>OX456986.1:161059452-161390452 GCA_949752695.1 Melanostoma scalare
TACACTTGCTATAAAAGGACACAAATAGTTCGCTTGTTCCATGTCGAAGCTTATAAATTACACAACTTAAACAGCGTATTCTGCTTTTTTATTTGTATCTGTCTCTCTCCCTGTCTCTATCTGTATTCAATAAAAAAAAAGTGTTCAACGACCTAAAAATAATAATATCAGTTGAAAATAACCAACCACCACCACCACCCAATCGAATATCAAAACGCAATTTTCCCCCATCCACCAGCACCACAAGCAACCCCACTTCCCCATCCCGAGCACACAAAAATTTCGCAGAAAGATATTTTCCTCCCAGGGCTATTGACAATTTCTTGATGTCGAAAACATGGACATTAAAACTGTCTCCCTTCACTGGCAAATGCCAATTTATAACCCCGTAAAAGAACATTTTCCATTCGATTGTCGTTTTTCGAATTTTAACAAAATTACTCTAGGCGAGTTAAAATTTTTGAGCGCCGCTCCGTACTACGAGAATAAAAAGTATTAACCCAAATGCTTACATTTTAAACGACCGGTAGTACCAATATTTTTCTTATTTTTTATATTTCTTTCTTTTTTTTGTCATTTCAGTACTCACTCCTGCAGACAGTCGTGGAAGCCTGCCAAAAGAAGAAACACTGCAAATTCAATGGCTCACCCCAGTTCTATGGGCTGGGAGCCAGCGGTGTCGGAGACGCAAGTGGAAGCAGTAGCTACCACAGCAGCACATCGACGTCGACGTCCGGCATCAGTATGGATCCTTGCCCGAAGCGGAGGAAAATTGTCGAGATTGCATATAAGTGCAGGCCATGTAAGTTTCAATTCTGTGCTTTTTCTTTCTTCTCTCGTTTTTCCTTTTCTTTGCTCAGAAAAAACAATGGCGGGAAATAGTCCTTCAGCTTCATATATATATTTTCATTTTGTCCTTTTTTTAATTTTTCTTCTACGAGCTACGAGCCCTGCCCACTTCTATTCGTGCTGGCAAAACTAAAAGAATGCTTAATTTGGCTGTGAGAGTCAACAAACAATGGAAAAGTATCTAACACTTAAGTGCAGAGACTTAAGTTGCAGGTGGTTTGCCAAATATGCATTTATTTTTGAAACGCATTTCAACTTTGTGGTAATTCACTTTGGGAAGGCTTGAGAGTTCTTCCTAGAAAAGTATTTCCTACCACTTGGCTAACGAAATTGGTAAATTTTATTTTAGGTGAAGCGCTTAGGGGTAGGAATATGATACCCAACATTTATAATCGGATTGGTTACTTGCTTGAATAACGTTCCTTTGATTCGGCGAGTCTTATTGACGTTGCGTGTAAATGACTCCTTTGAATTTTGTCTCGACGATCATTGCTTAGTTTAATGGGCCCGATAATTACATTTCAAAAGGGGAAATTTAAATGTGTTCTTACTCAGTAGGCAATTGCGTGGCGGGACGTGAAATTACGTCTCACGGACAGCGAATCGGGTGGCTACTTTGTTACGCAAAGATAAATGTGTTTCGTGGTATTGCTAATAACTCAATGGAATATTGGATACAAATCTTTGCTTACAAATTTGAAGGTTTATCAATTCAAAATAATGCGAAGTTTTCACATTTTCTGTCGCACACATCGAGTAATGATACCGTAGCGAGCGAATAAACTAATTTCTGGAGAAACTATTTTCTGGAGAAAACCAAAGGACAGCAATTCATTTCGTATATGCAAAGTCAGCTGTGTAATACCGTCGACGCAGTTTCAAATGCAATCACGGCACAAAATATGTGGGATCGCCTACAACGAACCTGCTTAGAGAGAGCCAAATCACTGTTAGGAGTCTCAAAAGGACACCACCAACAAGCTAAAGAAACCTGGTGGTGGGATGATGAAGCTAAAGCAGTGATTAGAAAGAAGAAAGCAGCTTTCCAAGCTTGGTCGAAGTACCCCTCAAGAAATACAAATGAAAAAGCGCGTTCCAAAATGGAATACAAGAGCTGCAGAAAAGAAGCGAAGAAAGAGTGCGCCCAACTTCAAGCAAAAAGTACGGAGGGAGAAGAGATTTCTGCCCCAGCCGCTGAAGCAAATCAGGCAATCCAAGAGCTAAGACAAAGCAACTTGAATAAGGGAGCAACCATTTTCAAAATAGCCGCTCAGAGAAGGAGAAATGCGCAGGAGATTCGTTCGCCGAAGTTCATAAATGATGCTCATGGACTGCTACTTGTGGATGACGACAAAATTCTTCACAGGTAGCGACAGTATTGTGATGATCTTTTGAATGAACATTTTCCTCGGCGCCACTTTCCAACAGCTGCACCTAACTTTACGGAAGTATCCGACGTCACAGTCGAAGAAGTTAGGGAGGCAGTTAAGAACTCCAAAAAAGGCAAAGCGATTGGGCCAGACGAGGTACCATATGAGTTTTGGAAAAAATATGGGAGACATCGGGTTGAGATGGCTCACGATTCTCATCTCCAAACTTATAAGAGGTGACAGTTTGCCTAATCAATGGAGGGAAAGTTTTCTTCTTCCAATGTACAAAGAAAAATTAGATACCAGAAGCTGTTACAACTATCGTTCGATCAAGTTGATGTCCCACACTATGAAGATCGTTGAGCGGGTTTTGGATAGCCGACTGCGGAAAATAATAAGGCTGTCTGATGACCAATGCGGGTTTGTCGCGGGTAAGTCAACTACAGACGCAATCCAAAGTATAAGGATCATTACGGAAAAACACCGAGATGCCTTAGAGGATTTGCATATTGTGTTGGTTGACTTCGAAAAAGCATTCGATCGACAACCACGAGATCTGATATGGGTGGCCCTCAGACACCGAGGAGTTCCTGAAGCCTATGTGCGAATAATTATGGACATGTACGATGGAGCAGTTACAAAAGTGAGATGCCCAGCTGGAGTCACAGAAGAATTCCAAATAACAGTACACTGAGCCAAAAAACATCACCAAATCAAAAAAAATGGCTTTGAATCAAAGAAAAAAGGCAACAATTTAGGACTAAAGGCGTTTTTCTTAGAGTCAAAGCTGCGATGCTTTTGAATAAAAATTGAATGAAAACTCCATTTGAAATAAATGATTTTTGACAATGATTTAAACGACAGGAGACCTGTAATTCTAAAAACTGTTAGCTCTGATTTAATTACGGACGGCTTTTCTTTTAAATTCTTATTGACCATAAGTGAAAGACAATGTGCATTATTTCTAAATGACATTCTTCTTTGAATTTCAATCGAAATACCCTGAAATCAAAGCTTTGATTCATTCAACCTATAGCGCTCGCTACTTCAATTTAAATAAGGGTCGTATTCGAATTGAATCAAATATGTTTTCAATTAGTAATCGCACGTATGGTAGTTTCGAGTAATACCAAACTAGACTAATTAAAAAAATTTAAATAAAAAATTAATTTGTTGAATTATAGTTAGGTACATATTTTATTTATATTTAAAAAAGTGTTATTAACTAAGCATATACATTATTTATAAAGTCTAAAAATACTTATTTCTATCTAAATTTCAATTAGTTAAATAAAAATTAGTTTTGACATTACTGACATCGATTCCATTTTTGGTTTTGATTGGTTTGATTCCATTTTTATTTATAATGAGTTAAAAAATAGAAAAACTGTAAAGAAACTTAAATTGCATGAGATTTAGTCTTAGATGGGTTTAGTGTTGATGTGATGGTATTAAAGTTAGACTTACAATCCTTACGCGCATTACCAAAATATGTTTTAAGGGTCCTCATCTCTTTATTCCTGTAGGATAGTGCACCAAAAAATTATGTTTCGGCTTAAGGGTTGCTCCATATAGTTTCACGTAAAGTGTATGGTGTTTTTTCTTGAATAAGCTTGCTCAAAAAAAAAAAAAAAAATACTTTAAAAATAAATTGCAACAGTTACCAAGATATTGTGGTAAAAGTAATAACAAGGAACAATACTTACCAAAAATCTCATTTTACTTCACTCGTTTACAGAACTTGACTCTTTTATTACTAATACGCGAATGTCGCAATACAGATTTCAACAAAGAAAACCCCTTTGAACTATTGGTATAGAAAAAGGTTTTCGTTTGCTTCAAATGTGTTTTTACTTTAATTTTAAAGTATTTTAATAACGAAAATGCAAATGCAGTTTTTTTTCAAAAATTGAAGCGTACTCTCGTTTATTTTTAATACATTTTCTTTTGATATAAATTCGAAAAAGTAAGATTTCGATTCAATGAAGTGAACTATTCAATTCAAAAGCCAAAGTCACTTATCTGCTTTCCCAAAAGCAATTTGTATTTGAAACAAACTACTTTCAATTCAATTCAAATGTGTTGCTTTAAAAACGCTAACAACTGCAATTTTAATGCTTTCCCATTTAAATATCGGACACAGTTTTTCCCTCAGTGTAGGTGTACATCAGGGAAGTGTCTTGAGTCCACTGCTCTTTATTGCTGTTCTGGATTATTTGCTCGAAGGAAAAGTAACGGACAATAAAGTACAACAATTATTCTTTGCTGACGATGGAGCCATTATAAGCGAGGATCCTACATCCCTGCAACGAGCACTTGACGTTTGGATTGATGTTCTGGAAGGAAATGGGTACCGTATTAACGCTAAAAAGACTGAATACCTGCTGCCCTTTTTCTGATCCAGACAAGCCTATTCCAGACATTTATTTGAATGGAAATGTGCTTCCCAAGTGTGAAAAGTTTAAATATCTGGGATCTATGATCAATAGTGAAGCAACTTGTGATGACGACATCAATCATCGAGTAAGCGTAGGGTGGATGAAGTGGCGAGAAAACTCCGCTATCTTCTGTGATCGAAAAATGCCCCCTAAGCTGAAGGGAAGACTCTACACAGCAGTTGTCCGTCCAGCTCTGACATACGGTTCATAATGTTGGACAATGTACAAAAAGTATGATGGCAAATTGACGGCAGCCGAAATGAAGATGCTTCGGATGACAGCAGGAGTAACAAAGCTTGATCGAATTAGAAGTACTAAGATCCGTGGAAGCCTTCATGTCAAAAGTACCATCTTGGACAAAATTCAGCACGACCGGCTCAGTTGGTATTGTCATGTTCAAAGGAGAGATCCGCAGAACCCCGTCCAAAAGGCAATATCGTACAACGTTTCAACAAATTCGCGACGAAAAAGAAAAGGCAGGCCAAAACACTCCTGGTACAAGCAAATGCAAAAACAGCAGCATTTGGTTGGCCTCAGACATGGAACAATCCAAAACCGGTAGGCTTGCCGACGCTTTCTGAGGTCAACGCGGCGTACCCCACAGGCGGATCACTAGTGTGAAGCAGAAAAGTGGGAGAGTTGTGATCGCTTCAAGATCACTACTCGTAACGCCGGAAATGGAAAGAAGAAGAAGAACTTTAGCGATATAGTTGAAGTGTATGAGCTTCCATTATCATCGGAGGTGTCCCAGTCTCTAAGTAAAGCATGTTGTTTGGCGTATTTAACGGCATATGAAAAATCCTTTTAAGAAAGTATAGCAAAAATTTCTCTACTTCTTCAAAAGAACGATATCCCCATACTTGAGCTCCATATAAGAGAATCGCCATTGCCGTAGAGCGAAATAACTTAACCTTTGCACTATTTTTAATGCAGTTGTTGCTCATGCAGCGCTGCCATACCGCAGAAAAGGCTCTTTTTGATTCTGATAATTTTCCCTTCAGTTCGCAGTTATAAGAACTCCGAGGTATTTGTACTAGCGCACAGTTTCAACGGAGCTTCCCCATTAAACGTCCATTTTTCGTTTCTCGCGAGTCTACCCTGATTGATTTTTGTATATTGACTACCAGATTCCAGAGCTTTCAGTAATTTCCTAGTCTGTTCATCATTAATTGCATTCCATTTATGTAGTCGGCGAAGAACACTATATCACATAAGACCAGGAATCGTGACTCCTCCAATCATTATTCCACCTTTGACTGCATCCGTTATGTCATTTATGATCAGAATAAAAAGCAAAGCACTAAGAATACAGCCTTGTTTCAACCCCATCGTTGTTGGAAATTCTTCTGATAGAGCAACTCCATCCCACACACATGCTGTGTTCCTATCATACAACGCCCTCAGTACATTAATGATTTTAGTAGACACGCCTAGCTCAAACAATTTGTAGAAAAGTGCATCTCGCACAATGGAGTCAAAGGCTCTACGGGAGTCCACAAAGAAGGCATACAATTTCTTCATTTACTTCAAAAAAGAGTCAGCAACATTATACAGTGAGAAGATATGGTCTGCTGTTGAGTAACTTTTTCGGAATCCTGCCTGAAATTCTGACAAAATTTTCCTTTCCTCTCATCGACCCATTGCGTTAGCCCACGGTGTATTAGCCCAGCGAATGGTTTAGACCTGGTATTAAGGAAAGAAACTCCTCTGTAGTTCGACGGATAGTCAAGATATCCTTTTTTGTGAAGAGGAAATATAATTGACTTTTTGAAGCTATCAGTAATTGCTGCATGTTCAAAAGTTCGATTGAATTCAATTGTTAGCGATGAAATGAAGTCGTCTGTGGCGTATTTGTAGAACTCAAAAGGAATACGGTCGGTCCCCGGGGATTTATTCATTTTGAGGCTCGATATGACTTCTTGAACTTCCACAATTTCAAAGGGGGCATCTAGAAACGCGTCAAGGATGAATGGGTCTGCATATTGAACCAGCTATGACCTTAATTCAGAATTGAGGAGGCTTCTGAAGTGACTTCTTAGACTTGATGCTTGTAGGCCTAAGGCGATGATATTTCTTCTACCATTAACTTTCTTCACTCCCGAAATCAGCGGAACAACGGCTGTGACAGTCGATGACATTTGATACGGTTGTTTTGTTTTAAGTAATTCATTCATTAAAATATTTAAATTGGGAATGTTTCCAAAAATCGTGTTCAAAATATTACGACCAACCATCAAATTCACCACATATCAGGCCTCTCGCGGAATCCCAAACAAAATGCTTATCATCCACCAGCAGCTTGTCGTCCCGGACAACTATTTTCTTCTCTGGATTCTTCTCATGGAGCACTTTTCGTACCCGCAAGAGCTTGGCTCGCTTTTGGCGTTATCGAGTATTAAGTGACTGAATTTTATAAGTTTGACATTAGTACCTTCGTTATTGAGCTACCTAGTACCACAATTTGACATTCTACAACACTAATCGAACGGAATTGGATTCAATAGATGGAAACCGAGTGGTTTTGAGTAATTTAGCTCGAATTTAGAAGGAAAAATATAACTCACTCACTCACTCGATCACTGATGCGGCAATTCGGCCTCAGGCTATACTACGGTAGTACCAGCCTACTATGATATTTGTGCTTGGGTTTTTTTCCGTGGCACATCAATTAGTTTAGCATATACGGCGCCATTTGTTTCCAGTTGTCATAGTAATAGTAAACTCATACCTGTGTGTCTCTGTCTATACTATAAATGAGTGTCACCGGCATAGACAACGTAGTGGTGCATTCTGGCCCTACTTTCATATCACTACCAAAGTTCAACAGAACAATTGACCGTGGGCTAAGGGAAAGGAGCAGTTTGTCATGAGTTTTCAGTTACATCTTTCTGCTTGGTTCTGTCAACCGTCTTCTTGAAAAGCCAAAAATAAAAAAAAAAACAAATCAAGAGGACAAATTAAACACATCACAAATTCTTGAAGAGATTCCCATCACACACAAGAAGGCCAATGTTACCTTTATTGCCAAAGTTTAAGGACAGTGCGGTATTTCCTGATTAGAGTAGAAACGATTTCAGACAAAGAATCAAAATGAATGACTTTTGTTTTGATGAGAGTTTTCTATATTTTATAAATTACAGCCTATGTGGCACCTTTTCCAGTTCAATAAATGACGCAATTGATTTACAACGAAGTTTATCTCGGAATCGTCTTCAAAACCACATTGGGAAAACAAAAGAAAACCAGCAAAGGTAGGCAATAGGCGAAATAAGGCTTTTGAGTAATTCGTAGGTCATAAAATGATTGGTATTTCTGTGAAAGATATCTTCGATTATAAAGGCTATTCGATTTCCTTAGTAAATTCCTGTGCAAGCAAAACCTTTAAAGCATTGCAATAAATCTTGAAAAAAAATAGCAAATTTTTGTTGATGTCTGCATAAGTCACATTCTTGCTGGTATTCCTATTAAGACTCGCTATCTAACTGGAATATCGATTGAAATTTGATGAATTTGTACATATAAAGAGATTATACAAATTCTTCGAATTACGACAGATATTCCTGGAAATTTCCTTGTTCGTAGTATTTAAGCCTTCAAATACGAGAAGTACATCATTTGTGGACTAAAATAATTAGTAAGTAGTATGGCGAAGACGTCACAGAGCGAGGAGTCCTGTGACCTAGTACATATGTCTCAACTATACCTTGCGGGGGAATGGAAGGCACCTACAATTTTTTGGCGATTCCAAACGACTGATCGAGAAAGCGTTTTTCAGGGCGTCACTATCGGAGAAATTGCTAATTCTTATAGCGAAAAGCAATACCCGTGGAAAACTATTCATTTTCTTGAACTTGCAGACAAAAGTGACGTAATGAAGACAACCGACAGCCAGAAATTGACATGATGAAAGCACACCAACAGCCAAAAATCTCTTTCATGAAGACATTTTACCAACCAAAAATATTCATGATGAAGGTAAACCGACAGTCAAAAATTGACACAATGAAGACAGATGGACAACCGAAGAGCGACATTACGAAAGCACAATTGAAAGCCAAACAGCAGTTTGCTCAAAACAGACTCACTGCCAAAAATCGACAGCCAAAAAGCGACATGATGAAGATTAAGACATATCGATAGCCCATAAGCGAAATGAATTGAGGTAAAAAATTGATTCGTGACAAATGTCGATACCAGTGGAGAAATATTTTGTTCCTTGATGTTTTTGGGATTTAACTATAGAACTTCCTATATAACAGGCAAAAACGTTAGCCATTACGCACAACCTTCACAAGTGGAAAGTTCGTATAAATTTACATCAGTTTCTTGCAGCTTTGCGGACCAGAAGAAGTGAAATGAAAGACGATTTCAAGAAATTGAAAGAAAATCCACAAATTTGATGGTTTGCATATCGTGATATAAAAAAGGTGTGACTTCAATTAACAGTTTTATTGGAGGTAAACTTTAATTATTTTCTACGAGATGTTGGTTCCTTATCGGGACCGATAAGCTTCAAGTTGTGAACCCCGTCTGTCATCTTAATGTTTTGTTTTTGAAGTTATGCTCTCTTATCACATTAAGAGAAAAAATGTGAAATCAAAATTTTTTGTGTAATGAGAGGTACACCAACAACCGAAAATTGACATGAAGACAACGATAGCCGATAACTGATATGATGAACACTCCCCGACAGCTAAAAAAGTTACATGATGAAGGCTTACTGGTAGCCCGAAGCTCCGTATTGAAGACAACCCGTCAGCCACATTGGACACAGTGGCGACAGTCGAACAGTGACATGATGAAGACAAAGTGACAGCCAAACAGTAGCATGCTTACATTGCATCCATAAGGGAAAATCGACATGATAATGGCATGCTGGAGACACAACTACAGCCAAAATGCGGCATGATACAGACACACATAAAACCAAAAGCAACCTAATGAAGGCAAAAGCAGTCAAAAATTCACATTAAGAAAGCAAAATGACAATTCAAAAGGGGCAGGATGGAAACACACCACCATTTTAAATGCGTCACGATGTGGGAACATCGACAGTCACACCTTTCTACAGAAAGAAACATGATAAAAACACACCAACAGCCAAAAAGCGACATGATGAAAGCACAATGACTGCCGAAAGTGATTTAATGAAGACAAGCCGACGGCTGAATATTGACATGATGATGGCTCACCAGCAGCCAAAAATTTGCTTAATGAAAACACACCACCATCTTAAGAGCGACATGATGTACAGTTACAAAGTTCGACAATCAAAACGTACATGATGAAGACACACGTCAAAAACCGACATGATGAAGGCATACTGCCTTCCAAAAGTGACGCAATGAAAATGAATGAAGACACACCAACGGTCAAAAATGTGCTTCAAGAAGACACATCACCTGCCAAAAATAGACATGATGAAGCCAGAGTGATTGTCAAACCGCAGCTTGCTGTAGACACACCCGCAACCAAAAGTCGACTGCCTAAAAGCGACATTATAAAGACAAACATACAGCCAACAAGTAACACACCGTCAAGCAAATATCAGTGAAAGCACAGTGACAGCCAAACACAGACATGACGAAGGCATCTGCACAACCAACAGTTATAACTGTGAGGAGCACCCAAAGTGTCCAAAGAAAACTGAACCAAGTGATGCAAAGGAGAAATTCTTTGATGGAGGAACATAGTCTGTCCCTAGCTGCTGGGAAGACTGTAGCTGGGCATCTAACAAAGTAAATAAAAAATAAAACGAGTTACCACGGTTTTTGACCTCCACATCGAAGCCAAAGTTATAAAACACCTGAGATGAAAGCTACATGATATATATGAAACTAGACTTTAGGGACTAGATATGGAAGACGCAGAACGGGAGTCACAAGCTATCTATTGAGGCTAATTGGCAAATGTAAGTGGACCTTGTGCGAGCAAAAGGAGACGTCTAAAATAAGAAACGTACCAGAAATAGCTTGCATCGGTACAGAGGACTTAATAAAGATGCACCGACATCCAAAAAGCAACATGGTGAAGGCACACTAATCAAAATTGACATGATGAAGACCCTTCGACCGCCAAATAACACCACGAAAGCACAGTGATTCTGTCATTTAAAATACTTAAAAACTGCTGCCCCCCATACGAACCATGGATTCAAACTCTTTTCTGATTGGTGTTGTCCTTAAGTGACAATACAAGCTTTAATGGGACTTTGCTGGGAAAGTATCAGATGCGTTGATATTCAGCGCGGTAGCCATTTCGTATGGTGCTCGTAGGGCTATGGCTAGTGTGCCTGGCTGTTAGGTGCGAAAGGTGTGAAGTTCGAGAATTGGAGAAACGTCAACTGAAACTTTCGAGAGGAACAAGCAAATACTCCAATAATGATTACATATAACAAAAACCGCTTTCTCGATTAGCTGTTCGAAATCGGCAAAAAATTGTAAATCTCTTCAATTCCCTCAAAATCTATGGTTGCGAGAGATATGCGCTAGGCCCCGGGGCTCCCCACTCTGTCGCGCCACCCAATTTATTGATTTTTATTGCTAGCCACTATGAGCATTCATAACAACGCGAACATGTCTTGTTAAGATCAGAGCCTTAAGAGCTTTTCTGGGTGCAATCGAAAAGTGACCTGTCACACTATAATCCTTTATCTGTATGTCGAAGCAAATACACTCTGCATTGAAATTCACCTCCCTCTAAAATTATTATACCACCCAACCCAACGAACGATTTGAGTCATCGTGTCATGAAAGTATATAGTGAGCTGAATATCTACGGATATGAACTTCCTGTCAACACAAAGCTATGTAATTTAATCTATCGAGAACTCTTCAACTTACAACGTATAAGCATCCCACGACCACAAAATCCACATGACACAAATACTAGCAATTGACATAAGCCCGAAGTGCGCATATCGTGACTTTGCAGAACGTGAATTTGCATGGCACTTCTTCCTTAACCCACGACATTACGATTTCAATTTGATTTTAAGTCAATATTCTGCATTGATAGTTTGAACTAACTAAATTCGGTTAGGTATTTTAAGAAAAAAAAAAAATTTATTGCTTTTAACAAAACGTTGCTTTTTCTGAAGCATGCTCTAAAATCTAAATGGTCGGGAGTGTTAATTTTTTTTTTTTGTTGGGCCCACCGAGACGTCTTGCATCGCTTCTTTGTTTATATTTTATTCGCCGTTGAAGGGACTTTCTGAATTTGAAATTCACCCTTTGGGAATCGCTTCTAGGACGTGATAAAATAAATATTGTGAGATTGAGAGATTATTTGACTGAACTTTGTTAAGATGATATAAATGACACTCCCTAATTCCTACGAATTTTTTTCTTATTTTGGTATCAGTCGGTTTGCTTGTGCATTTTTAATTGAAATTATAAGAAGGAGGAAAGCGGGAGACTTGATCAAACGCTAAACTTTGTTGCGGTAAAAATTCTGTTCTATCTCCCGCCAATATACTTTATTCAGAGCTAATCAGCTAATTCAGTGCCGATCTGCTACCGAACGCGTAAACACGCACCGTGCCAAGTGTCCGCTTACCATTCCCCCGTTCACTTAATAAAGCAATTAGATTTCTTCCCCCAAAAAAAAAATTACACCAAAAAAACAATAAAACAAACGTAAAATCAATAATCAATAAATCTTATCCTCCGCCGCGCCGTGATCAAAACACATTCTGCGAAAAAGTGATCAAGTTTCTTGTGCAAAAATTATTCAGTGCGCTGTGCTTCAAAAATTTAATTAAAGCAAAAAAAAAAAAAAAAGCCCATCAATAGACCAAACACTGTGCATATACCTCCTTATCTTCTCCTCCCCCACACCACTCTCATAGTCTCAGTGACTGCACACATTTCTTCGATTTGATAATTTCTTATCTTATCTGGGTGGTGTGTGCAGTCAATGAGACTGTGGGTTTGCTAGGCGGATAGTGAGATCAACGGTGTTGATCCCGTTGGTGAACCAAAATCAAATTGCTAGCTGGGCATAACACCGCTAGTAATTTTTTTTTGGTTTCCCAATAAGATTTGCACTTGTTGATTTTACTTAGATAGCGTCTGCGTTCGATATTTTGTTTTGTGTGTTTTTGTGAATGGTGATGTCGGGTAAATTTCGGGTCGATTTTAGCAACATTAGGGGGTTGCGATCGAATTTCTTTGCTGTGTACGCTCACACTGCAAAATGCAGGCCAGCTGTTTTGGCACTAAGTGAAACACAGGTGGGTGTTGGTTCTGATCCCTCAGAATTCAACCTGCCTGGATATAGCTTAGTGCCACTATTCTTTTCCTCCCATGGCCTCGCCGTTTATGTTCGAAATGATATTGCTTACCAGCTTCTACCACAATACGGCCTTTGTTCCAATACGAATTTTAATTTCATGTGGTTAAAATTCACCGTCCGTAAGCATATCATTCATTATTGTTTTATTTATAGAAGCCCCAATTTAGATAGCAATTCAACCTCTAACGAGTTTGATGCGCTATCTGAGTCCATAATAAGAATTATTTCCCTTTATCCTCACACTGAAATCGCAATTGCGGGCGATTTCAATGTACACAATTCTGGTTGGCTTCGACATTCTGGCCAGACAACACCCGAAGGAAAATATGTTGAGATCTTTGCTGAGTTTAACGAATTAACTCAACTTGTTGATGAGCCAACTCGGGTTCCAGATATTGAAGGCCATGCGGCCAACACTCTTGACTTATTTCTCACTTCTCATCCCGAGAAATATAGGGTTGTAGTATCATCTCCTTTAGGCAAATCGGACCATTGTGTCATATCGGTAGATTTTTCGTTATCCGTCACGGTAATAAAAGAGAAAGTCCCCAAAAGAACTGTATGGCAATACGAGAAAGCCAATTGGGACGGCCTGAATAATTTCTTTCGAAATTTTAATTGGTCATTGTGCTTTCTCGACGGAAACGTTGATGCATCAGCTGATATGATATCTAACGTAATTCTCAACGGCATGAGAAATTTTGTTCCTCACAGATTAAAAAGTATCATCCCCAAAGAGAATTCGTGGTTTGATTCAAGCTGTAAAGAGGCGATTAGGGATCGAGAAAGTAGTTTTCGAAAATTTAAAGACAACCCGACTGTAGAAAACCGAAATTTGTTCAAAAGGGCTAGAAATATCTGTAATGCTCAAATACAAAGGACTAAGTTTTTACATGACCAAAAAGTAAGGCAAAAAATACTATTGTGTCCAAAAGGAAGTAAAAACTTTTGGTCTTTTGTCAAGAACATTAAGAACTCGACCACGTCATCGGTCCCAACGCTCGTCTTCAATGACTCTCCGTATGTCAGTTCCATCGACAAAGCCAATTTGCTAGCAGCTCAATTTGCTGCCAACTCGACACTTCCTCATAGCATATTGGCTCCGCCTGAGCTCGATTCTGCAAATTCTTTGATGAAGCAGATATTTTTTCGAACTCGCTCGGTTGCGAGAGTCCTCAAAGATCTCAACATACATAAATCCGCTGGTCCAGATGGTATCCCCGCCGTTATTCTGAAGAGGTGTTCTTCTACGCTGGCAAAACCTCTGCGTAAACTTTTCCATCTTTCCTATTCTGCTGGGATTTTTCCGAGCAGATGGAAAACTGCATTTGTCCAGCCCGTCCCTAAAAAAGGCGAATCTTCCTCCCCTTCCAATTACCGTCCAATTGCACTAACGTCCCTTCTTTCCAAGGTCATGGAAACGTTGATAAACCGTCAACTTATGAAATATCTTGAAGAACGAAAGCTTCTTAATGACCGTCAGTACGGCTTTCGTAGCAAACGGTCCACTGGTGATTTGATGGCTTATCTCACCGAAAAGTGGAACCAATCTTTACATTCACTGAGCCAAAAAACATCACCAAATCAAAAAAAATGGCTTTGAATCAAAGAAAAAAGGCAACAATTTAGGACTAAAGGCGTTTTTCTTAGAGTCAAAGCTGCGATGCTTTTGAATAAAAATTGAATGAAAACTCCATTTGAAATAAATGATTTTTGACAATGATTTAAACGACAGGAGACCTGTAATTCTAAAAACTGTTAGCTCTGATTTAATTACGGACGGCTTTTCTTTTAAATTCTTATTGACCATAAGTGAAAGACAATGTGCATTATTTCTAAATGACATTCTTCTTTGAATTTCAATCGAAATACCCTGAAATCAAAGCTTTGATTCATTCAACCTATAGCGCTCGCTACTTCAATTTAAATAAGGGTCGTATTCGAATTGAATCAAATATGTTTTCAATTAGTAATCGCACGTATGGTAGTTTCGAGTAATACCAAACTAGACTAATTAAAAAAATTTAAATAAAAAATTAATTTGTTGAATTATAGTTAGGTACATATTTTATTTATATTTAAAAAAGTGTTATTAACTAAGCATATACATTATTTATAAAGTCTAAAAATACTTATTTCTATCTAAATTTCAATTAGTTAAATAAAAATTAGTTTTGACATTACTGACATCGATTCCATTTTTGGTTTTGATTGGTTTGATTCCATTTTTATTTATAATGAGTTAAAAAATAGAAAAACTGTAAAGAAACTTAAATTGCATGAGATTTAGTCTTAGATGGGTTTAGTGTTGATGTGATGGTATTAAAGTTAGACTTACAATCCTTACGCGCATTACCAAAATATGTTTTAAGGGTCCTCATCTCTTTATTCCTGTAGGATAGTGCACCAAAAAATTATGTTTCGGCTTAAGGGTTGCTCCATATAGTTTCACGTAAAGTGTATGGTGTTTTTTCTTGAATAAGCTTGCTCAAAAAAAAAAAAAAAATACTTTAAAAATAAATTGCAACAGTTACCAAGATATTGTGGTAAAAGTAATAACAAGGAACAATACTTACCAAAAATCTCATTTTACTTCACTCGTTTACAGAACTTGACTCTTTTATTACTAATACGCGAATGTCGCAATACAGATTTCAACAAAGAAAACCCCTTTGAACTATTGGTATAGAAAAAGGTTTTCGTTTGCTTCAAATGTGTTTTTACTTTAATTTTAAAGTATTTTAATAACGAAAATGCAAATGCAGTTTTTTTTCAAAAATTGAAGCGTACTCTCGTTTATTTTTAATACATTTTCTTTTGATATAAATTCGAAAAAGTAAGATTTCGATTCAATGAAGTGAACTATTCAATTCAAAAGCCAAAGTCACTTATCTGCTTTCCCAAAAGCAATTTGTATTTGAAACAAACTACTTTCAATTCAATTCAAATGTGTTGCTTTAAAAACGCTAACAACTGCAATTTTAATGCTTTCCCATTTAAATATCGGACACAGTTTTTCCCTCAGTGTTGTTTTGGAGAAAGTAAGATTATTGCGCTTGATATTTCTAAAGCATTTGATAGAGTTTGGCATCAGGCTCTTTTATCGAAAATGCGTGCTTTTGGTATCGATGAGTCTCTTCTTCGTTGGATTAGAAATTACCTTTCCGACCGTTCAATACAAGTTGTGTTGGATGGCTTCAAGTCTGATAACCACTTAATAAATGCTGGTGTGCCCCAGGGCTCCGTTTTGTCTCCGACTCTCTTCCTCATTTTCATCAATGATCTCTTGTCTGAAACTTCTAATCCACTTAACTGTTTTGCTGACGACTCGACCCTCAGCTTTTCATATTCGTTTCCAAATTCACGTCCCTGCTCTTCGGATGTGGAACTGGAACGGTTGCGTATGATAAGCTCATTGAATTCTGACCTTGACAGCATTGTTGCATGGGGTCTTATGAACCGAGTAGAATTCAATGCTTCGAAAACTCAATGCTGTCTCTTGTCGTTGAAGCTTAACATTCGCCCATTGCCATTATCCATGAATGGTACCTGCATCGAAGATACCGAAAAGCTGTCAGTACTCGGTATGTGTGTAAACGATGATCTTCGTTGGAACGACCACATATTTGAAGTCGCCAAAAACGCTGCTAAATGCTTAGGTTTCTTGAGACGATGCAGGAAGTTCTTCACCCCTTCTGATCTGGCTACAATTTATAAGGCCTTCATCCGCCCAAAACTGGAGTATAACTCTCATATCTGGTCAGGTGCTTCTCAAACATCTTTGCGCCTACTTGATAGGGTACAAAATAGAGCGTTAAGATTGATAGGTGATAGTTCAATCGTAGAATCGATTGATTCTCTTGGACATCGTCGAAACGTCACCTGTCTCTCTCTCTTTTATCGCTTTTTCCACAAACAGTGCTCTAGTGAAATAGCCAGCTGCATTCCTCCCTTGAAACAATTTAGCCGCAACACCCGCCTCGCTAGGAATGCTCATCAGTTCTGCCTTGAGCCCAACTTCGGGCGTACAGTCAAGTATAGAGATTCTTATTTTAGTCGCACCACCCGAATGTGGAATGCTTTACCTGGCTCTGTGTTTCCCCTGCATTACGATTTACAAAGATTCAAAAGCAACGTGCATCGGTGTCTCCTTACAAATCCTCTCCTATTTTCCTAAATGCTCGCACTGTGTTTAATAACATTATAAGGGTAGTCATAACCCCTTGATGTGCGCGTTAATTATGAAAAAAAAAAAAAAAAAAAAAAAAAAAAAAATCGAAGGTAGTAGAAGAGTTCAGTTGAAGCCTGGTCCATCAGCTGGAGACCTGTTCTTCTAAAACTTTCGAGAGGTCACTTTCAGGTTATTTGGTGCTGAAGTGTGAAGATGGTACAATGGAAGACACTGTCTTGTGTGACGGGCAGTCCACTAAAAAAAGTCGTACGGCGGGTGGCCTGCAAAAAAAAAACCGATAAAAGGTGAATGAAATGAAGATGGAGACCCATGTTCAACAATGTGTGAACTATATTCACACCAACATAAATTTTCTATTCACTTTCAATTAAAATTAAATTGAGCATCGTCAACACAGAGGAAGGATCACTTTGAGACGTATTTCCGTCTTCATTCTCACATTCCTTTTCTTCTTCTAACGATCTGGACGATACGGAAAATATCTGTCGAGCTTTAAAACTTAGCTTCTTTTGTTCTTCGTTCTCCGAGAAAAAATGTCTTCTTCGTATTTTAGTTTGCGCTGGGGACTTTGCGCGACTAAAATAATTTTTCGGAGTAAGTCTTCTTGAAAGAGGTGGAAAGCGTCCACTAGGCTACTGGTGAGCGAATCGCCAGAACGCAAAGGACCGCGCGGTGGTTGATTCATGGCATCTCACTCGCACATTTTAGCTCAATAGCGGGATGCTGCACAAGTGAGACCGAAAAACACCTCGCTAAAAGTTCTGACGAGGATGGCCGCATGGCCGATGCTGGATGGACGAGAAAAAACCGCCATCTTGATGGTCTCCTATAGGGCTTTTCGCGATAGTGTCACTGTCATAAGAGAGAGAAAAAAAAATTGACAGCTAAAGTCACTTGTATGAAAACATTCTTGGCGGTACTAGGCAAAAACATAAAATTGTTTCAGAATTGTTATTTAGTGAAGTGAATTTGAAATAAAAAAATTGAAACAGTGTGTATATCGAAATTGCGAACTCTTAAGAACAAAATAATATAAAAGTTTTGTGAAAATACCCTTGAGTTGTTGTGTGAAACAGTGTTCAAATTGGTTCAAACCATACAGTTAACACAGAAAACTGTAGACTTCAGTTTTCCACGACTGTGGAATAGAACTCCTAGATTGAAAAATCGCTAAGAGGAAAGGCGCAGGCCGTTGTTGGCTCCTATCAAACATCTGAACATTAAATTGGCTTGTTTCTGTTCCACACATTTCATTTCAGGTACCTATGTAAACATGGTTATAAGGTATATTAGATGCTTGATTATAGTAAGAACTCCTAGTAAGAACAATCTAAATACAGATTGGGTATTGTTTATCTAGATTTCTGAATTTTTGCGTGTATAAGCTTGGTACCCAATCTGGAATTAGATTATCCAAAAGTTTTGCATTCTTCCCTGGAGTTTTTATTAATGATCTACTTGTATACAACCTTCAACCAGATATTTACCTTCCTGAAATGAAATGTCTGGAACAGACACGAGCCAATTTAGTGTTCAGATGCTTCAGATGTTTCCTCTTACCACATTCTGTGCCTTTCCTCTGAGAGAACTTAGAAATTCTGTTTTATACTCGAGGAAAACTATAGGATCTACGGATTTCTGTCTTCATTGTATGGTTTGAACATTGTTTTAGACAGCGATTCGCGGGCATCTTCACAACACTTTTATATTGTTTTGTTTTTAAAACGTCACAGTTTTGATAAACACAATTTTTTTCCTTTTTTCATGAACCTACGTCTTTGAAAAACTAATTTAAACTACATATTTCATATTTCTACGTACTGCCGCCAGCAATATTTTCATACAAGTGACAATTTGACGTTTAAGAAATACGAGGTATAATTAGAAAGAGATAGCTTCGCGAAAAGCCCTATTGACTTTTGGCTATGAAAGTAGAAGGGTGATAGAAGCAAGCGTCCGAATAACTATAGTACGACTTTTGTGATATATCAAGATTTTCTTTTGGCGATATTTTGCTAAACTGACTTAGCGGAGCGCGGAGAAGATGTTTTCTCAAGGAGTTCAGGGGGGAGTGGTTTACAGGAGAATAGCTAAGTTTTTATTTTTCCTCTGATTTTTGCGTTTCGAAAAATCCGTCAATTTCAAGGGTTTTTCGAACACTATGAGAGTCGGCTTATTTGAGGCTAAAACCTAGATCCGCTAGGCCTAATTTGTTTGCCTTATCTTTACTTCGAAACTTGGGCTTCTGCCATCGTCGAAAGAATCTTTGTACTTTCTCTTTTACGTACTTTTTCGAATTCTCTGTTTTCATCCAGGCCTCGGCCAAGGTTTCTCATGCACACCACAAACCAAATAAAATTCTACAGTTTCCCTCAGGAATTTTGTATTGTTTTATGTCACTCCTTTCGTATTATCGGCATTGTTTACATCCCAATTTAATTTTCTCGAATTTACATTTTTGCATTGTTTCGGTCTCGTTTAAATTTTGATTTTGTTCGCGGTATTTGGAATCGAACTAACACATTTCGATAATTAATTTAAAGTGCGGTTCAAGGTTTTATTCGGTAACAACTTGAACTACCCTCCTCAATAATTCACTCAGTCATCCATTTACTTAGAAAAGTAGCTGGTGACTCTATACGGCTTATTGAACACATACGACCAGCAACGACCCCCACATACCTACTCAAATTCAACCCAACTCCAAGCACCTAACCTATACATATAAAAATGCATCCTTTCATACATAGATTCCCTTTAAACTATTAGCGCCTTCATTCCACGTTAACTCTAACTCCGCTCCTAGTTTGATGTTTCCACATCCTTTTCTAAAAACAATGCCTTTACTGTTTGCATTGTTTTGCGAAGAACTTTTTTAAAAAAACTAAAAGAAAAAAGATAAAATTAAATTTGCGTTCATTCAGGGAAAACCGAACGTGGTGGCTACATGAAAGAAAACTAAGAGTCAACCACAGAGCTCGCCATCATCAAGATCACAAAAGCCACAACCATAAAATTTGATAAAAATAACCCCCTCTGGGATCCATATACCGTGTATAAACATATAGCCAACCTTTGTACTCGACGTTTCAAGGGAAGAGAATCAAAAAACAAAAAACCTTCTCTTGTGGATTTTTTTGTTAATGCTCCATTTACTCAACGTTCATGTTCAATGAACGGTTGCTTGCAATTGCAACAGGAGAGAAATGAATTCTCCCACAGAAACCCCATTCGGATTTTAGAAGCCAACTGCATCGGTGCCCATTTGGAGGGGGGAACTTTTGCCAGCTGCTGTTCCCTAATGAATTTTCGTTACACTAGGGCAACAATGGTCTTTATTTCAATTCTCTCTCTTTCTATCTCCCCCTCTCTAGCCTCCTCCCCCTTTTGACGCACAGCAAAAGCAATTGCAGATAGGTACCTATAGCTGGGTGTATTTTTTAAAGACAATCTATTCCTAGAAGCATCATCAAGTTCTACCTCATTGCTTGGGAGCTGCAAAGGGTTCTTATTTTCAATTTGATTCTCATACCTGCACTTTTAATGGGGTTTCCGGAATGGGACGCGGCGGAATAATACACAAACTAGTGGTTATATGGAGACGTAGAAGTGGCCTGGTGTTGTTTTTCATTCCATGCGATAAAAGCTGGATGAAGATTTTGCATTAATTCTGCCGTTGTAGCACTTTTGGAGCTCTGCTATCTCTTTCCACAGTGGATAGGAGTCAAATTAGGTATCACAAAGTCTGTGTCAGTGTCTGTGTGTGGCTGGGTAAGATTCATAGAAGTGCATACAAAACTTTGTGGTTTTCATATTTTCCAATAATTTCGGATGAAAATTATTACTAAATAAGTTAAATGAATCTTGACTGTGGGTTGCAACCCCAACTCAATGTGGGAATGGCTACGGTGACCATACCCGGAAATGAGCATTTCAATATATCTGAATAAAAATGAGTGAAAAACCACACATAAAATAGTTTTTTCTTAAATTTTTGGAATTGGATTTGGGGAAAGCAAACCAACTTCAACTGCGCTCTTGTCCCTTTTCTCCTTAAAAAAAAAAAGCAGTTGGAACTTGTTTTTATACTTTCTGGTGATAGTGGGATGTACAAAGTTGTCTGGCTCGAGCAAAGCAGGTAATTTCAGGAAGACAAACTTTTGAAATTAAGTTTGACTCTTTTTAAAACATTTCTATTCAATTTATACTTATTTTTGTGTACGTGGACTTGTATAATTGAAGGGGAGTTCATAATATTGGTCAATTAAATGGATTGAGTTAGGCAAATAGGTACCTACACTGAGTCATTGTTTGTGATGTTTTATCGTAAGCTCCTTGCTCGCTAGTTTGCGGAAATTTGCTTTTTGTATGCTTCACTTTGTAAATTAAGTTACTTTCAATATTTTCATTTCTGCGAATTTAAAAAAACGAAAAAACATGCATCGACGATGGACACTGAATGTTGCATTTAAATTTTGAACTTCACATTAAATTTCGTTGTGAGGTGGATGCAGCATGTGGGTGTTCTTTGACGAACTTTCGAATTTCTCATTTAAAATATTATAAAAGTATGGTGGTAGCAAATTTCACTGGTTGGTGGATGTGTTCCTTGACGACCGTTTCGTGAAAAGCGAGCAATCGAGCTATTAAAGTCTACTTTGATCAATTTAATTTCTGTGGTAACAGGGTCATTTTATTTTAAGCTTTAACCTTGCAGTGGGCGTGTGGATAAAAGACAAAGGAGTTGGGACGTATTCTCTGATTGAAGACAATTTTATTTTGTTGAAAAAAAAATTACCTTTAAAAAATAAATGTTAATCTGGTAGACGGCCTTCGGCCAAACCATTTACAGACTTTTGTAACATTCAAAATTAAGAAAATGAAAATTGTAATACTATTGAAGTCAATATATCTAATCTAATCTAAAAAAAATTACCTTGCGATTTCAGTTTTCAAATCGTGTTAGAATTGTAATCTTTCATTCATCACTTTATAGTTGAAACGGTATTTAAAAAAAAATGTGTTACCGAGAATAACTCTTTGCGAACGACGGCATTTTAAGGTAAAAGGTGGTCTGGGACTGTAAATCACTCGCCTACATAAGTTAAGTCAGTATAATTTCCTATTGGAGACAACAACAACCGATCTCAAAGTAGTTATGTTAGTAAACGAAGTGGAAAAAAAAAATTGATCAACTGGTTTTTCCTTTCTGATGGTTGGGAATCCCAAATTTTTTAAGGTTGTATTTGTAGAAAATTGTTTTGTCCATAAGGCTGAGCAGAACCTGCGTAGATCAAAAGTAAGAGTAAACTCTTTCACACCATTTCTATAGTCATGTCCAGCCTTGTCGAACGACGTCTCTTAGAGCTCTTTTTTAGTGATCCAAGCTATTCGTATTCATCTTCATAATCGATATTCATCGACGTTTCCGACGCTTTATATTTTGCATAACATACCACATAGCTTAGAACGAAGAGGTTCGGTCGACACAAGAAAAAGTCGTATCGTAGAGGGTATATTATGACAATACTAAGAAAAATATCATCAGATTCATATTCAAATCAAACTTAATCACATATGATTTGGCATAGAATAGATTTGAGTTTAATTTGAATATGAATCTATTAATATCAATCTGGAGAAAACCAAAGGACAGCAATTCATTTCGTATATGCGAAGTCAGCTGTGTAATACCATCGACGCAGTTTCAAATACAATGACGGCACAAAATATGTGGGATCGCCTACAACGAACCTGCTTAGAGAGAGCCAAATCACTGTTAGGAGTCTCAAAAGGACACCACCAACAAGCTAAAGAAACCTGGTGGTGGGATGATGAAGCTAAAGCAGTGATTAGAAAGAAGAAAGCAGCTTTCCAAGCTTGGTCGAAGTGCCCCTCAAGAAATACAAATGAAAAGCGCGTCTCAAAATGGAATACAAGAGCTGCAGAAAAGAGGCGAAGAAAAAGTGCCCCCAACTTCAAGCAAAAAGCACGGAGGGCCTGTATCGAGAGCTGGAAGAGATTTCTGCCCCAGCTGCTGAAGCAAATCAGGCAATCCAAGAGCTAAGACAAAGCAACTTGAATAAGGGAGCAACCATTTTCAAAATAGCCGCTCAGAGAAGGAGAAATGCGCAGGAGATTTGTTCGCCGAAGTTCATAAATGATGTTCAAGGACTGCTACTTGTGGATGACGACAAAATTCTTCACAGGTGGCGACAGTATTGTGATGATCTTTTGAATGAACATTTTCCTCGGCGCCACTTTCCAACAGCTGCACCTGACTTTGCGGAAGTATCCGACGTCACAGTCGAAGAAGTTAGGGAGGCAGTTAAGAACTCCAGCGATTGGACCAGACGAGGTACCATATGAGTTTTGGAAAAATATGGGAGACATCGGGTTTGATATGGCTCACGATTCTCATCTCCAAACTTATAAGAGGTGACAGTTTGCCTAATCAATGGAGGGAAAGTTTTCTTCTTCCAATGTACAAGGAAAAGGGAGATACCAGAAGCTGTGACAACTATCGTTCGATCAAGTTGATGTCCCACACTATGAAGATCGTTGAGCGGATTTTGGATAGCCGACTGCGGAAAATAATAAGGCTGTCTGATGACCAATGCGGGTTTGTCGCGGGTAAGTCAACTACAGACGCAATCCAAAGTATAAGGATCATTATGGAAAAACACCGAGATGCCTTAGAGGATTTGCATATTGTGTTGGTTGACTTCGAAAAAGCATTCGATCGACAACCACGAGATCTGATATGGGTGGCCCTCAGACACCGAGGAGTTCCTGAAGCCTATGTGCGAATAATTATGGACATGTACGAGGGAGCAGTTACAAAAGTGAGATGCCCAGCTGGAGTCACCGAAGAATTCCAAATAACAGTAGGTGTACATCAGGGAAGTGTCTTGAGTCCACTGCTCTTTATTGCTGTTCTGGATTATTTGCTCGAAGGAAAAGTAACGGACAATAAAGTACAACAATTATTCTTTGCTGACGATGGAGCCATCATAAGCGAGGATCCTACATCCCTGCAACGAGCACTTGACGTTTGGATTGATGTTCTGGAAGGAAATGGGTCCCGTATTAGCGCTAAAAAGACTGAATACCTGTGCTGCCCTTTTTCTGATCCAGACAAGCCTATTCCAGACATTTATTTGAATGGAAATGTGCTTCCCAAGTGTGAAAAGTTTAAATATCTGGGATCTATGATCAATAGTGAAGCAACTCGTGATGACGACATCAATCATCGAGTAAGCGTAGGGTGGATGAAGTGGCGAGAAAACTCCGCTATCTTCTGTGATCGAAAAATGCCCCCTAAGCTGAAGGGAAGACTCTACACAGCAGTTGTCCGTCCAGCTCTGACATACGGTTCACAATGTTGGACAATGTACAAAAAGTATGAGAGCAAATTGACGGCAGCCGAAATGAAGATGCTTCGGATGACAGCAGGAGTAACAAAGCTTGATCGAATTATTTCATTTCATTTCATTTCATTTATTAATTACAGGAATCTTTTACAATGGGCTTCAAAGCCTTTAAATTAGTAAAAGTTAAGTTAATTGTTCTTTACATTATTAATTTACATTACCTTATTATAAGCTTAATATGACACATTGAGTACTGAGCAAGAAAAGAATTTAATAAGGAGTATTGAGCTTAGTAAGAGTAAATTTCAATTTTAAACATTAAAAAAAAGGGTTGTACTAAAACATTTAATTTAATGCCAAATAATTAAACAAGCTTGCCTCAAACTGAGTGGTACCACGCTGTCTCCTGATAGATATGGGTAAATTGTTCCATTGCCTTATGACATCTACGAAAAACTGACTTTCTGAAATTCTGCAGCTAAAGATGGGTTGTAATATGGTAAAAGACCGAGACGAACTAGAAAATTTTATTTTTTCAAATAGGTATGAAGGTGTTTTACTTATTATTATTCTGTTGAGTGTTTTTAAGGACAAGTATTTCAGATATGTGTATAGAGTGCAACCTAAAATCCTGCTTGAAAAATTAGAGATATGATCAAATCTTTTGAGATTATAGACATAACGTGTTACATTGTTGAAAGCAACTGACAGATTTCTTCTCGTTACAGAACTGTGGATTGTGAATATTTGACATCCATACGTGATAAGGGGTAAAATCAAAGTTTTTGCTAGCCTTAATCTAATATGTTGTGGAGTAAAATGTTTCGATTGAGATAAACTGCGCAATGATCCGTAAATTTTCCCGATTACCGATCGTACATGATCATCCCAAGTAAGAGTTGAGTTAAAAAGTATACCTAAATTCTTGGCTTTACTTACGTAATCCAGTTTATCATTTCCAAGATACAGTGCTGGGAAGTAATCGTAATTAAGCGATGTTTTATAAATTATAAGACATTTCGATTTTACTGGATTCAGATTTAAGGAGTTAGTGTTTGACCACAGTAGTATTTTACTAAGGTCGGAATTTAATTTGTAAACCCCATCCTCAATCATTCCAAGTTTGCAACTAAACTGAACTTGAGCATCATCCGCATACAAGTCAACAATCGAGTGGTTTGTTTGCGTTGGAAGATCATTTATGAACATCGAAAATAACAAGGGGCCAAGAATCGATCCCTGCGGAACTCCAGAGAAAAGGTTGAGAGGTCGCGAAATATTATCGTTAATAGCAACAGCCTGGCTCCGATCACTTAGATACGATAGAATTAGATCAGCAGCACTATTTGAGAAACGAAACTGATTTTTAAGTTTCAAAAAGAGCTTTTGATGATTGACAGTATCAAATGCTTTGGAGAAATCCAGTAGCACTAAAAAAGTTAACATGTCTTTGTCGATCGCATTTCGAATATCATCTGAAACTTTTAAGATAGACGTCACGCAACTGTGGCCTTGTCTAAATCCAGATTGTTTGTCTGTTAAAAGCTTATTTACATTCAAAAAGTGACTTATCTGTTTATGCAGTAGTTTTTCCAATACCTTCGATAAAAACGGTAATATTGAGATAGGTCGGAATTCTTTTGGCGATGAACGTGTTTCACTTTTTTTAAGGACAGGTATAATTTTTGCGATTTTCCAAGTACTGGGAAAACATGAAGACATAATGATTGTGTTGAAAATATGTGTAAGTGCTGGAAGTATTTCTGGTAAGATTAACATGATAAAACGCGGGTGGATTCCGTCTAAGCCTATGGCATATGATTTGATTTTTAGAATTGCGCTTAGAACATCCGCATCATCAACTCTTACAAATCCAAAGTAATGACGATTATCGGGGTCAACAACCCGATAACCCTCATTCTCATTTGCCGGGTCAACAACCGGAAACTCAAATGAGCCATCAAGAGCACCATTGTTGCTAGATATATTTTGATTGCTTTGAACTTTTGCAAACTCTTCATTGAGATAATTATGATAAATATCCGCGCTACAAATTTCTTTTTGTTTACCAACGCCAAGTTCTCGAATGTTTTTCCATAGTGTTTTTGAAGAAAGGTTTTCGCTAAGTCGTTCAGAATACACTCTTTGCTTGGCATCACGTATCTTTTTGCACACCAAGTTTCTCAATGATCGAAATTTTGCTAACATTTCAGGAACTCGAAACCGCTTCCAACGTTTATAAGCCTGATCACGTTGTCTTATAAGGTTTAGAATTTCAGGCGTAAACCATGAATTCATTGTGGTATTTTGTAATTTAACTTTTAGAGGGATATGTTTGTCGTAAAGTTGAGTTATAGAGTCTTGAAGAAATTTTACTTGATCATCAGGTGATACTAGACCATATATTATTTGCCAGTTAAACTGTCGAATGTCTCGCACAAGTTCATCAGGTTTGAAAATTTTGAAGTCTCTATACTTGTAGATTATGGGCTTGAAAGGTGGATTGACTTTAAGGGTGGCAAACAATAGGTCATGCTTGGAGAAAGCAGGGGCATCCAGTTGAGAATAAAGGAGTATGGCGCTGGGATTACTTACAATTAGTAAATCTAACAACGTAGAACTTGTTGTTGAAAAGTGAGTGGGATTTGTACAGTTTACTGGGAAGAGACCATATGTTTCCAGCCTATCAAGAAAGTTTTTTGAATTTATAGATTCAAGCAAGTTACAGTTAAGGTCACCGCACATGATGATTTCAGAGTATGAAGAGGACTGTCTTTCTATTTCGGTATAGAGTTCAAGAAAATCGATGTATCTGTTTGGGCGGTAAGCAACCCCAAGTAAGCAGCGATTTGTACTGTTTGGAATCTCTACGAAAACATATTCAATTTGTGACAACAGCTCAGATTTTATAACTATTTTGAATTCAATAGATTCGCGTATGTAAATGGCAACACCTCCACCACCTCTGTTTGTTCTATCAGCACGAATCAATTTGTAACCCACCATGTCATATACTACATCTATTATATCAGCATGAAACCATGTTTCTGAAACACATATTATATCAATACCTGACCTTATAAACACATTTCTAAATTCATCTATCTTAGAATGCAAACTCTGTGCATTTATATGACAGAGCTTGAGCCCCACATATTGTTTACTGAGAATTCCCAACATATATCGCAGTTTTTCATCTCTGTCAAAAGCATGAGAACAATTATCATTCAGTGCTAAAAGATTAGCCATTATCATACGACTTCACAGAAATGTTTAAATTACCCATCAGAAAACAAGCACCACACCTATAAAAAGCAAACATGATAAAAACATGGCAAAAGTTAAATGAAGTTAAAAGAAAATGGTATAAAAGAGAAAAAATAAATAAATAAGTAAATAAATAAAAGCAATAAGTTGATTTGAAGAGAAAAAAAAGAAGTATTACAAAAAGTTTTGATTTAAAATTTTCTTTAAAAAGCTGCTCACGATCCGTCTGCATTGTTATCTCCTTCATTCCTTACGCCTGCAATTCGATTTAAGCTTTCAATAGATGTAGCTAAAAGTGATCTATCATCTGCTGTTGTTCCCATCTTGTTTACAAAAACTCTCCCATTGCGAGTGTAAACACTGACGAGCTTTTTTGTTCGCTTTAAATGTAGAGCTTTTCGAAGAATCATATGGTTATGTGACGTTAAGCTTTCATTTACGAAAATTCGGCTGTCAGATGGCATACCAATATCACGCAAGCTTGTGTTTACTTTTTTTGATTTCCAACGTTGATGGATCGCTGCAAACAAAGTATTTTTTTCGGTGGTTGTTTTGAACTTCACTATTATTGCAGTGTCTGTTTTTGTTAAATTCTGCTTAGGTTTCACACGAAAAATGTTTATCGGTTTAGGTGGTGTTGAGCAACCGACAGAAACACAAAGTTTGTTAAATAAGCTGGATAGATCTTCTCCATTATTTTTTGGTATACCAAGCAAGATTGCATCAGCTGACATGCTTTCCCGCTCTAGCTCATCAATGCGTTGCAAAAGCAATTGGTTAGGTTCCGCCACAGCACACTGCACATTTGCCGCCTCAAGCTGCTCTACTCTCCTTGTCAAGTCGACCAAAGTTTGATCAACAATCGCAAATTGTTGTAAGAAGCCGCTTTCGATTTTGTTTAGTTTTTCATTCAACTTACGATTTTCTGTGAGGATAAACTCTCTTAGGCCTTTTATCTGGTTCTCAATTAGCAATTCGATGGATTTTAATTCGATGCCAGTTGTGGTTTTAGATGTATTTGATTGTGTTGCACCTGTCTTTTGTTGTTGGCCTCCGCTACGTGTCGATGGTTTTTTGTCATTAGGTTGCGGTGTATTTGATTGTGACATTGTATATCGCGTTTATTAATACTAAGTTTATGCTTAAGAAATTGAAAATTCAATGGTTTTTTTAATTAAACTCAATCTGAGGTGACAAATGAGCAATATAAAAGCACTTTTATAATTTAATTTAATGTATAATGAATTGAAACTTAAAAGGAAAATTGCACAGTAGAATTTTAGCGTCTAACTTGACATTTCTGAATTAGAAGTACTAACAGCCCTATTATGGCTATCAAATATCAACACGATACTTGATAAATTTGTTCGTTTATCAATAAATTTGGTTAAGTGGTATTACGGATAACAACCATCGGAACTTTTGATCAATTGTGAATGAAATGCTTTTTTGCGATCTATTGTGAACGTCTCTGGTTGCTTGTTCGGTATTATGGTTATCAATATTTTTGATATCTATCAATTTTTCAGTCAATCGCAAATTCGTCGTTGATGAACATTTTTTTGGTTTATTTTACTGGAAATGTGTAGCCAAAACACAGGTACGTGGTTGACTAGTATAAGGGCTATATCGTGAAGTGTTTTTTTCTGTGCCGTATAACAAAAATTCATTCCAAATTGAATTTTGAAGTTAAATGTGTTTAGTGTTCATTGAATGCAGGAAATTAAAATGGTCGCTTTGTACCTAGATGTGGGGTGTGTCAACGCTTAGTACGAGCACACTGTTCACAATGGAAGAAAATCTATCAATTGACATGCATAATACCGATTTATCAATTAATTGATAGCACTTATCGTGTATCAATTGATTGATAGTTGACAACCATAATAGGGCTGTAAGATCCGTGGAAGCCTTCATGTCAAAAGTACCATCTTGGACAAAATTCAGCACGACCGGCTCAGTTGGTATTGTCAAGTTCAAAGGAGAGATCCGCAGAATCCCGTCCAAAAGGCAATATCGTACAACGTTTCAACAAATTCGCGACGAAAACAAAAAGGCAGGCCAAAACACTCCTGTTACAAGCAAATGCAAAAACAGCAGCATTTGGTTGGCCTCAGACATGGAACAATCCAAAACCGGGAGGCTTGCCGACGCTTTCTGAGGTCAACGCGGCGTACCCCACAGGCGGATCACTAGTGTGAAGCAGAAAAGTGGGAGAGTTGTGATCGCTTCAAGATCACTACTCGTAATGCCGGAAATGGAAAGAAGATGAATCTATTAAGGGGAAGCCTGATCATTATGGATGATCTCAAAGTTTAAGCCCGTTTTCTCGGAATTGTGTTTTTCAAAACGGTGTCCGCTGCCGAGAGAAGAGTTTTCAAGCAATCGATTTCAAAGTGTTACGGAACATTTTTCTTGTCATTCTCAATCGTCTTATGGAAGCTTTTTTTAAACTTTTTTTTTTCGAAAAACTGTCGAAATTCACTACTTTTTCTAATCGCCGCATTTTCTTTAAAAAAAAGCCTTCATATTACGATAGCGGCTTTTCTACAGACTAATAACCTTTGTAAAATTTTTGTTTCAGATAAAAATTGAGCCCGAAAAAGTCGACACCGATCAGGACTCTTTTTTTACAAAATTTACAATTACATTTACTTTGCAATGCGTATTCTTCATCGCTGCTTTAATTAAAAAAAAAAAAAAAAAAAAAAAAAAAAAAAAAAAAAAAAAAAAAAAAAAAAAAAAAAAAAAAAAACACACCGATAAGGATATCCTAATCATGAAAATAAATATCGTGAAAATCAGTGATTTTTCGGGCGGCCACATTGAGATGATCCTTTAAGATCGTGACCTAATAAATCAGAGATTTTATATGTGAAGACTAAGATAAGGTAGTGTAATTATATTGAAGACTAGGTGTGCCAGCGACTTCGTCCGCAAGAATTGGCATAGCTTTTTTATTTATCAACCGATTGACATGAAATAGAAAGTAAATGTTAAGTGAAGCTTACCATACAATATATTACTGAAAACTCCATCTAGATAGGATATGCCGTTTCTGAGATTAGCGTGCACAAACAAACAAACTGTTACGTTTTTATTACATATGTTGATGTTGATGTTGATGTTGATGTTGATATGTATAGATATAGATGGAAAGAAGGAAAAAATAATGAATGGGGAATGTTTAGGGTTGGTAGAATGGGGTGTAAGCTGATTTTATTTCGGCTAATGTAGACCCATTGCAGAACTATTGTTACCTCATATAGAGCTAGAAACCTATATCAGTCAAAGGTTGGTCAGATTTTAACCATTTTGTGGCCGTCATATGGTTGAACTTTATTAAGGCTATTGCCTGGAAAGTTTAATAACTTTTTCCAGCTCGTTGAATGAGTATAACTGCCCAGCGATTAGTTGAAAAGGCGCATGCACCACCTGATCTGCATGATATGGCCGGAAGAAAGGATAAAAAGGCTGATAAATGGAACCGCAGCATCGAATGTCCAATCCTAAAAAGGCGGGACTCTCTGAATTGCACCAAATGTAGAGGAATAAGTCTTCTAAAGGTTGCATATAAGATTTTGTTTGCTATAATATTTGAACGTCTGGATTCTGGAACCCCAATTTGATGCATAGGTCCTTACCAGAGCAGATCTTGTTGATATATTACTATCGATATACAACATCTTTTCGTCTCTTTCAAGGGTGCGTATGTCAGCATTTACAGAGACAAGCTATGCATAGCCACGTCTAGTATTAGGATCTTTCGTACGACTACGCAGGATGACTTTGGAAGATTCATTCCGTCAAGGTCGGCTAAAAGTTCACCCAGACCTTTGCAGTAGAAAAGGCTTTCGACATAATGACAAACTGTATTTTTGAACTTCATTTATTTGGAAAGATTGTGCAAAAATCAAAACACAGCTGCATGTACATGACAAAATAACACAGAACAAACAACACATGGGTCGGCACTGCAGTTTTTGACAGCTAAGCCAGCTAAGACCGTTCGCTGACAGTCTTCACAAAAACACAATTTTCTCTAAATTTTTACTACACGAATGAAACAAAATAAGGAAACATAACACTTCGTTAGGTACTTACGAAAAAAATTCCCGTGTTGTGTCGTCTATTGGAAGTAATTTTGTAGTAAATGAATTTACTCAAAGACTCGAGGGGCCTACAACTTCTTGCCGATTTCAAACGGTTTATCGAGAAAGCGCTTTTCATAGCAATGAATTTATTAACGGAGGACTTGGGATTCGAACCACGAACCTCTGGGTTAACAGGCAGACATGCTAACCATCACGGTACGGGTACCACATGAGCCTTTGGCTTCATTTGAATTCAAAATAAGAGTGCAAATCTTAAGTCAGCTTGTTTTTAACAGAGTATTACCTGTTGGGGAGGTTCTCATTTAAACATTATTAGGCCGTTATTAGTACTTCAGAAGCGTATTATAAGGATTATGTGCATCAAACATCGGCTGCATCCCAGTTTGCCTCTTTTTAGATATCTGAATCTTCTTCCCGTGGGGTCATTTATAATGTTTCAAAGTCTTAAAAGTTTTTTTCTGTAGGTTTGGTAATTTAAGTTTAGATTTTCTGACTGTCACAACTTGCGAGAAAACTCAATTAACTTGATTTCAATACCAAACCACCGCACCACAGCGCTGCGTAATTTCTACAGTGCAGCTTATTGCTTCTGTTGGGATACGAACCATGAAATTCTCGGTTTACCAGGCAGAGATGCTAGCCATCACGCCATGGTTAACACTACCAGTACCGTTATAGAAGTAAAATCATTATGAATCAGTTAGAAGAGAATTCGATCTTTATGAAGACCGTCTGTGGACAACCTTAGTAGTTGAAGGGCCAGAAGAAACCAAGACGAACAAAACTTTTATGGCTGCACTCTTTTTTCTTACTTCTGATATAATCACTCAACGGCATTGGTTACCATTTCGTTGATATAAAAAAGAGAAAAAAAAATAAAACAATTGTACTGCTTGTCTTGTTATAGCCCATTCCACTTTCCTTTTGCAAATCAAAAATCGATTCAGGGGCTTGTTTTCAAATTCTTTTTGTTCACAAAAAAAAATTTAAACTGAGATTCCAAAAATATCAGAAAAGTTCTCTTAACTTTCAACTTTTATTCAAAGCATTCATTCGAGAAAATTCTTTCCTAAACTCTTACTTACAACGTACAACAAAAGTTATCGTTTAATTTCCTTTTTTCGCTATTAGCGCTCTGTGTCTTGTCTCACAAATTTACAAAGTCAACATTTCAAAAATCTAATGGCCCCATGTATTGATTTATTTATCCTTCCATCAAAATGATTCTTAATTTTATTCACTCCAACAAACTGCCATCGCACTTCTAGTTCTTTTAGTTGTTGTTTGCAGGGTGGCTCAGTTTTCAATTTCAAATAATGGAATTTATGCCACGACTAAGGGCGAAACACAAACCTCTAAGTATAACTGCTGTGCCAAAAAAGAAGAAGAACATCAACAAGAAAATAACTTCGAACTTAAGCAAAACAGAAACAAAAACGAAATATTGTTGTAAAAAAAGCAATCAAAACGAGGCTAGCTACCCCCAAAGACGAGCCGATTCGCACAAACACACACGTACGTACCAGTTCTAGTTAAATGATGCGTTTCGTTTAAAATCTACGCAGCCAATTAGGCCCAGTTTTGCTCCTCCTAATTGCCTAACAAACAAAAGTTGTTCTTTTCCGTTTTTGCCACACTACCCTACCCTGGCCCCTCTCGTACTCACTCGTTGTTATTGTTTTTTTCTCTTTTTTTGGAAACAAATTGGATTAAAATTAAACTTAAAGTCTACACAACGAAGCTTATAAACGCACCATAGCAGCAGCGAGAGAGAAACCCCAACCAAGCAACCACCTAGAGAATCATTTCATTTGAAATACAAGGCGAACAATCAAGTAAGTCTCTGCTTCTGGTCCCTCTACTTGCCTCTTTCCTATTTCATGCGACAAGAATGTGTCTGGCTGTTTCTATTCCACTCATTTCATCATAAATTTGCATTATTTAACTTATTCGTTTGTATTTACTTAATCGTGCTTGGATTAGGCCAAGAGAAAAGTAAATTGAATTATCATGTAATTTCCTTATATTTTAAACTCGAATAGAAAAGGATAGAAAAATCGACTTGGATTGTCAGAGTGTGTGAGTTTAAGTGCGTCTCTGTCAGTTGCCATTTTTCGTTTGTGCATTCAATCGAGCAAACCAGAGGCATTTGTCAAACCCCCAGAATTAACACATAATAACATTGTGGTAGGTTTTGGACTATTGACGGGTTTGTAAAGGATCTTTATACCCTCCTGATCCTTCTCTCTATGCCTCGGTTTGCGGTTTCGCTTGATGGGGGTGTCCTTTACAATTGTTGCTTTTCTGATGATCATTAAGATTTCATAGTTCACGTCTCCTAGAATGTCTAAAAGCTCCAACGACCACAGCTTCACAAAAAACTACAACCAACGTTTGTGCTAGGACACCACATTTCCTGCAGAATAAACTTCCTGGAACTTGCTTTGTTTTAGAACTGTTATGAGCAAATTATTAACCAAAACATGATTGTGTGTGATGTTTTTCCTTTTTTCATCATCAAAATAATTATCCAAAGTACATACAATTAAAATATTCACCGAGGGGGTGTAGGACCCACCCCTCTTACTTGATTTTGTGGTCAGCTTCAATGGACCGGATATTAATAACGAAGTTAGTAATTAACTGCAGTGCATACCACACAATTTGTGTAGCTTATAAACTCAGTTGGTTTTGTTTAGAATGAAGTAAAATTTCACGAAACTTCAAGGACCTCGTCTCAGAGGTTGTTTTAACTTTCAAACAGGACAGTTGTAAGTCTATTGAGATAGGTGCTACTGATAGGTTTTTTTTTTCAATTTGGGAAATAAATAGAAATGACAAATGAGTGAACCATGGTCGATAAGAAATCAAATCTATTTGAGGTAATGAAATGAACGAAATTCTATTAAGGTGTATTTAATAAGTTGGCTCCACATTTGAACCGGGCCACAGGCAAAACGCTCTTGAAAGATTCGATTGCTGGTTTTTTTTTTTTTTTTTGTCTGGAGGAAATCTTCATAAGACGCTTGGCAGTATTCGACACCACTAAAAACTCCTCGTAATCAGAACCAATCTATGAACAATCGATAACAGATTTTACTTTCTCAATAATATAATCGCTTTAGGGGAAACTTAAACTTTTAATCCTTCCCATGACTTTTAGACCATTAACTCGTGTGGCTTGGTTCTTCTTAATCTCCGAACATTGCCTCCATTCAGAGTTGATATGACTATGCAGTCGCTGATTGTGTGATACAGCATGTTTTCTTACAACTTTTGTAACCATTTCTATTTGTAGGTCACGATGTAAATCGCTATTTCTTATATACCATGGTGCATTTACTATTCCACGAAGGACTTTGTTTTGGAACTTTTGGATGATTTCAGTATTTGTTTTCTTTGTACAGCCCCATAATTTGATTCCATAGGTCCAAACAGGTCTAAGTACTTGTTTATAAAGCATTACTTTATTTTCGACAGATAGGTCAGAATTTCTACCGAGTAACCAGTACATTTTTCTATACTTCAAGCTGAGCTCTTCCCTTTTCTTTTTGATATGCTCTTTCCATTTTAGCTTTGCATCCAAAATCATCCCAAGGTATTTGGCCGTGTTGGCGTAAGGTACAGCTTGATTGTTGATGAATATTTGTACGTAGCTTAACTTTTTATTTGTAAAGTTTATATGTGCAGATTTAGCTTCATTGAGCTTGATACGCCATTTTTTGGTCCAATCACAAACGGTGTCGACGTCATTTTGCAACTTCTCAGCAGCCTTGACGACGCACTTACTGGATGCCAAAATTGCAGTATCATCTGCAAAAGTAGCCATAATGGTTTTGTTATCCACTGGAATATCCCTTGTATATAGCAAATACAGGGTAGGTCCTAGGACGCTTCCTTGTGGAACACCGGCTTGTATTTTACTTAGCTTTGATTACTATTGATCACCGTACTCTGAAGAGCCGGTTTGAGATATAAGATTTTAGTATTTCGTAGTACTGCCTGGGTAGGTCCCTTTGCAGTTTGTACTCTAGCCCCTCATGCCATACCTTGTCGAATGCTTGAGCAACATCTAAAAATAAAGCCGAACATACTTGTTTTTCTTCTAATGCTTTTTCAACTGCATCCGATGCTTCAACCGATTATACACTCTGGAAAGCAGCTAAGCGCCTGAAAAGACCGCAGATACAAGACCCGCCGATAAAATCTGTAGATGGGGATTGGATCGGAAATCCGAAAGAAAAAGCTAACCTGTTTGCAGTACATCTTGCGAATGTTTTCAAGCCATTCCCAGCAAACGCATCTGAAAACAGATTACAGTTTATTAATAAAGTAGATGAAGTTGACATACCAATTGTCACACTCAAAGAAATAAAAAGTATGTGTCGAAATCAACTATCGAACAAAAAATCAATTGGGTACGATCTAATAACTGCTCAGGTTATGAAAGAAATGCCATCAAAAGCCTTCATAAGACTCCAATTCAAAATTAATGCATGCCTAAAGACCCAATATGTCCCACATCATTTTAAAATTGGTGAAGTAATTGTTATACCAAAGCAAGGTAAGCCACCAACAGAGCTGACGTCTTACAGACCAATATCGCTTATACCAATAATGCCAAAAGTCTTTGAAAAATTGCTACAGACAAGACTAAGCAAAGTCATAGAAGAAAGAAATCTAATCCCAAATCATCAGTTTGGATTTAGAAATAAATATTCCACGATTGCTGGTTAATTTTTTTTTTTCAAGTAGTTCATCTCAAGCGAAATCTTATTTGTCGTGGGACGCGGAGCACACATGTCACCCAGAAATTAATAATCTAAATGCCACATTCTTATTCACAACACTGTACAGTGTACACAGCTATGTGAAGGTAAAAATTCCTTGCAATTTTTTCGCTACGCTTTTCTAGTTATTTTGAAATTATTAACCACCGTACATCATTTACTACTACAGCTAGGTCCATTGTGTCGCTTTTTGGCTGTTGGTGTGCCTTCATCATGTCACTTTTTGGCTGTCGTTGTGCCTTTATCATGTCGCCCTATGGTAGGTTGAACTACTGTCACAATGTTGCCTTAAGGCTGCTTGTGTGTCTTCATCACTTCACTTTTGGCTATCGTGTGCCCTTCTCTTGTCACTTTTTGACCGTTGTGTACCTTCATCATGTTGTTTTTTGGGAGGTTTGGGATGTCATTTTACCTTTAATATGTGTCTTTTTGGCTTTCAGTGTGACTTCACCTTGTTGCTTTTTGTCAGCCGGTTCGTCGTTATTATGTTGTTCTACGGCTGCTGCTGCTTCTTCATTATGTCGCTATTTGGCTGTCTAAGGCTACAGGTTTGGTGTAAGCTTACATCACTCGAATGGACTTGTTCATATTCAATTGTGATCAAACCTATCCTAAATCATATCGAAAGCAGGAGATGCTATTCTGAGACTCGAATCTTTGATATGATTTCTCCAGCTGGGGTATGACTCCTTCTGATTTTGCTGTAGAACGCAAAATTATAAAAAAAATTGCAAAAAAGCCAGAAATCTTCCTAGTAAGTCATTCAAGGCCGATTAAGAGGATGGCTGAGACCAGTATCTATCAAAACTAGTTTATTTAAATGGTTGAACTTGAAGTTTAAAGAATTCCTCTTAAAACGACGCCTGCGACAGTATCGATTAAAACAATGAGAGTTTCAAGAGCCCTCCAAAAACGCAAGTCAAATTGACAGAAGGAATTCAGAAAACCTAAGGAATTCATTGCCGGGTAGAAGGTAGACACACTGAACCTTATGATGCAAACTTATTTTCCAGGCAAACGCATGATCAATCAGCTTACAACAGTACCTTCCACTCCTTGGTTACATGAACGCAAAACTCTATAGTTGACTGTCGTTATTGATTCTGATATCATGCCTGAAAGAAAGGACCCATTGGTACATGTTCTGAAATATAATTTTTCCGTCTTCGTCACCTTCGTTAGCGCACAACTTTTAATAAAAAGTAAATAAAATAAAAACAGGGTTGTGCAGAAAAATAACATCGGGGTTTTACGCATTTGAAGGACCTATTAACTTATACTCTCGTAGCAATCCAAGAGCCATGGGCCTGGAAAGGCCTAGTTCTTGGTCTTGGAGGCCTACGAGAGTTCAATATTCTCTATGACGAACGGTTTGACTTACCCCGGACCTGTCTCATCATACCGAGTTCTTTTGCAGCAAACTAAACTTGATCATTTCTTGGTCAAGACCAGGTTTGCGGCGATGATGAACTACGAAACGAACGATGAGTGCCAAACTTTTGTCGTTGCGTCAGCTTAGTTTCCCTGAAACTCCATTTTACCCCTCTCTATAATAAGGTTGTGGATTTGGTGGAGCTGTGAAAGGCGGAAAAGTTGGGGCTTATCATGTGCTGTGATGTTAACGCCCAAAACATAGTTTGGGGAAGCACCAAATGCAACATGAGAGGCAACCATCTTCTTAGTTATATTCAGTCTTCTGACTTAGACATTAACAATGTTGGCAATAGGCCAACGTTTGTTACGGCTATACGACAGGACGTAATTGAATTGACACTATCTAACAGATATGCAAAGGAGATTACCATCTGGAAAGTTTTGCTAGACGTGTCACTTTCAGACCATAGATACATTGAATTCTATGTAGCAAATGTGGTTTGCAGTCCCTTAGTTACAAGGAATCCCAAAAAAACTAACTGAACCCTTTTCAATGATGAGCTTGGTAATTTCGTCAAAACTCTACCTAAGCTCTCAACATCACAAAAAGTGGAAGATACAGTTTTTGAAGTGAATTGTGCCCTTACAAGTAGCTTACAGCTGGCATGTCCAGCTAGACAATTGTACTAGGCAATCTATAGTTCCGTGATGGAACAATGAACTACAGAAATTTCACAGGGAAACCAGGAGTATTTTATGAATAGGTTCCTCAAGACCAAGTCAGAGGTCGACTTGAACCTGTACCGGTCTAAACAGAAGGACTTTTAAAGGTTGATTCGAAATTTAAAGAATGCCTCTTACAAAGAATTCTGTGAAAGTAGAGAAACACTGAGTGAGATTAGTCGACTTGAAAAAGCCCGTAAATGGAGCAATGTAAACAAACTAGAAACACTCGGGAAATAAGATAGTTCCTATACCGAGTCTAGAGCAGAGACACTCAGTCTTATGCTGGAAACTCATTTTCTAGGAAACCAGGTATCAATCGGACTACAAAAATCTATCTCCCGTAGATTTAATGAATCCGATAAATCCACTCGACGTAGCTGGTACACGTCATCGTTAGTTGATACTGATCAGGTCATCAAATATGCCGTGGCATCTTTTGACAGCTTCAAGTCATCTGGCACTGACTGTGTTTACCCAGCTATGTTGCAGGAAAGTATAAAAAAAAACTTATGTCGTAATGAAAAGGAGCATGTCTGCGTGTTAAACGGGAGGTTTTTGGTTTCAATTCTAACAGAAACCAAAAATGTTTTTCCAGCGAATATCGTCAGTCCTTCGACAGTCATTGCCATGAAAAGCGCTTTCACGATTAACCATTCGAAATCAACAGAAAATTTTAGGTTCACTCCATTCCCTTGCAAGGAATGGGTGTGAGAAATGTGCCCAGGTGATTCTGAACAGCTTATCTAGAAAACGTTTTTTATGGAAATGTACACTACTCTCGGAGGATTTGTCAATTCGCAGCGACTTTCCATTTACATTTTTTTTCAAAATTTTGTCCACATTTTTAGTCTTTATATCTTCGAAGCGCTTTCACAAGTCTTGGGCAGTACACATCGGGATGAACCTCAACCAAAATCTCTCGATTACAATTTCGATTTCACGCGAGCTGTTTCCAGTTTTGCCCTCGAAGTCGGTAAGGTTGTTCTTTCACTTGATTGCGCCACCTAAGACGAGGTCTTCAACTTCCGCGATTTTCCATCAATGTGCTTTCGAAAACCTATCAAGTCGAAGCGTAGATGACCATCCACTCTACTTGTCCCAGCTATCGTGGTTTCACGATGCGTACTCTTCTAACTATGCCCATGTCGCGGTACAGCTCATATAGCTCGTTATTGTATCTTCTTCTCCACACATTGTCTTCGCATACGGGACCAAAGATCATTCGGAGAATTTTTCTTTCAAAACGACCAAGTGTTTCCTCATCCGCTTTCGATAAGGAATGCTCATCAGTTTTACCTTGAGCCCAACTTTGGGCGTACAGTCAAGTATAGAGATTCATATTTTAGTCGCACCACCAGAATGTTGAATGCTCTACCTGACCCTGTCTTTCCCCTACAGTACGATTCACAGAGGTTCAAAAGCAACGTGCATCGGTGTCTCCTTTCAAATCCTCTCCTATTTTCCTATATGCTCGCACTGTGTTCTATAACAGTATAAAGGTATTCATAACCCCTTGATGTGTGCGTTAATTATAAAAAGAAGAAAAAAAAGAAGGTCCATGCTTCCGCACCGTAAAGCAAGACTGAGTTGATCAAGGTCTATAAAAGGTTACCTTGGTTTTTCAAGAGAGGGTTTAGTTTTGCAATTGCCTTCTTAACAAAAAAAAAGCAACGGGCTGGCAGGAGTTAATCTCCGTTTGGTTTTCTTTCTGATGTTGTTTTTCGTGTCTTTAGCGGATCCTAGGTAGACGAAGTCCTGTACAAATCCGAAGTTATGTCTGCCTATTGTGACGTTTTGTCTAATTCGTCTATGTTCTCTGTCCTTTACTTGATATCAGCATATCCTTCGTTTTGATACCATTTATCTTCAAATTCACTTTTGCCACTTCAGTTTCAATGCTCTCTAAAGCACCTATAACATGCCTCTTTCTTCTTCCCATTACGTCGGTATCGTCGGCGTTAGCGAGTCACTGTACACTGTACAGACTTTTGAAAGATTAAACCTCTGGTGTTAAATTTGAAATTTTGCACTTTTCGAAATAAACGAAAGAAAATCTTTTACAATTCTCTTACCCTTCTGGTTTTTACAGGCTTGAGCTCGCAATTGCATGATCTTTTCACCTATTGATAGATGTTTCGAATCTTATTCCTATCTTGGCATCTCTCAGTTTCTTCAAACAAACGATTTTCAAGCTGCTTCACTTTCTTTTTGGGAATTTAGTGTCCTTTCCTTCTTTTCTTGTGAATCTCTTTGCACTGGTCGAAAGCAGCCCTTGTTCTCTTTTGAAACAACATTTGTTGTGCTTTTCGTTTAGCTGCTTTTGCCTGCCTCCATTCTTCACCGAACCATGGGTTTCGTTTTGGGGGTCGATGAAACACAGACTGCGGTGCTTAATACTGGCGTCATAGAATTCAAGGATAGTTTGAGGAGCCGCAATTGAATGAGCCTGTATCAATAAAATGCAAATAAAGATAGCGCTGATGGACAAAACTGAAAGATTTGCGATCGAGCTTCAACGATCATCTTCAATGTCTTTGGTGAGACCCCAAATTTTCCTCTTCTAGCGTGAGTGACTAATTGGACAAAAAACAAACCATTTTTACACAGCTTCCTGCTCCAATTTGCTGAACCCCAATTCCCGAAGCCTTCTTCTAAATTCATTACGTCAACGATTTTTGTTTTTCGTCCCAACTTAATTGAGTAGAATACTTTTTCAAAAACAAGCCCACCCAAATTGTTTCATTTTATTTTTTCTCGACTAAAAACAAATCACTGTCGTTGTTGAGATAGGTATTCTCATGGTCATGACATTTGATCTGACTGCTACCCCAATTCCCCCCTCATGCAATATGCGATGAGCTTATTTGATTCTTCTCCTTTTTTTCTATCAAATATTACATCAGGTCCGGCTTAAGTTTTCTCTAAATTGTTACAAACTATCACTTTAAGGGATTCTTCTTCATACCTGTTTTCAAATTCTTCCTTAGCCTTAAACGACTCCGAATTTGAACCCTATTATCTACCATCATGATATTAAATGTAAATCTTCCGCCCCCCCCCCCCCCCCCCCCCCGAAAAAAAAGGTCTTACTAAATAAAAACTTACCACTACTTCGACCTTAAACGGAAGAAACCGTCCTTAGACAAAAAAAAAGCAATATCGAGCGGCTACATTGAATGTCCTCCTTAAAGGTCTGGCAAAATAAATTCCACTACTAAGGCCCAAGATCCCAACAAAAGGGATAATCCGAAAAAGTTCACACGTGCTTGCATATTTTTTGTGCGGCTTATGTTGGCCAAAAGTTAGGCATTCTTGTTATGTCCCACAGTGATATCAGTACACAAAAAAAGAAATTTCTCTGTGTTATCGTAAAAGCCACGATGAGGAAAAACAACAACAGCCTCAGAGTCGCTTCATTCAATAAACCAAACAACAATGGCAGTGTAAAGAGAATAGTAAAAAAAAAAGACGAGAAAAAAAGAAACCCCCACCATCAGGAAGGTACCGACAAGAAAACAAAAGTGTCAGAAGAACTTACCTACAGAGACGCCCTCACCCATGGGGAGGATAAAGCAAACACAATGGATCTTGAAATAGAAGCAAAAACAAACCTGCAACATCCTTGTTTATGGATGGTCATTTTGTTGTGGGGCACTTCCTTTGCTTTCTTCGCCCGCTTAGCTCGTATGAAATGCTGAATGGCATAAGATATTTTCCACTCCTTCGGCCGAGTATGAGACACTAATGAATATGCCGAAGGGAAATTCTGCATCAATGACGATGGCATGGCTTTACATCAAAATGCCCTTAACATGGCTCTCGACAAGCAAACGAGTGCCAAATTGTACCGAAACAAACCCAACATCCAGCAACTATGTATATGTGGGGATGAAAAAAGATAGAAAAGTAAAACAAATTGCCTCCGGCTAAAGTTGAATGTGTGGGAAATTTTCTAGAAGATGAAGAAAAATCTTTGCAACTAAGAACAACGATGATGACTTTTCTTTAAGACTCTACGACGAGGATGATGATGATGATGATGGTGATTTCGAGTGAAACGAAGACGAATACAACGACGACAACGTCGTCGACGACGACAAGAGCTAATTCCGTATCCTTTTTTTTCTGAAGCACTTATCTTTCGGTTTGAATGGCTCTTGGCAGAGAAAAAAGCAAAAAATTCAAGAAATAGAATAAGAAATTAAATCAGGAAATTACGAACAACAGCAAAGAAAAAAAAAAATTGTACGTATACTTTTTATTCAAAGCTTGTTGTGCATTTCGGGGAAATCAAATAAGAAAACGAGAAGAGAAGTAATAAAACAGGAAGCTTAAGTAATAGCGCATGCATAAATTACAAAGTAGTCATGCTGCTTGAAGGTATGAAAAGGAGAAACAAAAAAAAGAAGTCGGAACATCGAACGTTTGGAGATGAATTTCAGATTCCGAAGTTTTCAACTTTCCTTTTAAGTTTTATTTTTCTCTTAACTCCAGTTGAAGACGTCGATTGGAATAAGAATTTCTGTACAACGCCAAGGGCTTAGATGTTGTTAATTCTTCACTTGCATTTGTCGTCCTTTTTTTGGAAACTGCATAAAAATGTCTGACAAAAAAGGCGGAGCTGCGTCATCGCGGCATTCAAAGGTAACACTTCGATTGCATTTTTAAGAAATGTTCCAATTTTCAATGAGATTACTCCGTTTTCTGTGAGAATTTGCAAGTTATCCTCTTCAGTTTTCCACTGTCGTTAAATTTGAGCAAAACAGTCTGAGCTTATGTGCACACTGTTTCTTAACGTTCTTGTATCCTGGAGAGTCACACACCTGAGGCATGAGCTAAAAGTACCTACTCTTCCAAGAACAAATCTCTTTTGTACGCTCGATGGGTACGCCACCGACGCCTTGTGGTGACGTATAGAAGTGCGGGGAATATGGAACAATAGTTATTCTTAAAAGAATTAACTGCCACACCCACAACTAGGACACCGAACATCAGCAAATTGGACAAAACGTCACAATAGACGGACATAACTTCGGGGTAGTACAGGACTTAGTCTATACCTAGGATCCGCTATAGACACGAAAAACAACATCAGTGCGGAGATCAAACAAATAATTCTTTTCAAATGTTGCTTCTTTGGGTTAAGAAGGCAATTGAGAAAGAACACCCTCTCCAGAAAAACCCTTGGTCGTTTCGAAAGAAAAATTCTCCGGATGATCTTTGGTTCCGTATGCGAAGACAATGTGTGGAGAAGAAGATACAATAACGAGCTGTATGAGCTGTACCGCGACATGGGCATAGCCAGAAGAGTACGCATCGCTAGGCTACGATGGTTGGGCCATGTAGAGCGGATAGGACCCAAACGCTCCGGCTCGACGGGTTTTCGAAAGCGCATTGCAGGGAAATCGTAGAAAAGGAAGACCTTGTCTTAGCTCTTAGGTGGCTCAATCAAGTGGAAGAAGACCTCAACCGACCTAGAGTGCAAAACTGGAGAGAGCTCCCCAAGATTGAAATAAAAGTATGCAAGCGACACCCACAAAAAATATGTTGAAATTGGTACATATAGGTTGCTCTACAAGGTAATGTAAAGTAGAACCAAAACGCAACGAAAAAATGGGCACGACTGGGTCGCACGAACTTGTTATTGTATGAAAAAGTACAATACCAAAATCTTAAGGCTGAGTAAAAGGTCTTAGTATTTGCTATTAACATTTTTCGTGGTACAGGATTGCCAACTACACATTTATTATTAAAATTGAATTAAATCACTGAAAATATTGAAAAAAAAAATTTTATTAAATATTCCAAAGGTTTCAAGTGAAAATCTAAAAACGTCATTTCTTGCAGTTTCTAATATCTTTTTTAAAAAATGAGGTTTCAAAAATTCAAGTACACAAAATTTAAGATCTTGTTGAAGATGAATTGAAAGACAAAAAATTTTAAGCAAATCAAAAATACTATTTTGAAAAAACTCGAAAAACATTTTTTTTTAAATTAATGAAAACTTGAAAAAACTATATTTTTAAAAAATTGATGTGCAAAATCGTGCAAGCCATTAGCGAAAAGTCGGTTTTTAAAAAAACGGTACGATGCAATGAGAGGTACCGTTTTTAAACTTTTTCCAAAAAAAATTTTTACCTCATATTAATAGCTATTTAGAAATAATACCTCACGTAAACTTTTATAAAAATTGTTGTAGTAGGGGAGCCCAGGAAGAGAATTTGCGCGTTACTCGAGCGCGTCAGAAAACCATAAGGGGAGAAACCTTGCACCCTGTTATGTTCTCCTACCATATTTGAACCCTTAATGTACGTTGAGGGCAGCCCGTCAGATTAGTAAAAAAAAGCCGATCCTCGGAAATACTCGAGCGCGTCAGATTAAGAGATGGTAGGTTGATTACATCCAGAAGAGTGTATATTTCAATAATCTGACAATTTGAGCGGGTCCTTAGTAAGTAGGCGAGTCACAAAGATGTAAAAAAAAATCGACATTTTGAAATACTCAAGCGCGATAAATTGTTTTTTTTTTAAGGTAATCTTATCAGGATTACGGAAAACATATAATCTGACATTTTGCTTGGGGTGATTTAGGTAAAATCGTCAATAAAATGTATAATATATCATGGTTAATATCTCGGTTAATATTGATATAAGCAATTGGTCCAAAAGATTTTTTTTGTAGAAAACTAAATTCTCTACAAGTTTGTTGTTTATAATTTTTCCATAGCTTTTGTTATTTACGAGATAACTGCGAAAAACGTGAATTTTATGGAAAAATCTGATTTAGTGGCCCGTATCACCTGGCCGGTAAGAGTAACGATTTTGCCAAAATTAACACTTTTGTAGAACGTTCAATTTTGAGAATAAACCATCTTTGGTTAAAGTGATCCCATGAAATGCCGCTGAGCTATAGAAATTTTTAAATAGAGAGTCAGAGTTTCCGTGTATTTTCATTGGGAAATCTTAACACCTTTTGATCGAGGACTTAAAATTAGTATTAAGGGCTCAAACTTTCAGGGTTTTTTTTTGTATTTTCAACAAAATTTCAAATCAAAATTTGTGAATACATAAAATTTTTTATTGCATCCAGTAATAAAAAATATAAACAACAAATAATTGTTACTTTAAAATAGTCAGTCTAAGAGTACGCCCCCATATAATTGTCAGATTATCATCCTGGAGGTCAAAGACATCAAGATGATCACTCTGTATTGACGAGCTAGTTAAATATTTGTATGGTGACCTTAAAGAATAAAGCAATGTTCAATAGGGCAATCACCTTCAGTGGCTGCATTAATATGTAGGTATCTCATTTCTTCTTAATTATAATAGCAGACACAAAATGAAATAAGAGATACTGCAACAACCTTCTGTTGTTGCATTTCCGTTCCCATACTATTATTTATTGGAATCAGCAAACTTGACAAGTTGAAGGCCATCATCATAATTGTCATTAGCTTTAAGAAAATAATAAAGAAGAGCAAAAGTACTTTTTGTTAATAAACAAAGCTTAATTTATGAATATTTATTCTTAGTCATTCAAAAATGTGTATAAATTCGACAATTTTTTACTTAAGTGAGCACCAATCTCACTCGTCTAGCGGCCTAAAATATTGAAATCTCAGACCTATCGGTCGAGTTTTTTTTTTTTGCACCCGCAAAACAAGAAAAGTACTTCCGAGATAAACGCGTTCAAAGTTTCGAGAATATTATTTTATTTCGTAAAATTTAGCTCTCGATGTTACTATCGCTGAGGACCACGTTCAACTAACCAATATAACTCTTTAAATAAAATGTGTTAAATTGATACACACAAATTGATACATGTTAGTCAGGTATTCAAACCCTAACAGCTGCAGCTAGCAAACAACAGAGCCCGTCTCACCGATTTTTCTTCTTACCTGACCTTCTAATTACCTGTAGATCCTGAAATACTCGGAATTTCGACATGATACTATACCTACTTTAAAATGAAAACAAAAAACACAATCGATAAGACTGTTTATCAATTAGACGTGTGGTTTTCAATCAAGTATTATTCTGTCGGAGTCGGTTTTTTGGAAAGTTTTCACTTGATTTATGCTTAATTTAGTTTGAAGTTGGTTTCACTCCGCACGACTACTGGGCACTGAGTACTTTCGGTAAATTGTTTCAAAACGAAATCGCTGTTGATGTCGATTTTTGCATAATTTTGGTTTTGAAACCAGTGAGTTACCTACAAAATTTGGCGATTTAACACCACTCACTGGACTATTTTTGTGTGGTTATGTGAAGTCACCTGTCTACGCAGATACGCCCGAGACGATTGCCTTGGAAGAGAACATCTGTCGAGCTATCTATTGCTGAAATACGGCCCCAAATGCTGCAAAGGAGGGTCTGAGATTGGGCTTCTCGATGGCAATTTATTAGAGCCGTTTGCTCAAAATTTTGAATCATAATGGCATATCCTTATCTTTATGATAAAGCTTAATTTTTGGCTATAACATCAAATTTAATGCGTTTTATTTGTTCTTGAAAACCTCACATTTAAAAAAAGCGAACTTTATTTCACCAACCTTTTGTCGAAAGTTAATTCAAATGTGATTGCTTCGTTCAATTGCAATATTGGTTGACTTTATTACGTCTTAGATGCCTTGGATCACAAGATTATTATGACGAATATTACAGCCGTGACATCTAGGTCGAGAGCTTTCCGAACTATCTTTCTGATTCTTTTGAGTTGTCCCATTCAAATAAAACCTCAAATTAAATAATACCTGAGGTGGTTCTTCAGCGATGCTGCTTTGGGAGGTTCGAGGTTCGAATCCCAAAAACAAAATGGAAAATAATGTTCTTTCCACCGATATTTCCTTTTGCGCGGGAAGTCTTTTTCATTCGTTATCAAATGTTTTGTCAAGTCTTATTATAGTTTTATTTTTGACGAACAGCTTATTGACGCAGCCTTAATTAAGCAACAGCTTCCATTTGATCAGGGAACTTAAAGGCTTAGAGTAACCAATCTTCAAGTATCAATTTACATACATTCAATAGACTATTCTACTTAATTATAAAGTCCTCTCGATATTGTTTTGTGACATCAATTGTCACCCTTAGTGCTTTCCAAAGAAAACACAGAACCTGCCATTGAAGGAGAAGCACATATTGATGTTGTGGAACACATCAATACTAGCCACTGCTTTTCAGCTTTGTCTCCCTTTAGCTAGCAACCTTTTGTTAACCATGACATTTGCACTCTAACTCAAAATCTCCGCCTTTGAGTCTCGTTGGGCATTGTATTGGGAACACGCCACAACATTCTCTAGCCTACAACAATATACTGCAGGTGCATATCACACTCCGATAACTCAATGCTCTAATTAGAACGCAATGCAATCAATTGTATCGTAGGACAACATTTAAACCTAATAATTCCATGGTTCAATAAACACAAATTCCTAACAATCTCATTTGCCCGGTCATCGATTCTCATTTTCCGTAATCGCTTTCCTACAAGTGAAATCCATCTTCAAATCCAATATTCACCCTGTAACCCAATTTAATTGGAATTACCATATTAGGCCTGGTATCAGGGTAAACTTAAGCATACTAGAGCAATGTTGTCATAGATATGAGCTTCCACATTTCGAATATCAAATGAGTTCCTCCTAGGGTCACAACATTCCAAAGACTGTATGGTTTTTCAGCCTCAAAGGCCCTCTAAGCTTTAGTTATACTTTGGCATATCATAAATATTGGTTTCAATTGAACCAAAAAGTAAATCCAACTTCCTTTTCCTGTTTCCAATTTGTAGAAGTTCCTTCCACTGAATATCGACTTTAAAATGTGTCAAGATTTTTTGTCTTTGCGTTGGTATCCCTAGAGAGTGATAAGTTTGTAGGCCATATATGTGTGCTGTGTACTAATTCTTTCTAGAATTCGAAGAAGCCTCAGATGTGGTTGAACTGACATAAATAACTCAATTATTACTGACTTCAAAATATCGTATCACAGTTATGCCTGGGGAAGGGATATTTGTCTTCGAAAAAGGAACCTAAACAAAACCAATCAAGAATATGGGCTAGGTCGAAACAGACTGCTGGGAAAAAAAATTATTCAAAAAAAAAAAAAAAACAGACACACGCAGCATGTGGTTGCGGGTGCGGTTGGATCACATTGGTACGTGAATTTTAAATTGATTTTTAAGGAAATCCAATCAATGGAGCTTTTCCTGACACACAAAGTGATGAGCCTAAAATTTGCGACTAGAGCTACCGCACAACCGTTTATTGATGTGTGGATCTGTAATGGAAAGAGTGCGAACGAATGGCACAGAATAATTAATTGACCTGCAAATCTAACCTCGTTTCATTGACATGGATTTGTTTTGTGTTTTTGAAGTTATGTGAATTGGTTTTCGGCATATGCACAGACATTTAAATGCTTCAATTACTCACTGTGAATAAATAAGAAAATAGTGTCTCTAACGACAGGTGTCTATTTTCCCTATAAGCGAGTGTTAAGGTGAGAATGGATTGATTTTCAACACCTGCTTCCTTATGGATCCATGTTGGGAACGTTGAATTGTTCACAGTTCCTCGCTTTATGGTTAAAATGCAGAAATGTCAAATTGTTATTAAAAAGGACTTGGGTGTGAATAATGCTTTGTGTCAAAATTTTTTAAATCCGCAGTTGAAAATGGAATGCTTTCGACTAATATTTAAAAAATTTTATCTTATCTTACTTCAATCACAGAGTTATCCTCTTTCCCCCTCCCTTTGTCTCTCAATCTCTTTAACATATTGATCAGTTCACTCTCAGGCCATCTTTTGCCTTATGCTCTGAGATGGTAACAAGCCTCTCAACTAATATATTGATAAAAAAATCTTACACACCCATCGCCAACACTATCCCCTTTCCTCTCTCTCTCACTGTCCTTCCGCAGTTCTTGTTTCTCTCTTTTTTATTTCTGTCTCTGTCCTCTGTCCTCTGTCCTCTGTCCTCTGTCCTCTGTCCTCTGTCCTCTATCCTCTGTCCTCTGTCCTCTGTCCTCTGTCCTCTGTCCTCTGTCCTCTGTCCTCTGTCCTCTGTCCTCTGTCCTCTGTCCTCTGTCCTCTGTCCTCTGTCCTCTGTCCTCTGTCCTCTGTCCTCTGTCCTCTGTCCTCTGTCCTCTGTCCTCTGTCCTCTGTCCTCTGTCCTCTGTCCTCTGTCCTCTGTCCTCTGTCCTCTGTCCTCTGTCCTCTGTCCTCTGTCCTCTGTCCTCTGTCCTCTGTCCTCTGTCCTCTGTCCTCTGTCCTCTGTCCTCTGTCCTCTGTCCTCTGTCCTCTGTCCTCTGTCCTCTGTCCTCTGTCCTCTGTCCTCTGTCCTCTGTCCTCTGTCCTCTGTCCTCTGTCCTCTGTCCTCTGTCCTCTGTCCTCTGTCCTCTGTCCTCTGTCCTCTGTCTTCTGTCCTCTGTCCTCTGTCCTCTGTCCTCTGTCCTCTGTCCTCTGTCCTCTGTCCTCTGTCCTCTGTCCTCTGTCCTCTGTCCTCTGTCCTCTGTCCTCTGTCCTCTGTCCTCTGTCCTCTGTCCTCTGTCCTCTGTCCTCTGTCTCCATCTCCATCTCCATCTCCATCTCCATCTCCATCTCCATCTCCATCTCCATCTCTCCATCTCCATCTCCATCTCCATCTCCATCTCCATCTCCATCTCCATCTCCATCTCCATCTCCATCTCCATCTCCATCTCCATCTCCATCTCCATCTCCATCTCCATCTCCATCTCCATCTCCATCTCCATCTCCATCTCCATCTCCATCTCCATCTCCATCTCCATCTCCATCTCCATCTCCATCTCCATCTCCATCTCCATCTCCATCTCCATCTCCATCTCCATCTCCATCTCCATCTCCATCTCCATCTCCATCTCCATCTCCATCTCCATCTCCATCTCCATCTCCATTTACATCTCCATCTCCATCTCCATCTCCATCTCCATCTCCATCTCCATCTCCATCTCCATCTCTATCTCCACCTCCGTTTTCGTCGCCCCCTTTCCCATCTTTATTACCTTCTCCATCTTCCTCACATATTGACCAGTTTACTCTCAAACAGGACTGTTTCAGGACTGCAACCGAAGTTTCTCAGCCAACGTTTTCGATCGGACCTGACAAGCAAACCTGCCATGGGTCCATTTTCATGTACTTATTGAAAAGATACATTTTTCCAGAACTTAAGCTTTTCTGTATCATGTCGCTTACCTACCCACATCCATCACTGCGATGTCCTGTTTTAACATTTTTCCTTTATTATTATTTTGTTATTTTTTTATTTTAATAAAACATGAGTGATGACTTTATTTTTTGTAATTCTTCCAAAATCCAATTTCTTTCCACAGTCAGTTTCTCCGTTTATTTTACCAAAGTGCATACTTTAACTTAAGGAACGTACGCTTCTCAAACCAACACAAGGAGAACCCACAGAAAGTCAACCACATTTTATTTTTCCGTAGATGCTTGTGACTTCTTCTTTTTTATTTCTCCGGGCAAGTTATGTTGTGTCGTCGCTCACTGCAGGAACCACGTCAGTAAAAAATAAACCACAAAATGTAAAAATTTAAACCAACCTAGTCCAGCTAAAGGATAAGAGACATACAAGGAAAAAAAAAGGAATAAAGAGACGACACACCTCCGGATAACACCGCCCGTTGAGTTTGATCGTGTGGTGTCCAACCATTCCAATCAACATCTTTCATTTTAACACCATCCAATCCAATCCGATCCAACATCGTGGTGGCGCAAACAAAAGCTTAAAATCTTTATTTCCTCCTGAAAAACACTTCCTTTTGTAAATTTAAAAAAAAAGAAGAAGAAAAACACACAACAACATCGAATATAGTCCATTCCTTCAGTGTAAATGCGAATAATTTGTCATTTATCAAACCAGGATATAGCAACCACCAGAAGTTATACAAAGAAGAAATAAGAAGATGAGAAACGAGAGCAAGAGTGAAAGACGGCAAAAGCCAAAAGCCTTTACTTCGCCTCAATAAAACAAGGTCATCACTGGTTTTATCTTTTTGTCCTTTTTTCTTTTGTTGTGTTTTGTTGAACGTTCATGGGACTGATGGCTTTACGTGTGGCATGGTGTGGTGTTACAAATTGCTTTAAAGTTAACTTGATGTCGTCGTTGTCATTGTCGTTGTCCTATGTTCATTCCTCGTCAGCTTTGTTGTTTATGCCGTTTTGAAGCACATTTCTAACCTCTTTATTGCACTATACCATACGTTATTACTTTTTTTTTCTCCCCGAATTACTTTCCGTTCATTCGATGGATGGTGTTTTACACAACAAAGCAAAAATTGGTAGGAGAGTTCTTTTCAAGGAGAATGGAAAACTAAGATACATCCACGAATTACCATGGTTTTTGTTTTTGGGAATAAGTAAAAACAATTTCACACTGTGCGTGGTTCTTTCACTTCTATGCCAAACTTCTTTATCTAAAAAAAACATGCCCTTGAATCGAATGAACCTCGAACTTCCTATCTTTTGTTTCAACGGAAATAAGACTACCCTAAAGGGATAGTAATCCCTGCTGAGCTGTGATGGAATGACTTCAAAATGATTTGTCCGTTCTTTGCTGCCCACGTCAAATTATATTTCCTATGAGAAAAAGGAAATATTAAATTAATGGCGTAAATGGATGGTAGGATATTGCGAGCCGGCTTACTTTGTCCCTCTCAAGACTGAGATCTCCATCCGATGGCTTTACGTTTCGAAAAATTCAAGATTTTCTGAACAACTAGAGATGCTGTTACGATGATGATATTAGATGATGCAGCGGTGTCTGTTGATTCACGTAAAACTCTAATAGTCTTTGTATGATCAACGCATGCAAGTGGTGTCTTTTCTGAATCTGCCCTTTTGCTACAGTACCGCAGCTTCGGCCAATACAAATCCTCGGACCTGTATGCATAATACCAGCTGAACTTCAAATCACCGTTGATATTATCATTCTAGTCCTTGAAGTAATTCTAAACAGTTGCACAACCTTGAACAGAATCTTCTAACAATGGAGAGAAGCCAAAGTTGTGTTTATATCTAAGGCCGACAAGTCTTTCCACTTAAGCCCAAAAGATTTTAGACCAAAGAGTCTAATATCTTAAGGCTCTAGAACGGTTGATTGATATCTGTAGATTCAAATCTTATCTCTTCAGCGCAATACGCCTCTTGCAATTGAAAATTGGACTTATACTTCCTGGGACGTAATATCGAGTAATCTTTGCACTTCATAGAGTACATTTTGGCCGAATTCCTTGCAATAGAGGATACCTTTAACAGTGTCAGTGGCCTTGCGATTGCAAAGACGCTGATGACCCTTTAAGTTGATAGGTCAGTGGTTGAGCTGATATATCTGATGTTAAAAGTAGGAGAATCAACTCAACTTTTCTACAAAAAGATTCGTCAGTAAAGGAACATTCCAAGGTGGAGTCCTTTCCACTCTATGGATCATTATCCTAAAGAATTTTCTGGTTATTTTAAAAGTTGCGTGAGAAAGTGACTGCTAAAGACGTCACCATTGCGGTATCAGGGAAAGATGCTCATATCCTTACGGAGCTTATGCAGACCACTCGGAACAACGCAGGAGTGTGGGCGTTAACCTCCAGAAGCTCACAAAGGAATAAAATATTCCACAACTAATAACTTCATCAGTAAGTCGTATGTCGCCATCTCCACAAAAAGCTAAGCTGGAAGTCAAGTCAAATATACAGGAAAGAATCCGGAAAGCCACCACGGCTCTATTTTCTTATGGGATTTTTTCCCACTATCGCCTACTGGTTGTATACTGCGGCCATAAGCCCGATATTTACTTACGGAGCAGTAGTGCTCTAGGCAAAGTGACTTATTGCGATAGTAGAAGAAAGTCGAGTGATCAGCCTGCATGTGCGTAAGCTGATCTCTCCGCTCAACACCTTCAGGCGTCCTAAACATTTTCCTTAAACTATAAACTTACACCCATAGTCATTCAATATCGTCTGCTTAAGTGAGTAACAGTACAGACATTAGCCGAGTTCACACTGTACAATTAGTTGGACTGACTTTAGCTAGAACGACCAATGCTTGATAGTGTGAACCCTTAAACGACCGCTTGATCAACTTGTTGGAATATTTTCAAATATTTTTGAAAACTTTGAAGTTGGATGGAGCGGAGGAACATATGATGTAAAGCTTGATAGCCTGACACTAACTTCATCCGACCATCCAACATCTGTCAAACGAAGTCTGTCCAACAAATTGTTCAGTGTGAACTCGGCTTTTTGAAAGATTTGTTCTCTGGTGTTGACGTTTGAATTTTGTACAATCTTTTCAAGTATGATGTTAAAGAAATCGCATAACCGTTTTTGGCTTTGCTTGAAGCCTTTTTCTACTTCAAAGGTCTCGGTGAGTTCTTTGCCGACCTGAACGGAGCAGTTTGAGCTCTACAAAGTCATCCTGCACAGTCGTGTGAGTTTTGCAGGGAAGCCAAAACTAGACATGGCCTTGTACAGCTCGCCTCTGTAAATTCTAACATACGCTGCCTTGAAATCGATAAAAAGATGGTGTATATCGATATTGCATTCTCATGGTTTTTCCAAGATCTGCCGCAATGGAAAAATTAAGTCTATTGTTGACTTTTCTAAGACCACATGGATATGGACCTATCAAGTTGTTGTCGTGGGGTTTCAGGCGTCCACATATTACAGCAGACAAGATCGTATACACGACGTTAAGGAGGCTTTCTCCTCTATAATTCGCATAGTTGTGAAGGTTATCCTTTTGTAGGATTGGACATACGATTCCATTCATCGGAAATGTCTCCTACTGACTGTATCATGCAGATCAGCTGGTGCATGCTTCTTTCCAATTGTTATCATGCGACCTTGGAAAGCTCGGCATTAAGGCCATCTGCATCTGCAGTCTTATTTTTGATCTAAGTTTGCATATGGCAAGCTTAGCTTCGTCTAGGTCGGGAGGACGGTATTCTTGATCATCGTCCTAGTTGAATGGGGCATTCTGCCTCACAGCGGAATTATTTTCTTCATCGCCGTTATGCAGTGTGCAGAAGTGGTCTTTGCAGATCCTCAGTAGCGACTCACAGGGCATGGTTGTGTGAAATGCACTAGGTCCTGGGGTTCCCCGCTCTGTTGCACACACCCTATATGTGCATGTTAACGGGTTAGTTAAGTGGGACACTACGTCAGATAATTTAAATGGTATCACAACGCCAAAAGCAAGTAAATAGCGTAGCACAACAAAGTTTGAAGAACCTTGGGTGTAACGAATTTCTGCGTTCAACAATTTCCGGTTCCGATCGACTAAGGGAGAAAGAGCTTTACTTGTTAGTGTATTTAATTTCGGATGGCCTACCAAATTCTTCTTGTAGGGTGATACTTCGAAAAAAAACATTGACAGTTGTCGAGACTCGAGCATTGGAATCCCATAGATAAGCCAATCATCGCGCCACGGACAAAACCAAGAACTAGAGCGTCGTATTTTGAGTTCCATTATTCAAAAATAAGTCCCAAACACAAAGCGACTTTGATCAACTAAATTGAATACGAAGAACATAAGCAACAAATTTCATCTAATTGCGTTCTTGAATTCATTGGGTGCACAAGTTGATACCACACACTTTGCAACTAAAAAAACACTAATAACACAATAGCCTCTGAAAGATATAGTAACAGGTCACTTTCTCAGCACACAAAAATAACAGAAGGTGAGACACCAACTGCATAGTAAGAACAGTTACTACTTAATGTAGTATTTGCAAGAACGCATACAAAAAGAGAAAATATTGAATGAAATAATGGCATTGTTAACTTTGTTTTGTATCTTCAGAATGAAGTTTCTCTACGCATACCTAACCTTAAATAAAAACGTAGGGAAGATAACCAAAAATGTATTCCCGTAACTGGGCAAACTTAAGATAAGTGGAAAAACATTTTTGGTAAGCTGCATTGGGGGCAAGCTTTCGGCTCTAAATAAAAAGATAATTTGAGCTTAAAAAGAAGTTTGATTCTTTGACTTCTTATCATACCACAGATGTTGGCGATATTTGTATCCAAAAATCTTGTGCTAAAGAGCAAAATCTGTTGAGTTCATCTTTGAGTCAAAATCTCAGGACGGATAGCTTAGGTCAAATAAATAGGGTTGCGCAACAAAGCGGGGAGCCTCAGAGCCTATCGCATTTCTCACAACTATGCCTTGTGGAGGGAATCGAGGGGACCTACAATTTTCTACCGGTTCCGAACAGGTAATCGAGAAAGCGTTTTTCATGGCAATGAATTTACTATCGGAGGACTTGCCAATTCTTACCTAAAGGGGATACCCGTGGAATAACATTTTTACCTCTGTTGGGATTGGAACCATGAACCTCTGGGTGAACAGCAGACATTCAAACTAACGCGCCACAGGTTAAGTTAAGACAAGAAAAAAATGGTATTTTATGGTGGGGTCTATCTCCCTCCGTTTAACCGGGACTACTTTTTTTTTAAATTATTTTAAAAATTTATTAAAAATCAATGAAGGCATTTACTACCGTATACTATAGTATTTTCGTAAGCCAATACTTTTTTTCTCTAAATAACCTTTTGATTCAAATTAATCTACTTCTTTTTTTTTAATAAAAAAGCAAACGCACTCCAAAAACCCTATTTTTTGCTCTGAAAACGAAGTCCAATCAGCGAAAAACCCATAAAATCCTTTGTTCAGCTCTTCTTATGCCTACTTTGGATTGCATCCTTTATCCTCCATTAACTCGCAATTATTATCAGATAGCTTTATAAGTTTCCACAGTCGGAGACCCAATACTCGTTCAACGATCCTCGAAGTGTGGAACACCAGCTTGATCAACCGCAATTTCGTGAGTCGTTGTTCTCTTTGTACATTGAAAAAAATTAATTCTACGAGCTTGCAGATGAGAATCACAAGCCATCTTCTCAACCTAATGTCTCATGCCTTATAGTCTAGTCTAACCAAGTACCTTTGTATTTTTTTAAGTTCTTTGATTCTCCACTAACTTATTCGACTGTCATGTCGAGTATTTCAGAGTGCTCTCAAAGAAATTGTTCGTTCAAAAGTCCATCACACTATTGCCGCCACCATTCCACATGTTGTCATTGAATATCATTATAAACTTCGGTGAACGAGCGGCTGTTTTGAAAAATTACCTAATTATTCAAAATGCTTTGTCGTAAGGCTTGAATAGCTTGGTTTGCATCAGCTGCCGGGACAAAGACAAAACACATAGTTGCTCACCTCGCGTCTCTAGTTTTTCATTCATTACTGTGAAAGCTTGGAATCATCTCCCTTTGTGACTTAGGAACAAGATTGGACAAAAACAGTTTTCTTCGTTATTATTTTAATATCTATCACTGGAATCTTCTCACTAAACTTAACTTTAATTGGCATATAAACACTTTGATTCATTCTCTCTTTTCTTTCCATCCCTTTAATTTTGTATGGTAATTTTAATAAGACATTACTTTTAATGCTAATTGTATCTTAAAACACTACCTGTATTATTATAAGAATTTATTCCACCATACAGCGTTTCCTATTGAAATAAAATACTTAAAAAGACCGCTTCCAAGTCCCGATACATGCCCTCCATTCTATGTTCTTGGAATAGAGCGCATTTCTTTTTCTAAAGTCGAGTTCGGCAATTGTTGGTGTCGTCCAAAACGTGCCGCTCTCTTTCTAATCACCAAATTTGGAATTCGACAAGTGGTGGTAGGTGATTGGTTTCGCCCAACACTTACCGATCTTGATGGATGAGTTCGGAACCCACTGCAACAACCACAGGAGGAAATCGTCGCGAACCCTAACTTAATGCCACTGTACCCTTTTGCCGATCTGAGAGATGAGGGGATGAACACCTACCTTTCCATCCAACCCTTTGATACCTTGTTTTAGATCATTTAGGGTACCTAGGCTTGAGGTCATGTTAGATGTTACTGTAATTTGTTTCAAAAAGCGTTGTATTTTCAAATTCGCAATTTCGAACTCATTAATTGCGATCAATGTGGGATGTGTTTGTGTATTCTGTATGATGTTGTATACAGTTTATTTTTTTGTTGATGAGTTTGATTTGTGCAACGAGTAGATTTGTATGCGACTTTCCATAGCCGTTCTAGCTTGAAATGCCGACTTCAATATTTCAGCTCATGCGCCGATTTAGGTTGCCTGTTTTGGTCATTTGCTTAAAGCGATGTTTCCTTCACATTGCTAAGGGCAAACAACGGAGAAAAGGTGAGGTAAAAAAAATAATGGGAAGGTTCAAGGGGAAAAGAAAAGACAAACAGAATGAAAATAAACCAAATGCACGAACGGTTTTTGTTTCGGAAAATTTTAGCTTAGCAAGCTAAGTTAATCAAAAAAAGCATATGCCGACGACTGACGCGACGTCGCTGTGCTCTCAGTCGGGTTCACCTTCCAAGCCGTTTGTTCCATTGCACATGTTGCGCTTCATCTGATTGACACCTGGTTTACTTGGAACGGTCTATTTGTCAATTCACTTAAAACTGAGGTTGTTCTATTCACGTGACATGGAAAATTCACTGGCTTAACCCAACATACGCTTAAAGGCGTTAACTTTCACTTTTCAAACGAAGTCTAATAGTCTAGAGTAATCCTAGATAACAATCTTCTTCGGTCTAAACAAGTCGAGTCGAAAACTACTAAGGCACTTTCAGTCTTCTGGAAAAGTAAGTTAGCCTTTGGCAAGACTTTCCTGTCACCCGGAAAAGGTTCTTAGGATCTATAATAAGATCAATCATCTTCTATGCGTCAGTTGTTTGGTGAACGAACATATTGCGTAAATACGTCATTGCCTCCATCGCCGAGAACAATATGCCCAAGTTGTACTGGGGCCTTTTGTCAAGACTCCTTGTGCTGTTCTCAACTCGCAGCTTATTTTTCGTCCCTTGATACCAACACCATTTGGGAATAGCTTGTTTCGTTAAAAAAGATGGCGTCTATGGCACAAATCACTCCTCGTCAGAGGGCCTTAATCAAATATTTAAAACTATTTCCCCCAAACATTTAGTGGGAAACTCTTCCAAAATAATATGACCATAGTTGCCATAGCAAGAAGAAGTAAGAAGTACACCAGCGAAACTTTTACTTCCACTGTTTTCGGCTACATATACATTTTAATGAAACCACAAGGCTAGTCTCAAATATCGGCAAATGTACCATCGTTCATAAAGCAAAACACAACATAAGATTCACTGCCCTCTCTTTCATACTCAGTACCGGTAGTGGAAGGTAGATCAACCTTTATTTGTAATACAGGTGAGTTGCCTAGTAGTCCCCCCACCGCACTCTTAAAACTTTGAACAAGTAGTGTTAAGTTTGTTATTAAATTGAGCATATGCGTATTTCTCAACAAGCTATACGAACTCGTGTATCTTTTCAATAAATTCTACAACATAATTAAGTACATGCACATGTTTCCTCCTTGACTTGACTTCGAAAAGCGAAGCTCTCCCGTAACCGACATGTTTGTCAGATTGGCCTTCGTCCGAATGAGTACCATCCTATACCCTTACCTTATTTCAATTCTCTACGAACCTAAAGCTGTTGTTTTCCAATTACTTTCAAGTTTATTTCCACACAAAATATTTCAACAGTTGGAAAAGCAAAGATACTTCGTGCAACACATTTAACAACAAACTTCGATCTTATCGCTACAACAACAACCATTGTAATTTATATAATTTTCCAAAAATAAGTCAAGCATAATTAAATCATATCAGATGCCTGCATCCGAACAAAGCAGAAGGCAAAATCTCCATAAAATATATTATTTCATTTCGTGTTTCCATCAATCATGATGAGACTGTAAAACAAGGTCTCAAAATGTAATTAAATATCTTTTTTAACAGCCCATTGAACAAACAACTCCTATTAAATTACCAAAAGTTACCATAAAGAGACTTAAAGATTAAATCGTATTTGGTGCTCATTGCCAAGGTATCCCCCTCTGATGCCCTGCTCCAGTATACTCATAACAACAAAACAACAGCGATAAAAGTAAGAAAAAAATAAGTACCAAGTCCCAAATTGATTTTTACTGCTTTTTAATGGAATCATATCCTTGCCATGTCTAAATGAAAAAAAATAAAATAAGAGAAAAAGCGAAATATCCCAAATTTTTTGTTGTTTTGTTTTTGCAACTAACAGTTACGTTTGTCGTAGAAGCAAAAAAGTTGTGCGAAAAAACAAACTTCCTCATTCGATATTCTCCTTGACTATGATGAAAGTGCTCCTTAACAACATGTTGAGCAAATGTTTTCAATATAAAAGTGTTACAGAATCAAGTTGTATCAAAACGAAGAGTTCAGGGTGGCAAATATGCGAGTAAGCTACTAGACTAGCAGGCTCCACAGGCTTTCCAAAGCAAATTAAATTGGTGGCGAACAACCATGCAGAGCTTTTGTGTTTTTGTTTTTTTTTTTTGCTTTCAGTGAATATAAATTTATTAGCGTTTGGGAATTTAGAAACTTAACGGAATGAAATTCTCAACAACTTCCTACATCAGGACTCATCACTGCTATGCGGGGACCTACATCAAGCTAAAGAGATCAGTTGGGTATACAAGTTGTGCTTAAGAGATAAACACATCTCCCGAGAAGTTTTTGAAACTTTCGATGGATGTTTGCGTTTGAGTGAGTGCTGATGTTGTGGCAATTGAATACAGGATACGCTTATCATTCTAATAGTTTGAAACTAAGAACTCTGGGGCTGGGGTATTATTGCAGTTAAGCTCAAAGTAGCCATAGTCAGTTTTGTAATGTTGGTTCAAGGGAAACGAACAGAACAGTATGAGACTTTGGTTATAGTGTAATGTTTTCTGAATTGCCGCAAGGGTTTGTGGAATGAAAACAGGATGAGTAGAGCTGATGGTCTGTTATTTCGAAGTGCAGGCAATGTTGTCCTAGAAATTAATATCCACAAAGAGTATAATTGTGCTGTTCTCTCAGGAGAGGAATCGTCTTGTTATTGCTGACACAGTGGAACATTTGCGATGAACCTATTTTATACAACAGCAGTCTTTAGACTTCCAAATACATTGGTATGGAAATGTTTGCCCAATGTTAGTTCAGTTAATTGGTCCCACATATATGTGAGGTGCTCATATTCAACTAAATTTAAAGTCATATCGGGGTATTTTTGAAACATACGGGGTGAACTTGGAGTCCTGTAAGGTACTTTATAGAATCCTCACTTTTTCATCGAAGATTTTAAGAATAATTATGATTAACTTCATACTTGTTGCCCTATTTATCTTATTTGAAAAGGAAATGCAAATAAGTGTCTGGAAAACAACAACACATTTCGAAAATTTATACCAGACAGTAAACTTTTTCCACAGGTATCGCTTTTTGCTTTTCAATAAACTGCTCGGAATCTGTAAACATTTGTAGGTCTGTTCCATTTGGGCTTGGGACTCCCCAGTTCTGTTGTACCGATTTATCGATTTAGTAGGGGAGTTCGAATCCCAGTAATTTTCGAAGTAGTTTTGGCGGCCATTGCAGGAATTTTTAAGGACAATTCACATGAACAGGACCAACAAAAAATGACGAATGACGAATATACCAAGAAAAGTGATTTTAAGCACCGTCAAGCATCGTTACTTCACGAATTCTTAAGGAACCGATGGAAATATAATTTTTACTGATTTGAAGATATCTGATTTTTCACTTTTATATTTAAAATTAAAGAAATATGAGGCACAAAAATTATTCGTCACGAGTAGAAATGTAGTAGGTTGAAACTATTTATTCTCGTTAAACATACAATCCACACTTCAACGAATAAATTTTTCGAGTGTTTAACCTCAAAATCATTCCATTTTTTTGGCGTGTTAGAGTAGTCGAAAGTCATTCACGTCGAATACAAAAACCCATGTGAATAAAATGTCAAATTTAACGAAAATTCGTTAATTTGTGTTCCGTGGGTCGTGCTCATGCAAATGGTCCTTTTATTTCCCTGAAAAATGCTTTCTTACTTCGACGTTTTGAACACGCAGGAAATCGTATAAAAGTGTTCTCCATCCCTTACATGGCTGATTGAAATCTACTGGGCCCTGGATCATCCCTAGCTGGAGGGCCCAAATATTTGACTACTTATTCAAACGTTATACAGCCATTCAATGAGTGATGACTTAATAAATCATTGAAACAAATCTGGTTGTACATTTGTTAAGATTTTCATAAAATGGAAGTTTAAGAACGGAATTATGCAAAAATACAGTATTTTTACAAACAGATTTTTGAGAGACAGTGCTACAGTGATACAGATGACTGAATTAATAAATCATTGAATTGAAGGTATTTTTGTGGTGAGCACCTTACGAGTGTTGTACACACTGGTATTGGAATCATGTACTCGTCAAATATTACTACCACACTATAGACCAAGATTTGCTCACCTCATTTTAGCAAAGCTCAAACTTTGCTCATAGAAAGATTTAGGCATGACAAGTATAAAAGTGCCCGTCTTACACTCCGGTTCCGTCCATGAGGCCTTAAGATTAGGGCTTGAAGTTGTAAAAAATAAGTGCCTATTCACCTCATTTTAGCAATACTTGTCCTTTATACTTGTCGGGCCTAAATCTTTCTATGAGCAAAGTTTGAGCCTTGCTAAAATGAGGTGAGCAAATCGGTCACTAGCTCTCCAGCTACTAGTTCATAGTCTCGTCCATACGAAAGTGACTTCCTTACCAAATTTACCAAGTCTTAAAAGCAAAACGCTCTCCGTCCCATATAATGTGGCCCAGAGCACGTGGACAATATCAGAGTGGATGTACTTGACTTCAAAGGTCACCGGCCTTAACAGTCAACAAACCAGAAGTTTTCTGTGTCAACTCTCGATTCATTTGATCTTAAGACTTCTTCAAACCCATAGATTTTATTGTTGAGACAGCGTCAGGAACGCTATTGACATCACTTCTGTCGTCACGACATGTGAAATATATGTAAACGTAGCCTTTCATATCGTGAGCATTCTTCTTCTTCTTCTTCTCCTTCTTCTTCTTTTTCTTTTCCTTTTTCCGACGTTACAAGCTCGAGATCTTGTGATCTCGAAGGCATCGCATCTCTTCAACTACAATGCTTTACACTAGTGATTCGATTAAGGAGTATGCCGGATACTCTCACATGCAACTGCAAAATCAAAATGGCGACAACAAAAATTTTGTGAATTAATTTGCACAGCACGTAAGCTCAATGCGACTTCGGGTACTTACTTAGGTGGGCACTATAGTTCAGCCTTAACCAACATCTTTCTGCAAAAAATTCGATTTAGGGCGAGTTCGGTTGAAGTTAATTGGCGAGGTCTTCTCATTAGGCAATTTTTAAGGTGCTTTCGAGCCGTCTCGTTGATGCCCATCCGCTCTACATGTCACAGTCATCGTTGTATTCTGACTCTCCAGTAGTAGTGGTATTACGTAGTTTCCTAAGTTTAAGGAACAGCTGATCGTTTTTCCAAATCATGCACCAGATTTTTCAAAAGAACAGGTCTTTTTGTTTTCGTCAAAAATCAATTAAATTTGTTAAGCTAACCCTGTGGTTACACGTGCCAGTTCTGGGAAACCAGAGGCTGCCATAGCTTTTCAGTTTTAACATGTCTTTTAGTTGTCGTCAAATATCAATCAAATTTGTTAAGCCTACCCTGCGGTTACACGTGCCAGTTCTGAGAAATCAGAAATACAATGTTGCATAGACTGCTGACCATTTCCCTTGCAAACTGACGTAAAAGTCTTTTTATTGTTGACTGTTCTTCTTAATTTTTATAAACAACTAGCTGACCCGCCCGGCGTTGCTCGGATCTAAAATATTTAAAAAATTGTCAGGAACACCCGCTGGACTAAGCTGAAAATAGCCGGAAAGTTTCTAAAAAAAAATTTTGCCTAAAAAAAAAAAAAAAATTATGGGTGAACTACCCTTAACATTTAGGGGGATGAAAAATAGATGTTTACCGATTCTCCACCCTGGCCGACAATCATGCTAAGGATCACAAAAATCGGTCGAGCCGTTTCGGAGGAGTTCAAGTTCGAACACCGTGACACGAGAATTTTATATATATGATTGAGTTTTTCTTTGGTTTCGAAAACGTTTTATGATTATGTTTGGCACTTCACTTTGCACCTTTCAGACTGAATTGACGAAACTGTTTAAATTGCTTCCTGCTGGTTTAAAAAATTTACTGGCATGACTTCAATAAGTTTTTGATTGTGTTGGTAAAAGGTTTGCTGGTCTGGCAAACTACTCGTGTTGCCACGACATATAAATGGGAATAATGGTTTTACACGAATTCAACAGGGGTTTTCATTGAAACAGAAGCTCATAGACTGTGTTTAAAGGGTAAAACGAAGTATGTAAAGTGTGTATCTAAAGAGGCACATAAATTTAAAAATAAGATTAATTTATCAGTGAATAAGCCTTGAATGAAATTGTAACCCACGGCTGGTTCGAATAAAGCGTAGTCGGAAAACCCAGATTTCGACCACTTTTTCGAGCAACTTGGAGCCGACTATAACCATTTGCGAGCGTTGCTTTGAAGTAAGTCTACGGATTGTAAAGTTACATAACGTAATGCTCGAAAATAAAACGTCATTTATCAATTACTAGAGACAGTGCACGAACTCAAAAATCAAACCTCTTAAAAACATTATCTATATGCTGTCATTGAAAAAAATATTGAGACATCGATAAATTGGACAAAATTTCATAATAGAGAGTCTCAATGCAGTAAAACACTTCCTCTGCCTAGAATTCGCAATTGACAGGAACAATAATATCATTGGCAGATAAAGCGAAAGCCTGAGATACATCGTGGTAGTAGGGGAGGAGGGGAGGAGTAGAGAAGGAGAGGAGAGCACGTTGTCTCAGATGGCGCCACCAGGTTGAGAGAGATCTCAAATGACACACAAAATTCAAACAACTTCATAGGATCGGAGTTTTTGGCGAGAAAGTAAAAGATGGTAAATAAAACGAAGGCGAAGAGTTTTTCCTGTATTTGAAAGTCTACTAAAATGGAACAACTGTTGGTAACGCTTCATGCCCCTATCATGTGTTGTTGTCTCTTAATTTTTTGAACCCATTGTACACGGCCATCCCCATTGTGGCCTACGAGCACTTCGAGTGGTCTGAAAAGGCTTTACCAACAGTGATGAGCTCTCGACTTTTCGAATTATCCAACGTTAGCGACACTTTAACTGTTTATTCAATTCGTTCGGAACGAATGCCGTGCATTTTCCTAGTGCGCGAGTCTAAAGTTCGTAATTTGGAAAAAAAAAAAAATATAAAAAAAACGTTAGTCCTTGAATACTTTTTGGTAAGCGTACCAAGACTTCAAACAGTTCTTTTAACAGAGTCTGTATGTGAACAAGACTAATATAGACATTCAAACCGACTACACCCCTCCTCATACTGATTTCAGCCCAGTAGCTCTGACAAACACCTCAACATCGGGATATTGAGAGAGAAACAGAGCTATAAAAGCCAATCATATCTCCGTCTTGACAGACGGTTTAAAAAAGGATAGATGAGTATGGTCGGAAATCTTCTCTAGTTATCCTCCTAGAAATTGATCAATGAAACTCCCTGACTTTTAAAGTGTCTTCCAAGCAAAATTGCAGTCTGTAAAGCAGTAAAATATCTTGGTAGGCAAAAATTTATCAACAGAAACATAGACAGTCAGGCCGGTCAGAAAAGTTATCTCATATATTTTCAAAATATCCAAATTAGTAGAAAGCTGTCGCAGCAGTTTAGGACGGCTTAGCGCAACGGACACGTAACTTTGATTCGGGCTCCAAGATATCTATTTTTAACTGGTAAGGAAATGGCGATAAGGTGATCAAAATCGGGTTATCACTCGAATCCAGCGAGATTTACTCCTCTGAACTGAAGTCACTATAGAATAAAAAAAGAATTCAACGAGACTCTCTGAAAACCACCAGTGATTGGTGTTCATCTCTTGAAACTTGTCGGGTTTCCACGAACCTATGACCAGGCAATTGCAACAAAAAAAAACAGAATTTCCCTACAAGGCTAATAGGCCTCGGCTCTCTCCGTTGATTTGCATTCTCATAAGGTACCCACACGATGAGAAAGGAGACTAGCACACTGTGAGTGCCAACAGTAGGCAAAAAACCTCGGATAATAATTCTTCTTCTTGAGTGACTCTCGAGCATTCCACTGAACAGCATCCTAAAGCTCATTCAGGGCTTCAAATAATTCAGTTGCAGTTCTGTAATCAAATTACCTGGTCACCAACTCAATCCTCCCCTCTTCATTTCAAGGCTGCAAATGGCAATATTGCTCCAGAACTTCAATTTTTGGTGCCCCACACTTATCAGTTTCTGAAAATCAAATATATCCAAAAGGACTCTCCTGCTTTTGAATTTGGTTTTTTTTTTTGCAAGGATACTGGACATGACAGCCGAACTATTTGACTTATCTCAAAAAGACTACGCGTGCCTCGGAACTACCGTATTTCTCGCAACCATGCCTTGTGAGGGAATGGAGATAACCTTAAATTTTCAACTCATTCCGAACGGCTAAACGAGGAAGCGCTTTTCACTGCAATGAATTTAGTAACGGAGGACTTGACAATTCCTCGTGCAAGGTTGACACGCCTGAAAAAACATTTTTTGGTTTCTGTTAGGAAAGAAGAAAATAAGAAAAATTTGAAAATATTAAAAATTGCCTTTTATAGCATTCTCTATAATTCAGGGCAGTCTTTGTAAAGTTGAATAAGATATCGCAGCCATTTGCTTCGTTTAAAATGTTGATTGTCTCATTTTCGCTCAAAACCGACTTTCCAGAGAATCTTATTCCAAATTCCTTCAGAGCTGGACAGATAGCTAAGCAGTGAAGGACATCTTCTCTTACTCTCATATTGCAAAGATCACAAAGTATGGGGAGATCCGATCGGTGAGGGATATAATTTAGTTATGCTATTTTGCCTCTTATTTTGGAAACTGTGCTAATTTTCTCAATCGAGTAATTATTGAGGAAGTAAGTGTTGTCCTTCAGGTGGTGGTTCAATTTGCTGTAGTAACACCTATACACCGACGATGAAGCTTCATTTGCGAATCTGTCGTACATAACGCGCCCTAAGTTTTCTTACATGTCGTTGAGTTTTTTTCTAATTGAAGACGGATGTTCGTTGGGTGTAACTTGAAGACTGGTTCCACAATCGGCTGCAACTTTTTCCCATTCCTCCCAGACTCCACTTTTGGATTTAATTGAGTTCAACAGAATTAGTTTTGGAAGTCTTTGATCGTCCATCTCTAGGACCTTAGCTACATATTTAAAATGTAGATCTAATGTGCGCAGGAACATTGGTGGAGTTCCGGTTTCAAAATGTAACATGTAGTTTGGGGTGTTTTTTGGAAGACGAAAAACCCGTTTTAAGAAATAGCGAAGGAATTTTTCAACAGCTTCATATTTGTTGTACCCCCATATTTGTGCCCCATAAAGAAGCACTGAGGCTGAAGTTGATTGGAATAGCTTATACTTGGCGCTATGAGAAACATGCCTGTTACTTATACAGCGTCCTTATATTGACGGAATTGTTCTTTTTGCTTCTGAGAGTTTTTCATAAAGGTGCACATTCATACAGAGGTTTGATGTAATCCACAAGCCAAGATATTCGTATTTTCTTACAATGTCTACGACTTCTCCGTTAAACTTCCACTTCTCTGAGTTGCAGTATCGTCCTCCCCCATTTCTGAAGATCATCACTTTGGGTTTTTCCAGATTTACTTTTAGACTCCAAAGATTACAGTATTCGGAGAGCCGGTTCATCATGAGCTGCATACCGTTTACCGTATCGCTAAGAAAAACGATGTCATCCGCATACATCAGGCCCGATATTGTTTCTCCGTAAAATTGGACTCCACCTTTTACGGTTTCAAGTATATCATTGATGAAAATAATAAACAATAATGCACTCTGAATGCAGCCCTGCTTCACACCCATTGATGTCGAAAATTCTTCCGAAACAGACTTTCCATCCCACACAAAAGCTATGTTGTTTTTATATATTGATTGAAGAGTTTGTATCATTTTTGTTTAAATGCCAGTTCGATAAAGTTTGTAGAAAGAGCTTCACGGGAGATGGTGTGAAATGCTGCTCTGAAATCAACAAAAAATGCATATAGCTTCTGCTTTATTTTCAAATACGCGCTTGCAATGTTTGTGACAGTAAACATTTGATCAATGGTGGAGTAATTTTTTCTAAATCCTGCTTGAAACTCAGTTAATATCTTTTTTTCATAGATCCACTGCGCCAGTCTATTGCATATTAACGTTGCAAATAGCTTCGCCAAAGTATTTAAAAATGATATACCCCTGTAATTTGCGGGGTCCATGTAGTCCCCTTTTTATGTATGGGAAAGATTATTGATTTCCTAAAGGAACTAGGGATATCTGCGGTTTCGTAGATGCCGTTGAGTTCAGCTGTTAGCGTCTTAACAAAGTCTTTCGATGCATTTTTATATAACTCAAATAGTATTCGATCTTCAACTGGAGCCTTATTTTTTTTAAAGTTGTCAATAGCATATTCTACTTCCTGTAGTGAAAAAGGTGAATCTAACTTTTCACTGACAAATAATGGGGCAGCGTATTGGAAAAGTGGTGACGTAAGCGCGTTATTAAGCAGACTTCTAAAGTGTTCCGATAGCAAAGGTGCTCTTAGTGATGCAGCAATGGTGTTTGTTCCACCGTTAATATACTTAGCAGTTTCCAAAAGTCGGACGAAGAACGAGAGTTGTTGATTACAGCAATGTTTTGTTGATCAAATGCTGTTTTCTTCATATTCCAAATTTTTTTGAAATCTGTGTTAGCATCTCTGTAAAGTAGTTTGTTGGTGTTGCAGTCATGTTTCAGTTTCTGTGAGGATTTGAACCACAAACCTCCCAAGTAACAGTCAGACATGCTTACCATTACGCCACGGGCACCACTCGTCAATCAAAAAGATTGACTAGCTTATTATTTAGACCTCATTTGCGATGCATTTTCTTCTGTTTCAACTTTGCTCAGATAAACGGGTAGACACTTGATGCTGACAACCGCTTTTGCTTTCCAAGACCCATTTTAAAAATAACTAGTTAGACGGCTTGAATTAACCATTCACTTGTGTCTGCAGTGGAAAACTTTATGTTTGAATCAAAATAGGGGATGCAACTAACAAGAAATTCAAAGCAGTATCGTTTCATTTATTCAATTAGCAACGAATGACTCAATGCACTTTAGGGAAATTTAATTGCGGCCTCTTTATCAAAAAACAGAAAAAAAGCACTCATACGCCAGAGTGAACGAATACTTCGAGTCAAGACGAAGCGGGCTAATTAACCTGAACCATTGTGAATTCACTCACATCGTTACACTAGAAATAAATTTAAGTATGTATTGGCTTTGCTTCCAGGAAGAAGTTCACATTATTTTGCAAAAAAAGTTGTACACATTACATAAAAAAAAAAGCAACACAATTTAAATTTGAAAACATAAATAAAGATTTTAGTTGGCTTCCTGACCTTGATAGCCCACAATTGTTGCGAAATTATGAGGAGTCTCTACCTTACTTTGCTTGTGGCCCGATAAACAATGAAATGAAAAATGAACGCTGAGAGAAAAATAACAACTTTTGTTTCTCTTAACAAAGAACTGGAAACAAGGAAAAGTTAATGCCACACAATAAAAGTTATCGCCAACAATTAAACCCTTGAATGCATAAAGGTGGTCAGTATTAAGGTTTCGCCTCTTGTACTCTTCACAATGTTGGCCAATGTATTATTTGAACAATGCTACGACAAATTACACGATTCTTTTAGTTTTATTGAAATAATCAATATTGTTTACGTTCTTTTTGTTTTTTTTTTTTTTTTTGTTTCTTATTTGAAGGACGGATAGTAATCTGGATATTTTTCTTTTTCTTCTTTTTTGTTGAAGGAAATGGAAGTTTTTGCTTTTGTTTTGAATTGTTAAGGTTAGTGAATCGTCTGAATCTTCGAAGCATATCTTTGTAATTGTAAGAAGCTTTTGTGGGCAGTTTTTTTAGTCTAGATGTCATACTGTTAAGTCAAAAACTAATGGCGGAAGAGGTTGAAAAGGAATTCAAATCATCAATTACTATTGATTATACAATAACACCTTCCAAGCATAGCAATAGGTACTATAATTTAGTAAGAAACCACCAAAAATTAAGCATATTCATTTGCTCAGAGCCTTCAAAGCCATAAATCGTAAGATCATTTGACATTTAGGTGGGAAATCAGGTCATGATTGCAAGAAAGCTAGAGAACTGCTTCTAACGTGTATAATGGCTCGGGAAGAATGCATAGGTTCACTGATATATCTATCGACAACAGAGAGTCTTATCTTATAAACTACGCAACGCTCAAAGAAACATTGTGTAGTTCGTGCTGTTTCGTTTTACACGAAATAACTTCAGACATTTGAAAAGATTGGTGTGGTGTGGTTCATTTTATACAATTACTTGTGTAATACAAACTCAAAAGAGTCATTTGAATTAGTAAGGCCCATAGTGTGCTTCATCTCATCCGTTTGTCATACGCCACACTATCACACCGTAAGTTTTAGGCTTTAAAAGTAACGAAAGTTGGAATTAGCAGCACTTTTCTATTGTTTTAGTCTCTTTCAATCCCTTTACCGCAATGCGCTAGTAAAATTCAAGCCTTCCGATAGTAAAAATAGTAAAGTAAACTCATTCAAATGATCTTTTTTACCAACAAAACACAGAGATCAAAAGATCGAACACACTAAAGGTCTCCTGTAAAACTACCTCGAAAGTATTGGACAGCGCTGTACATAACATTTACAGAGAGTAAAGCAAATTTGATTAGTATTTTGTTAGCTGAAGCTTCTGTGACAGAGAGTCAGGCAATCGAAGAACCGTCTAAAAACTGAAGGAGTATTTGACGGTTAGGTGGAAAACCACTTCATTTTTCCCAGAAAGCAACAGAAATACTTTTTTTCGCGTACAATGTCTCTCGTAGAATTAGTAGGCACATCGAGATATCGACAAAAGAATCTTGTCACGCCTTTAAAGTGTATTCTGTTTAACGTAACGCATACGCACTCATTGTGTGGTTCGTGCTTTTTCGTGTTACACGCATTTAAAAGTGCTAAGCATATGGTGTGATTTAATGTAAGCGAATAATCACGTAATACGAATGTAGAAGAGTCAATTGAACTTGCAAGTCATACGCAACTCGATCACACCATAAGTTTAAACCTCAAAGCGAGCGTTTGAATAAGTAGAACTTCTCTGTGGTGTTAAATCCCACCTATCTTTTACCGCCTTACGTGAGAAAATGGCAATTCTTACTAGAGTAATAATATCAAAGCGAACCACAGCAGTTTATGCTTTTTTTCCAACCATAGCCAAAGATCGAACACAAGAAAACACTTCTGCGGCTTAACCTTGAAAGGATTGAGCAGCCCTGTGATAACCATTTCAAGAAATTAAAGCAAATCAGCTTAGAATCGATAGCTTAAGCTTCTGTGACAAATTTTTAAAAAATCAAACAGTCGAAAAACCATCAAACCCTAAAATTGCAGGAGCAGTAGACTGTTAGCTGGGAAATCACGTCATTATTCCCAGGAAGCAGCAGAAATGTTTTTTTGCACGTTTAATATCTCCGCGTGCAGGTCCGCCAGGAAATCGGCAAGAGAATCTTGTCGCGTTTTCAACTGTATTGTACTCAACGCTCAATCACCCGTATTGTGTGGCTCGTGCTCATTCGTTTAACACGAACGAACGCAAGGCATTTGAAGAAATTAAATATATGGAGTAGTTCATTTTAAGCCACTACTTGTGTAAACGAATTTACTAGATTCATCTGTTCATCTTACGCACCAGAGCACTGCATGACTCCAATCACTTGCGCTTTCGAATCATCCCCCGAAAAACAATGATGCAACAAGTGTGATGCTTGGAAAAAAAAAGTATACAACACTCGTGAATACGAGCCTTCGCACTGCTTGTGCCCATGAATGATGAATGAATGAACCATTCAAGCTCAAACAGGTACACCATTCGCTTGCATTCGAAAATAAAATGAATGTTCACGAATGATGAGGGATGACAACGAATATTTGATCATGTTGGAATACACATTTTGTTACCTGACTTGGGCATTAATTATATTTTTTGTGTTTGTTTTCGTTAATTATTGTAACAAAACAGATGTGTTCTTCATCAGAGTATTGCACTGTGAAGTATTCTTTGAAAGAAGTTGCATATGTAATAATTGGATTCTGTGCTCATAAGGTGGTAAGGATTTTCCCACGGAAGCCCTTTAAGGATATCTTATGAATTTATGTTGTACTGATTCAATTCTTGAGTTGTGTATTTCATAAAAAGGAGACCACACTTGAGGAGCATACTCTAGATGAGGTCGTAATAAACAATTGTATAGAGCAAGAGTAACATCCGGGTCTTGAACCTCTTTTGACCATCTTTTCATAAAATTAAGCATACTATTGGCCTTACAAACGATGTAGTTGACATGGTGAGTAAAGTCCATATTAAAACTAAAATATACGCCAAGATCCTTAAAACATTTCACTTGACTCAAAATAATATGGGAAATAGAGTAACTTGAGTTGCTAGGCTCTTTCTTTTTAGAGAAATTCAGGCTTTGGCATTTGTTGGGGTTTAGGTTGAGCCCATTTTTAAGAGACCAAACTGCAAAGTGATTAACATCGGATTGGAGATGAGAGCGATCAAGTGAACCAGTTATCTTCTTAAAAATGTTCATACCATCAGCAAATATTAATATTTCACTGAAGGAAATGCAAGACACAACATCATTGATAGCTAAAATAAATAGAAGAGGTCCTAGGTGACTTCCCTGAGGTACACCTGAGCCAGCATTAAAAGGGTTGGAAAGGATATTACGAAACTTTACTTGGTAAGATCTCATAGACAGATAAGAAAGTACCCAATCGGTGAACACAGGTGGGAAGCCAATAGCCTTTAGTTTGAACAGTATAATATTGTGTGAAAGTTGATCGAAAGCTTTAGAAAAATCCGTGTAGATGCAATCGAGCTCATTACCATTTTCTAGTGCTAAAGAACATTTTTGAAGAAAGCATAGCAGGTTTGTGACAGTCGATCTATTTTTGACGAAACCGTGTTGCTGTGTGCAAAATAACGTTTCTTACACTGAAAGCCAGCTGTTCTCATACTAGTTTTTCAAATAGTTTAGGAATGCTAGAAAGTTTGGCAATAGGTCTATAGTTTTTTATATCACATTTATCCCCTTTTTAAAAACTGGAGTGATAAATGATCTTGTCCAAAGTAAAGGAAATTTACTAGATTTCTGAAAACATAGTTATTTTGAAGCCAAATATAGAAGTTATTTTGAAACCAATTTCTAACGTTTCAACCACTATACCTGGTTATTGTTTTACCGAAAATTAATTAAAAGTTACATTGCGGTTAAAAAATAACCTAAATTTGAACCACGCTGTCAAAACAACAGATCTGGTTATTTTGCAACTAAAAAAATAAGTTATTTTGAGACCAATTTCTAACGTGGTTGGTTTTTAACCACTTATACCTGGTTATTGTTTAACCGAAAATTAATTTAAAGTTACATTGCGGTTAAAAAATAACCTAAATTTGAACCACGCTGTCAAAACAACAGATCTGGTTATTTTGCAACTAAATAAACAAGTTATTTTGAGACCAATTTCTAACGTGGTTTGTTTTTAACCACTTATACATGGTTATTGTTTAACAAAAATTCATTAAAAGTTACATTGCAGTTAAAAATAATCTAAATTTGAACCACGCGGTCAAAAAAAGTTTTTTTATAACCAAAATCTAACTGAAGCTCACAAATAACCAGGTTTTAGAGATAAATTCTTACCTGAATTAACCTAAAGTTGAAAATAAGACTTTTTTTTACTGGTAAACAACTAAAGCTCATAAATTAACCAATTACAAACCCATTTATAACCAAAGTTATTTAAAGTAATATTATTACCGCGGTAATTTTGAAACGCAGGTTACAAATTGTTGATTGGGAAGTAAGAACAAATATTGTAACGGGAATGCTAAGCATGGCCTACATTTTTTTAGTACAATGGGAGGAATACCATCCGGCCCGGAAGAAAAATCGTCATTTAAAGTTTCAAGACTCCAAAAAAGTTTATCAATTTCAATAACAATGTTATTAAAGCATACTTGATTACAGTTGCGTAGATATCTGAAAAAATCAGCATCAATGTCAACAGTAGTATCACAAAATGAGCGGCAAAATTGGTCAGCAAATGCCTTACAAATATCAGAGATGCTCTCATAAGAACATTTCTCACAACTAGCTGGATAACCATCTGATTTTTTCTTTGAGTTAACAAACTGAAAGAAGGCTTTTGGATTCTTTTCAAAAGAGTAACCCATTCTAACTAAAAAAGCATTGAATAAATCAAAATGAAAACAGCAAAAAATTTAAAAAAATTCAAAGGGAAGTGTACCATGTTCGATCCTGAGTTAGTCAGATTCAAAGTCAAAGCTCTTAGCACCTGCGCTAAAGAATATCTTTAAATTGAATGTGTAAAATTATGAGCAGCTCAAGAACAATTTTTTTTTTTTTAGTTTTTGGATAACACTCAGAAAATTAGTTATAATCTACGATCTAAGAGAGTAGGAAATGTAAGTATGTAGGAAAGCTTATTACACATGCATTGGCTTACCAAGAATAATTTCACAAATAACTTCACAAAAGCATAAATGCTATATAGACACAACACTATACAATGAATTAATAGTAAAATTTTAAAGGCTGTTATTAAAGAAAAAAAACTGATAAGGAACACTATTAAATGAAAGGTTAACTATCAAAAAAAATGAAATTTACACATAAACCAACACAAAAAAACCAGTGATGCCACTTCGTTGCACTGTAGATGATTCGTTGCTTTAGACACTATTCGCACATGTTCATACGAATACGGATATTGTCATTGCCTGCCATTGTTTCAGTTAAGGCAGTAGAGTGAGAACCTGTCTTGTTGACTAAAAAAGAGTGCGTGTGTATAGCTTTGGATTAAGATGAATGGTGCCTGAATAGAAAATAGATCCTCCATGGACGTAGTTACCAACAAAAATGGACATGATTTTTTAGATATGTGTCATATTTATGACCTTTTTATCCTGAACGGGTGTAGCAAACAAGATCCGCAAGGTGCTTACACCTTCATAGGAGGCCCAGGAAAATCGGTAGTAGACTATTGTGCAGCATCTTACCTGGTTGGAGGAAACTTATAAAAACATTCAAAATAGATACCCACACATTTTCAGATCATATGCCACTTGTTTTAACTTTTGCAAGCAACGCCGCAGAAGATAATAACATTTATACATTTACTTTACCACCAAAATTAAATTGGAAGGAAAGTGAAAAGAAACTTACCAACATAAAATTACACAAACATTACCAAATTTAGATCATTCTGTTTTAAGTTCAGTTGAAGAAAAAATATAATTTTTAAATACGTGTATAAAAAAATCTAACCCCAATAAGCAAAATCCAAAGTTCAACAGATACAAACAGCAATGGTTTGATAACGAATGCTACAGAGCCCGAAGTTTGTCTTTTTCATTACTAAAGAAAATTAATCTGTCATCTGGTTTAAACGAAACACTTACCAAAAATTACATTGCAGCCAACAAAAACTACAAACAGTTGTGTAAATCCAAAAAAGAAATTTTTTTCCGATCAATGGCAGCAGGTCTCTCAAGCACATACAACAGTAGAGATTTTTCGTGCAAAATCAATCAGTTAAAAGGTCAGAACTTGATATGTGGGATTAAACTCAATATAAACGATCTCGCTAATTACTTTAAACTTCTTCTGAATCCTCAACCAAACCCCAATAATTTTTTGTATGCAGAGCCCTATATTTTGAATGATCTCCTAGATCGAGAGATATTAATGACTGAATTGCAAACTGCGCTATATAAGGCTGCAAATAAGAAAGCACCAGGCCCTGACAGAATATCAAATGAATTTTATAAAAATGCCCCTCCTGATTTTCAATCCAGAATCCTTGAGACATTCAACCATATCTTTAATTCGGGTGAGGTACCGCAAAGTTTCAGAGATTCCATTGTCTATCCCATATTCAAAAAAGGTGATGCAAATCTGCCAAATAATTACAGGGGTATATCTTTTATGAATTCAATAGTTAAAATTTTCACATCTATTTTGTTAGAACGTATCAATATATGGTTAGATCTGAATGAGATACTTAGCGAATTCCAATCTGGTTTTCGAAAAGGATACTCGACCATAGACAATATGTTTGTATTAACGTCTATTTCACAATACTTTTTGAGACAAAAAAGAAAACTGTACATATTTTTTGTGGATTTCAAGGCGGCTTTCGACTCGATCGATCGAAACGCATTATTTTACAAACTATCTCAAAAAGGATTGTCAACTAAACTCATTCGAGTTCTAAGAAATATGTACAAAAATACGCGTCAAACTGTTTGGAACGGCAAGAATACATCTGAATCGTTTGAGACAAAATCTGGAGTTAAACAGGGATGTCTCTTAAGCGCAGTACTGTTCGCGATTTTCATAGATGATATCACGTTGCAACTCCCAGCTGATGTTCGAATTGATGACCTTGTCATAAAAATTTTACTCTATGCTGACGACATACTTCTGTTATCAGAATCCCCTCAAAGCTTGCAACTTATGATTAACAGACTCTCGGAATTCTGCAAGGCATGGAACCTAACCGTTAACCTTGAAAAATCAAAAATCATGATAGTCAAAAACAGGCAAACAAAGCTTCAAAACAATGAAAAATGGTATCTTGATAATAAACTTATTGAAACAGTTACCGAGTACAAATATCTTGGAATTACTTTCCACTCAAACTTGAGTATGTCTGCCCACCTACAGAAAAAATTGTTATCAGCTAATACATTGATCACTGTTTCTTGGAGAAGTGTTATATCCCGTGCTGAAATTCCAACATCTGCCAAGTACAAAGTATTCGAAGCTATTATGCATTCGGTCATGTGCTACAGTTGTCAAACATGGGGGTATACTTCATACGAAGAAGTTGAAAAACTGCAACGGTTTTTCCTGAAGAAGCTTTTCAATCTGCCCTCAAATACACCAAACTACGTCCTTATTCTCGAAACTCGTCTTCCCACTCTTTTTGTGCACACACTCAAACTGCACTTTGATTATATTTTAAAAGTTCTTAGTTACACACCAAAGAGAATCCCAAATAGACTTGTCAAATACACTTTTCTAAACCAAGTGGAATGGATAAAGGAATGGAAAACCTGGGCGCAAGTATGTGGTGTAGAGCTTACAATTCAGTGTGATAACCCCATTTTATTAAAGAGCCAACTTTATAAATTATTAGAAGAAGTAGATATTTTCCAACGAAACGATAATATAAGAAAATCAATTTCCTCAACCGATAGAATACTATACCCAGAGCTGAATAATGACTTTGTAGAAAACTATTTCAACGACAAATAGTGTGCGTGTGATATCTCTTATTTGCAAAGCAAGAAGCGAAACATTAAATCTGAATGGATCACCTTACAGAAAATCTCTAGATACGCGTTGCTCCTTGTGTAAATTAAATTCGAAGGAAGACTGCTTTCACTTCTTATCAATATGCCCTGTCTACAAAGAAATAAGAATACTCTATTTTGGAAAAACTTCTTTGTCTATGGAACAAACAAAAAACATATTGAACGGTGAAAATTGGCTAAACCTTTACCATTGCCTTGAAGCAGCAACAGAATATAGAAAATTAATAGTATCGGAATATATATAAATCCAAAAAACTTCAATTATTACCATTGCCTTAATATGTCATGTTTCACACTCTGCTCTTCATAGCTTTATGTATATAACACAATAAAAAAAAATAAATAAATATTCTCGTTTTAGCTAAGCTAAAAACCAGCGAACTTTTTTGTACATTCAAGAATCAAGTTTTAAATTATGAAAATGTTAAAAAAAAATACTAACGTATCCTATTTTCGTTTTGACTAAACTAAAAGTCCCTATTATTTTCGTTTTAGCTAAACTCAAAGTCCAAAACTTTTTTTAATCAAAAATATTAGATCTTTCATAAATCAAATTTTGAATAACTGAAATGTCTATAAAAAATACCAATGTATACTTTTTCCGTTTTGACTAAACTAAAAGTCCTACTCCTTAATATATTTTATTTTCGTTTTAGCTAAACTCAAAGTCAATTACAAAAAAAAAAAAAAGTTAAAATATTAAAATTTTATATAAGTATATCTACGATAAATATTTTGTTATTTTTAATTTAGGAAAAATTTCCATTTAAAAATGTCTTAATTTATTGATTTTAAGAAAAAGAAAAATTAATTATGATTATTTATCACTTTTTATTATATCAAAAATACAGTTTCAAAAGTCAATCAGGCAGACGGTAACACCACAGCCTATTATTTTACTTTTATCTTTTATTTATTATTATAAAACAAAACAAAATTGTAATTTGTAATGATTTTAAGAGAAAAAAATAAAATGAAATCTAATCTAATCAAATCTAATCTGGTGCCTGAATAGTGTGTAAGGCAATGAATAAGTGAATGCATTCATTCTACGAGACATTCACTGCAGCTCCCTGTTACGCACCACGATCACACCCCAATCAAAACAAGTCTCCTATTTTGTTAGTTGCAGCTTCTTTAATTACGACGAGTCAGTAAAAACAAACGAAACGTGATGTTGTCGGTCACAAAAGCAATTTTTTCATTCTTTATTCTCAGTCCAGGTACTATAAATGATTTTCTTCTGGTAAGGCAGCTGTAATAGATTGGTCTTCAAAAGGCCTTCCAGTTGGATTTTTACATGCCAATGTTTCTAACAGAAAAACTGCAGTTGTTTGATAGCCATTCACTTCTTCTCACCTAAAAAGCCAAAATGGTCTCCAAAAACGATGTTTCCTTTCGTTATTTGCACTTTGTAGTCTTTGTCTCTTACTTATCCATGATTTTGCCGCTCTCTGAAATTTGAATAATTTAAATTCCAAGAATCTAATCATTTCAATTCGCCCATCCGTTCATTTTGAAGAAAACCCCAGTTCATTTTTACATTTCAATTTAATCAAAAAAAAAATTATCCACTACCTCACTTCAATTGCTTCATTCTCAGAAATAATCGAAACCTTTTACGAAAAGTTGACATTTAAAAGAAGTATTTCTTATAAAAACATCTTTTCATTTCGTAATTTTATTTTGTGTCTTTCCAAGGAATTCATCATGCCATTTGCCTGCATTACATGATTGAGAGGAAGCAAACTCCAATTCAAAAATTAAATATAATCTTGTGTGCTTTTGTGTGTGTTCTCTTTGACGTATAGAAATACTTGAATACTAACAAAACAACTTTCCTTTTTCTCTCCCTGATGTGGAAATATAAAAATCGAATAATAAACACAAAACTGTGAGCTTTATTCATTCCTGTAGAAAAACAAAAATTCATCATTATCCTCATTGAAACAGGATGGCACATACACAAAATCGTAAACGGAAACCGCCTTGAAGAAGTCCGCATCGATAGAACCATCTATGCACATAGAAGCTGAATGATGCAAAAATAGTTTTTCAGGCAGCGAGCAATATTTGCATAGAAGAAGTAACACATCATATCCTTCTTCAATTGGAGAGTTTCTGGCAAAGTTTTTTTTTTATAACCAATCCAAAGTACGAATACTTTGACTTTAAAAAGTGTACTTCGGGTAAGAGAACTTCCTAAAGTTTTCTTCAGAACAAGACGATGATGCCTCACTCTTCCTCCTCTCCATTCACTCCATACAAAACTACTTCACTCCTTACAAATATTTTTGAACTTCAAGTTCATACATAAATGTGTTAGATGTTTGACATGTAGACCTAAAATACAGGAATTTAGTCTTCCTAAATATCTCGCAAGGAACTTTTCAATTTGAATAACAAACCCAACGGGGCTGGCCCACTACTGCTATCGTATTATATTATATTATATATATGGGTATGTATTTACATCTTTCGGAAAAAATCGACATGGGTGTGCACATGGACGGACATTGGCTTAGTCAATATTGGAAATAGCGTTTGGGAGTTCGCCGGGAGTGGCTCTCCCAGGTCCACTTCAATATTTTTTCATGATTTATTTATTGATCCTCGGAGTAAGATTTGGAAGGCTACCAAGGGGTTGTTTGCTTCAATCGTCATAAAAAAAGGAAAAGAAATAAACACACAAAAGAAGATCCTCCTGCGCGCTTGGCCCTAGGGAGACTCAAAAGGAAAAGTAATGCAACCTATGTCCGGATGAGGAAGTCGTCCCACCTCTGTTTGTAGCGAAAGTTATGCAGGCCTCCATTGCTATCCATGAGGCACGCTTTCCATAAATAAATTTATTTCCTTATTCTTGTTTTGTTCAACGCTACGGGGGTCGAATGCTTTGCTAAACCAAACCCAAACTTTTTGCTGCTCTGATTTAGTTTAGAGAGGCTTGCGGATGACTGTCATCATCACAGAACAATCATTACCCACCATCGGGATCGTCAACGCTATTGCCAGCGTGCCACTTAAGCATACTTCAGTGACGTTATAAGCTTTTCGGAGCTAAACAAATCAATATGTAAGGAAATGCGAACAGAAATACATTCAACAATAGAATCTCAATTACTGCTCCAAATTCTAAGCAATATGTGACTGCATTCAGTTATCAACTGCATAAAAATGACACTCGTTCAGGTGCTGCGTAACTGAAGTGGTGATTCAGCCCTCCACACTCTTAGGTGCAAAATATGCTTGAATAGCCCAATTGACTGCAGTTTTCAGTTAAAACACTCAATCTGCTTCTATGGCAGTAAATAGCAGTTGTATTTTAAAAGAACACTTCAAACTTACCAATGAATTATAACAACACTGGTCGATGGCGATGGTCCTTAACAAATAGTTAAAAAAATAAAAGCAAATCGTAGAATAAAAACAATTGAGTTATGCTTCGAAAATTTAAATGCTTTCCGCCCTAGATGAGGATTTCCAGCATTTTGTTCAGCGCCAGAGCTTTGTCCTGCACAAGGATTTGGATTTTCAAACACACTGTTGTTGTTGTCCTGTATAGAAAATAAAAGCAAAAGAACCGCTTTGTTGCTGTAGGGATTTATTCGTTTCTTTTTTGTTTTTGTTCATTTTTGATTTGGTGTGGTTTTTCTTCTTTTACTGTGGAGCGATGATTATTCATGAAGAATCACTGAAAATTATTTCCATTTTGACCCAACCTCTCAGTGTACAGTGTAAGAGAAACAGCTGCGATACGTTTTCCAGCCGATAACAAGGTTTTTCTGTTTTTCTGCGTATTTTTTTTTTTCCTTCTCTCTCCTATAATGACGGAGATTTCATACACAATTCACGTTCTTGCGTTTATCTTGATAATTGTGTGAAATAAACATTTTCGTGTCCAATCTGAATAAATAATGATTTGAGGTAAAAAAAAAGAAGAGATTCGGTGTTGAAAATACAACACAGTTTTGTTGTGTTGTAGCTCGATGTTGTATGATTTGTAATTACTTTTCACCAAGATAATCAAATTAGTGGGGGAAGTAGGTAGGTACGGCCGACAATAAGTGTGATTACTGCGAAGAGAGATTGAAGGATGAAAGAAGAAAGGTGTTGACTAGATTTCCTGTTGAATTTGTAATCAAAACTGCAAAGTCAGTACATCAATGGAATTGTAAGTGTGAAAATTAATGGAATACAACTTCAGATGCCAAAATCCAATGATTGAGGGGGGTAGAGAGGGAACATCTCAGAGGATGTTATTGATTCGATTCTAGGGGAAATATTTGTGAAGGATCCGGTTTGTAATGAAGATGAAAATAACACAAAGAATGAATTCGAGTCGTGACACTTAAAAATGACTTGAAATGACTGAAAGTAACGTGCTGAGGGAGTCAAAAAGGCGTACCCATCGGCTGTGTGTAATTACAGTTGAACTAGTTATCTCACTTGGTGGTGTTCCTTCATCCAGGAATTTGTCCTTCGCATTGGTTCAGTTGCGCTTTCAATGTCACTCGGTTCCCATTCCCATTACCCTGCAGATCTTTTGGCGTAATGGCTTCGCTGCCTGTTACGTTTGAGGTTCGAGTCCCAGAACCATCAGTTATTGTTTTTCCGAGGATATCACACTTCGCATCAAATTGTCAAGTCTTCCGATATAAATTGTATTGCCATGCAAAATGCGTTATCGATTAGCCGTTTAGAATCGGAAAAAAGTTGTGGGTCCCCTGCATTCCTCACAGAGTATGGTTGTGAGAAATGCTTTCGCTCTGTTGAGACTCCTAATGGGTGGTTACATTTTTAGGGCCGATGTTGATAAAACACAAATTGTATGGGAAATTATTGTCGTTTCTTTTTATGATAATATTGGTATGGTTGTGGTACCCGTGGCGTGATGGTTAGCATGTCCACCTGCTGACCCAGAGGTTCGAGGTTCGAATCCCAGCAGAGGCACAAATGTTTTTTCACGGGTATCGCCTTTCACGAGGAATTGGCAAGTCCACCGATAGTAAATTCATTGCCATGGAAAGCGCTTTCTCAATTAGCCGTTCGGAACCGGCAGAAAATTGTAGGTCCCTTCCATTCCCTCACAAGGCATGGTTGTGAGAAACGCGCTAGGCCCAGGGGCTCCTCGCTCTGTTGCGCCACCCTATTTATTTTATTTATTTATTGGTATGGTCCAATTATGTATGGATCAAAATATCGGCCAAATTTCCACCGCGACCTCGGCGGGACACCTCCATCGCAATGGTCCAAATTTTCGATGACGTTGACGCATAACTGAGGTTCTATGCCGTTAATTTGCCGATTTATTTCATCTTTTAGGCCTTTAATTGTTGCTGGCTTATCGAGGTACACCTTTTTTTCAATTAACGCCAAAAAAAGAATTCCAACAGTATCACATGATCTTGGCGGCCAATCGACATCGCCACCATGTGAGATAGCGCGGCCATTGAATTTATCGTGCAAAAGAGCTTTTGTTTCGTTAGCTGTGTGGCAAGTGGAACCGTGCTGTTGAAACTACATATCGTCCACATTCATATCTTCCAATTCAAGCCACAAAAAGTTCGTTGTCATCGTACGATAGCCAAAAACCATTAACAGTAACTGCCTGGCCGGCCTCATTGTGGAAAAAATACGACTCGATGATGCCACCATCAAACGCACCAAACAGTCACTCTTTGTGGGTGCACTGGTTATTCGACAATCGCTCTTGGATTATCATTGGTTGAAATGCGACAATTCTGCTTTTTGGAGAATCTACTGAGGTGAAAATGTTCCTTATCACTGAAGATGAATTTCTTCAATATGCATTTTTATTTGAACGCCAATTTTCATAATAAGTCTGAATAACTTTAACGCGCTGCTTTATTGTGTATCTTTCCATGGTTCTAACCATCGCACCATGGTGGTACCCGTGGTGCGATGGTTAGCATGTCCACCTGCTAACCCAGAGGTTCGAGGTTCGAATCCCAGCAGAGGCAAAAAAAATGTTTTTTCCCGGGTGTCGCCTTTCGCGAGGAATTGGCAAGTCCTCCGTTAATAAATTCATGCCATGAAGGCGCTTTCTCAATTAGCCGTTCGGATCCGGCATAAGAGAACTTAAAAAGTACCTTAGAGCTAGCGGCTGGCTTCGAACGAATTTCAGAAGTCGAAAAGCTGGCCACAAATCTCATTTACTAATTCTTTACATGAAAAATCTAAATAACATGCGGCATCATGTTGAGTGCCATTGCTGTGGCCCGAGAGCCTCTGCATATGGCAGCAAAAGCATTTTTTTTTTTTTTTGCTTAGAGTTCAAGGAACGAAATTAATAAATAATTTGGCGCATCAGAGTGAGGAATCGCGTAACCTTACGCTTTTCTCACAACCATGCCTTGTGAGGAATGGAGAAACCCATCTATTTTTTAGGATTCCGAACGGTCAATCAAGAAATCGCTTTTCATGGCAACGAAATTATTATCGGAAGACTTGACATTTCCTCGCGAAAGGCGATACCCATGAAGAACTTAAAATGATTCCGGGATTCGAACCTCATACGCAACAGGCAGCCATGTCAACCATTACGCCACGAACATATGGGCAAAATAGCTTTCAATCTCCTACATTTTTGAGAATCAACCGACTTGAGCGCTCCTACATGAACTTTCACTTCATACGAGTTGTTTTTTTTTTTTCTTTGTTTGGCCCTTGCTGTTTTGCGTAGTAGGCTAGGTACCCCCACCCACAATTGCCAACCTCGGGCTCTTTGGAACCCATTGGAAATAAGGATCTGAATATCCTGGTGTCAGTCATCTGCTATACAGACGCTTAATTTAACTTAAGCTATTTAATCCCACCTCTTGCCGTCCTTTCGATCTATGACTTTCATAATCAAGGTGTGTTTCCAACGTCCTGGCTCTTGGAAAACATCATACATTGTACCTATCCATAAAAAAGGACCCAAGAATAATCTGTCTAGTTATCGTCCCATAGCCAAACTTTTTTGTATACCAAAGCTCTTCGATACCATTATTTATGATACACTGTCTTTCCACTGTAAATCTATTTTGGCTACTGAACAACATGGTTTCCTAGCAGGTAGGTCAACTACGACCAATCTAGTGGATTTTGTTTCCCATACCTTGTGTAGTGTGTACCTTAGAGAAAAGATATGAAGTTGATGTTATTGCTACTGCTTCTAGTAAGACATTTGACAAAATGTCACATAAGATTATCTTTTTCAAACTAAAAATCCTAGGCTTTCCCCCACTTTTTATTTCTTGGGTTAGTACCTATTATATTATATTAGCCTGGTTCATCTCTCTCCGATCCCTTTATAGCACCTTCTGGTGTCCCTAAAGGCAGCCGTCTTGGCCCGCTATTTTTTATTTTAGTGATTAACGAGATATAATATTTGCTCAAGATCTTTTAAGGGGAAGCATTGATAAATCCGTTGCTATTGAGTTTAATATCTTTTAACGTAAATTCACAGAATCTTAAACACTGTTCCCCTTTTCCGAATTCCTTATCACGGTACGATAGGATTTAAGTTTTGCTTGTATTTATTGAAAATATGTTAACTTAACTGCCACCAATCTGGACCTCGAAAGACAAATTTTTATAAATGGCTCTGAACGACAGATGTGTTTAAGTAGCTCAATCAAAATACCGGGGCACTGGTCTTTGCGACCGGGTCATAAAATTGTTTGGATGCCTTCGAGCGTCGACCACCTTTTCAAAAAACTGCTTCATTAAACGTCACTTTCAGCCGCGAAAAACTAGCTACTTTACAAAATATAATGAGAAATGAGAAAATGAGCCTGTCTGACTGTTACGAGTTTGAGGTTGGAATCTAATAAGCGCAAAATTGTTTTCTATGGGTATAACTTCCTCTGGGAATTGGTAAGTCCTCCAAGAGTATTCAAACAGAAACGCGTCTTTACACTAAAACGGATCAGAATCGGCATAAAATCTTAGGTCTCTTGAATGCATTGGTAGCCGAGGCTCCCCCAGCTTTGTTGTGCCGTCATATTTATAGCAATTGACGTTCCATTTAGATGCCAGGAAAATAAAACAGCTCCAGATACAACGGTTTGCGTCTTAAAGAAAAAAATTTAAGTTAAGGCTTTTCTCAGTTCATCGTTGCTCTTGCCATTTTTTCGAAAAGCAAAATATGACACCTAGACCTATGCCATTTTACAGACGTTGTACTAAAACGTCTACCGTAATAAGAGAGTTTTTTCGGTTTTGGACTCATTTCTTCTGTACCAAATATGATAATTGTTCTTAAAGTTAGGCGACTCAGGCCCTCAAACAAGTGGTTAACGTAAAGTGGTATAATGAGCACAATTGACGAGGATTATGAGTTGTCAAATGGGCCTCGTCAGTAGCTGCCAGTAAGTGTCCGAACTAAGTTATACTGCACCCAGTCACCACAATTTAACAAAACATCAGAAAGCATTACATTACAACATTTGAGATTGGGATAAAATAAAAAAAAAATGTTACAGGGCCCATATCAGTACATTGGCTCCATTTCTCAAATGGAGTCGTTTAATCTCGAACTCTACTTGGGGATAAGAGTCACGATAGAAATTACCATTTGGTTTACTACCATTTACTGCGTGAAAAAAAAACTATTCAAGTGCTGTATCCATTGCTTGATTCTTTATGTTCGACTGTTCCCTGACTACATATCACCATCTCCTTGAATCATCCCAACTGGAAGAAGAACCTCGATTGGATGCTTATACATCTCAAAGGCTGAAGTACACTTCATTAGGAACATTTACCTTCCAGCAGAGTTCTCTGATTGAAGAAGCAAAAACTATGAATGGAAAAACGCCTTTCCTAGTAGGTATTATCAAAATACACTAAAAAAGTTTTATACCAATCAAAGCCACTCCTTAATTCGATGAAGTGAATACGCTTCAGTTTGTTCATCCTCAGTCAGTCTGGAAAGTAGGCAATTTTTGTGTTTTTTTTTTAATACAATATTTAAGTTCTGCTTTGAAAATGTTACTCCGCTGTTCAATCACTCACCTTCAGAACATTCAGATTCCATTGAAATTTTCAAACGTCAATGCCGATTGTTGAGCCTCACTATATCCAATGAAGCATCTTGCATTTTTCACGAAATCAAAACCTAAAATTGATCCTGGCTGTAATTCGGTCTCCCTAGAGCAATTGGTACTGCGGTACCTCTAAATGAATGGAGTCAGGCTTAAATTAGCAACAGCGTTCTGTGCTCCAGCCTCCAGTTTTTGCCGTTGAAAGTTAAACTTTCCTATATATGTCGAACAATTTCGATTTTGGCACACCTGCTAGCTGATTACTACACCAGCAATACATTCCCAAGTTGCAGCTTTTGTGCGTTTGCTCTGCAGGGAGCTTTTACTATTCCAACATATATCGCCATTGGGCAATGACAACAGCCAGCATGGTGTGTAGTGTTCTTTGTGCTTGTCAATGTCCAGTCCTTTCAAGAGAGGAAACCCGCTGCGTTGCCTGATTAACACACACATGAGTCCAAACCGTACTGCTGCTGTTCTAAAACAAATTGAATCCTTGATCAATTTCTCAGATACAGAAGCTGTACAGCAAAAACAGCGCACAGGACGAAACAGTATCCATGTAATCAGTGCCGGATTAGCCATATAGCAGGAGTAGCAAATGCTACGGGCCCCGCGCATTGGGGGGGCCCCGCGCGGCCGCGCTCCAACTCCTATCTGATCGTAAAAAAAAAAAAATTTAGATAGGAACCTAAAAATAATTTGCATGACTTAAGCGTGAAGCGCTTAGGCTATGCTTTACTCCCATCTGAAAATATAAAACTCGATTTCGTCACGTTATATTTTATCTGAAATTAAACCACATTTCTACCCTTCAAGCGGCCAGATTTTCATTTTTTTATATAGGTATACATTTATTTTGCGAGTTTACGTAGCCGAGATTGTACTTTTTTATCGATTTTAATATAATATAGATTATCAGTATTTCGAGAAAAAGTAGGCAAACTATTTAAATTTTATTGACTCAGTCACGTGGTCAGTCACAATCCAATCTACTGTGGTTGGTTGATTTATTATAAAATATAGATTCATTTTATGAGTGAATATAGCTGACCTTTTTTTGAATCGATTATCATATCGATCATGTTTCGAGAGTATTGAAAGCTAGTAACGGTAGATTAAGAGCAAGGTGTTTCAGAGTCTCAAGTAAAAAGGCGGGTAATTTAAACATGAACTATTCAAATTATAAACAAAAAGTTATTCAATTAAAAATAAGCCACGATTCTGCCATAAGTCATTTTTCTCCTATAAACATAAACTAACGAATAAAACTCACGCCAGAGACTGGTTGTGTTATTCGGAAACCAAAGGACGACTTTTCTGTTTTGTTTGCAAAGTTACGAATTCAGATAGTTCGTCACCACGGTTTACGAAAGACGGATTAGACGACTGGAAGAATGCGCACAATTTGTTGACAAGACATGAAGAAAGCACTCCGCATAGACAAGCCATAATTTCGCTGTTAAACCTCAAAAAGAAGAATACGCGTATTGATTCTCAACTTGTGAGCCAAATTGAGACTGAGCAAAAGTATTGGAGGCTACTCTTAAAACGAATCATTGCCGTAATAAAGTTTTTAGCAGAACGAGGTCTTGCGTTTCGAGGAAGTGACGAAATTGTTGGTTCACCTCACAATGGAAATTATTTAGGCTTGCTAGAATTAATAGCCCAATTTGACGCTTTTATGGCTCAACATATACAAAATCATGCTAATAAAGGAAAGGGGCATACGTCATATTTATCAAAAACAACTTGTGAGGAATTTATTCATCTAATTGCATCAAGCATACTAGATCAAATTATTTGCGAAATTAAGAGATGCAAATACTACTCAGTTTCATTGGATTCTACTCCAGATATATCGCATGTAGACCAACTGACTCTGATAGTGCGCTATGTTCTGCCATCTGGACCAGTGGAAAGATTTGTTAAGTTCTTGGACATGGAAGGTCATACTGCTGAACAACTCGCTCAAAGTTTACTAGATTTCTTAAGTGAGAGTGGCATTGATATCAAAGATTGTCGTGGGCAAAGCTACGATAATGCCAGCAACATGAGTGGCAAATACATCGGCTTACAAGCCAGAGTTAAGGAAATAAATAAGTACGCCGAATACATTCCCTGTCTTGCACATTCATTAAATTTGGTTGTAAGTGCGCTGCAGACTGCTGTACAGAAGCATTACTTTTCTTCGATTTCATTGAAAATCTCTATACAATTTTTTCCGCTTCTACCTATCGATGGAGTCGTCTTACGAACGCACTTAAAGATTCTACCTTAAAAATTCCGATTTTGAAACGGTTATCGGACACTAGGTGGTCAGCCCGAGCTGATGCTACGAAAGCACTTTTATGTGGTTTTATTACTATTAAGCAAGTTTTGGAAGACATTTTCAACGACGTGGATCAAAAAGCGGAGTGCCGTAATAAAGCTTACGGACTAGTTTCAACGATGAATAAGCTAGAAACGGGAATAATGACAATTACATGGAATGGAATCCTAGAACGCTTGCAAGCGACTAGTGCTTCGCTGCAGTCGTCTGATCAAGACCTTAATACGGGATACGCCCTTTATGAATCATTATATAGCTATGTCCAAGCAATGCGATCCACATTTTCAGATATTGAGGTAAGAGCCAAAGATCTGACCAACTGTGAAGAATACCAGCAACAGACATCAAGACGAATCAAGCGAAATACAAAGTACGACCATTTCAGCGGCTCTACTACACTCGACGACTTTGTGGAAAATCAAACACCTGGACAACGTTTCGAAGTTCAGGTGTTTATTGTCATTATTGATAACGTACTGTCTGCTTTAACTAAACGTATGAAGGCATATCATAAGATTACTAGTGTTTTTGAAGTATTTCGACAGCTAAAATCTCTTACAACAGAAGAGATTTTGGAAAAATCCTCAAGTATGGTCAGTGCTTACGAAGATGATTTGGAGAACAGCCTAGGTGGCGAATTAGTGCAGTTCGCAGAGCTGCTGAAAACAGATGTGGCTACTGTTATTGACAGCACGAAACAGGAGCCTCTGGAACAGCAATTTTATAAACTTTTATTAAATAATTCTTTAGAATCGTGTTTCCCAAACTTAGAAATTGCCTTGCGCATTTATTTGTCTCTCATGATCACTAACTGCAGTGGCGAACGTTCTTTTTCAACATTAAAACGTATTAAAAATGAATTAAGGAACACGATGGGCCAAGAACGTCTTAATCATCTCCCTTTGTTGAATATAGAGCATGATTTGCTTAAAGAAGTCGATATTGAAAGTGTTATCTCTAAATTTGCCCATATTAAATCCAGAAAAGTTTATTTGTAACAATTTTGTTATATTTAATACCCTAAACTTGAGAACCTAAAGCAAAGCAAGGGCCCCTTGACAGAATTTGCTACAGGCCCCGCGCTGGCTTAATCCGGCACTGCATGTAATTGGATTTGTCGGCGCGTGGTTTTTACCACACACGCATACACTCAGCACAAGCAAAGACTCCACAATCAACAAACCAAATGCAATTGACTACAATTGGGATAGGTAATTGCAGCCACGCACCGTGTACCAGCTACCAGCCTGCTTGATTTTAAGGATACATTTCATACCAGAGCGATAGCTGAAACATCGTACGTTACGGTGAGAACCTCATGCCGTTCAAAAGACATTTAGAGAATTTAATTTTAGAGCATCAAAATGAATGTGGGGGCGAGGTTATATCTAACCACTTACATTTATGAATCGAGAAAGAGAGGACATGACGATCATCACATTATGATAAGGATTCTGTTGGAATAGCATAGGATACCAAGGTGTGTGTTCATTCATCAACATTTTCCAAATTCGAAATTGGAATTGAGATATGAAATTAGAGATGAATTTGTGGCGCACAAGGCTACCGGCATCGGCATAATGTACGACTGCCAGGAATTTCGATATCAGAACATCAGAGCATTGATGGGAATGTTTTATATTTGATGGTATGTTATGTATTAGAGGACATTTGCTTTTTAACTCGATTCGACTCTTGTTATAGATTGTAGGAAGGTGTAGAATGGATGACTACATATGTACGTGATGCTGATGAGTCTTCAGATATTAAAAAATACTCCGAAGCATTCCAAACCGTTTCTGGCATTTAGTCAATCGGTTTTCTCTTCTGTTTTAGCAAAATGAAAATAAAAAAACAAATCCGTCAAACGCGTTTGACAAATAATCTTTTGGTTTTCCCTTAAATGAATCCTGGAAATATTAATGTTCCGTTTTATTTCTGTCTAACAAGAAAAGAAACCAGAGAGGGAGAGAGAGAGAAGAAGAAAACGAGAATGATAATTCTTCTTTGTTATTTGAAAGACAAATTCTATGAAATTGAAAATTTGTCGTCGCAACTGACGGCCTGAGAGTAAATGCCTGCTATTGTGTGAGATGCTTGAGGGTTTGGGTGATATTTAATTTTTGGTGCCTAATGGTGTTGGTTATAGTATACTCTTAAGCTAATGGTATTCTACATGTAGCAGAACCGTTTATATGGAAGATTAAAGATGAGAAATAGAATATTTCGTTAATTTTGATGTTGTGAATTTATCAAAATGTTTTTTCTTATGTTGCTGCATTAAAATAATTCGAACAGTGAAGGAGGCCTCTAAGAAATAAATTATGTGTACCTAAGAAGTCATGGGCTGGGGCTTTGGAATTTTGTCCTAGGTGCTTTAATCCTTTGAATTCGAACTTCGTCTCGCCATATATCACCTCAGTCTTCAACAGAGAGGAACAATGTACATTGTCTTAATGAAAACAAAAGCAAACATTTGCCTCAATTTAATACGTGTAATTATGCAAATCTTCTATAACTTGAGCTCAATAATTTTGAAGACAGTGGAAGATTCCTTGGTTTTTTTCTGTCTCAAATTAACCTCTTCTCTAACCTTTACCATGATAGACGACGCGACGATACAACAGAGGCAACAGACCCTACCATTGGTAGGGGGCTTTAAGCGATGCTAAAAACTCACTAAAGTAGTATCTTTAAGATATGATAGACATAAACATTCTTAGGAAAGTGGCACTTTTAATTTCTCTGCCTGAGCAGCTAATTGCATGAAACAAAAAGCAGTTGATGTAATATTTGCTAAATCTGTATGGTTATGCCATTCCATTCCTCACAAGGCATGGTTGTGAGAAATGCGCTAGGCCCAAGGGCTCCTCGCTCTGTTGCGCCACCCTATTTATTTATTTTATAACTTCTGACTCAGATGGTCTCTAACATTTAATTGAGGAGTGAACGAGGATAACGAAGGAGAGTTCTGAGAATCTTACGTGGTTCGCTCTATCAGAAGAATTTAGTGTCCACCTTAAGGCCAAGACAATTTCCCAACCCAAGACGCTTAATGGAAAACTCAGTCACAAATTCAGTCACTAAGGAGTTCACTTATTTGGTGGAAATCCTACTTCGCGCACCAACCGTGCAACGGCGCGGCGGTGGAATGACAGCGTAAGATGTCACTGCCCCATCGTTTTTGGTTGTGTCGTCGTCTATTAGGGTCATCGCATCAATGTATCTCGGGTCCGGGTGTTTGTCTTCTTCTGTTATCCTTCTTAGTAAGGCGTTTGGATGGTTGGCCAGGTCTTCCAGGAGACGTCTTCCAGATTGCACCATATTATTCTCTATAGGGATGATTTTAGCTTCTTCATAGAGTTTTCTTTCTATCCAAGTTCTGTGCAGCTGCGCACAACCTTTCTCTCGAACACAGCCAGTTTTTGCATTCCAGTTTTGGATATTGTGAACCAGATGGGAAAGCAGTACGTGTTCACGTGTCGAATTAGCTGATTGTACAGCAGCAATTTCGCTGTTTTGCTAAGTTCACTTCTTTTGGGCATAAGCGGATGGACGCAATGGGAACCATAGTTAGTTTCTCTAAACACTGCAGTAGGGTGCGTGCGGGTTGAAACGCATCAGTTTGTTGAAGTGACCTCCTAGACATTGACCTGCTTCTTTGGCCTGAACTGTGTTACGTTAGGAAGGTTGATGCAGATGTTGTGGCAGTTTTTGGCTGATCGCGAACGTCTGCGTCTTTGTGTGGATTGTTGTATGCAAATTAGCTAGGACTTTGCTGAGTTTATTTTGATTCCCCATATTTGGTAAAACTCGATGAGCTTCTTTAAGTAATCTTCAGCCCTAAGAACTACAATCAGGGGTGCGACAATAAAAGCACGTCTAGGAGTCGTTTGCAAAGAGAAGGTTGGTTGGCGTTGTTTGGTTGTTGTTGAACCGAGGTGAAAGTGCTAGTATACATTAAAGGACCTCGATTCTCTCCTGGTCTGGTTGATGACATAGTGTTTTGTCTCCTTGAACGTAGAAGGATCTGGAACGATGAAAAAAGAATACAATTTTTATAAATGTACCTGTTAAGTTAAAAATGGTTAGTTTATCGATAAGTTTGTTTATCCAGACACGTTGACGTTGGGTTCCAGACGTTCTCATATTACAGCAGACAAGATTTTATGAGCGACCGACGTTAAAAGGAGGCTTATTTCTCTATAATTGGTACAATTGGGAAGGTGTCCTTTTTTAGAATCGGTCATACGATATTGAGGTTTGATTCGTGGCGCATAATTTCTTCCAACCATATCATGCAAATCAGGTGGTGCCTACTCCTTCCCAACTAATCTCTTACTGCCTTGAAAAGTTCGACATCAAGACCATCTGCATCTTCTTGCCTATCGCAATTTTAATTTCTTCTAGGTAGGAATCTTGATGATCGTGCAAATTGGATGGGGCATACTTCCTCACAGCGGAAATAGTGTCTTTATCGCCGTTAAGCAGTCTGCAGGAGTGGTTTTTCCAGATCCTCAGTAGCGAATGCATTTAGATTATTGTACACCATAATACAAGGGTAGTGACTTTTTGAAAAAAAAAATTTTTTGTTTAACAAAAATATAATTTTTCAAAAATATATTTTCTCGAGGACCTCAAAATACATTCTGTTTCACTGATAACTTCTTCATTCGACCTAAATCACTCACCCTTCCTCCGATTTGAAAACGGCAAGGATTGGATTTATTTATGGTGACTTCACTCGTATCCACTCGTACATTGTCTTGATGAAACAAAACTCTTTATCGGTTTTATTATCAGCAACGACCGCATTTGCCGAATAAAAGAGTTCTGTTTTATCAAGACAATGTTCGAGTGGATATGAGTGAAGTCACCATAGCATAAATCCAAAAATTTAACTATCAAAATGAAATCAATCCAAAAGCTCTCTTTGAATGATATTCTCCATTCATCGTTTTAGGGGAGATCTGCTTAAGATGACATACCCGACAAGATGACATATAATGTTTGTTCGTTGAAGCCCTAGGATCGCCTTGGAGTCGCCACAAAGCGTTTTTTGAGAAACCTAAATTCGCCTTGAATGTCAAATTGAGTCTTTTTTGATCCTTAGGGTTGACATATGTTGGTTTTCCCTCAACTCGCCCTAGGTTTTTGCTGTGGCGATTTGAGGGCTGTCAAATGGCATGTATTTTTTTTAATGACAGGGATGTGTGGTGATTTGTGGCTTAGCGTTTTTTTAAGGACTGGAAAACCCAGGTTTTTTTGACAACTCATAGGGCTGTCAAAAAATTCTGGGTCAACCCTGGGGAAAGTTCAACAAACGGACCTATACTTGCACTTACTAAATAACCACAACCGGTACGGTTTTTTTTTTTGAACACGCCCAAATTTACAGTCTTACAATGGCAACAAACAGCATGTTGCAGATGTTTCTCAGTTGGCGATTAGAACGTCGAGAAAAATTTTGAGTCGAATAATTTTTTTTTTTTGTCAATTGTGTTAACGAAGAAGTTTCTGCTAAGCTGAGTTACTGTATTGTTACAAAAGTGTTTAGTAGGTGTGTACCTTGTCTAATATACAACGTCATTTCTGTGTAATGTAATTTCCAGATCGTTAAGTGTTTGTGCATTTAATATTAAAAACGTTTTCGGTTGTGTCGGTCAAGATGACATGACCCTCGTCCGTTCAAGTTGACATAATTATGTCATCTTACCCAGAAGGTAGTAATTTATTTTAATTTACAAATTACTTTCACAATGCCCTGTAACTACAAAAGGATATCAACCTGGCATTCTTGGTCAAAAGACGAAATTGAAAGGACAATTGAAGATGTTAAAAACCAGTAATGTGGTTGGCTTCTTGCATCAAAAAGTACAATGTGCACGTATTTTGTAGATGGATGGAGCATTTTGTGAAATTCACTGGGTCCAACCTTGAACATAAAGCTCTTTTGATTCTTGATGGTTTTGGAAGTCACAAAAATCTGCACGGGTTAGAAGTAGCCAAAGCTAATGGTGTTGTTATGTTGTGCTTGCTTCCCCATTGCACCCATGTTTTTGGACCTCTCGACACCTATTTCAACAGGAAATTAACAATATGGCCTAGAAACCACCCTGGCAGAACAGTAGACCTCTATCAAATAAAGGCTTTGTTTGGTAGGGCCTATGGAAGTGGATCTTCTGTCAGAAATATTGCAAGTGGCTTTGAAAAGTGTTGAATTTATCCTTTTAATCCCAACGTATTCCCCGATCATATGTTTTTGCCTAGTGATGTCACAGAGAACGACTTAAGCATTGAACAGCCCGGAGCAGATGGCACCGATCCACTCAATATCGTTGTGGCAGGTCCCTCAAAATCAACAAGCACGATGGTAGAATCAACTGTCACTTCAAGCTCTTCAACATCATTTTATCACATGTCATCAGGTCCTGCGGCATCACCAGATCTGGCAGAATCTCCTGGTGTGACAGGTTCCTCGTCATCAACCTTTCATCTTAACATGAAAAAGAGAACCGTAAAAGCCTTAGAGCTCAAAAAAATACAAAACGTCCGATTTTACAAAACAATGATGTGACTCCGCAGGAATTTTCAGACGATGATGACGATATAGCTTGTATATAACATACTGCAATGAGCTTTATAGTTTTTCATCCTCTGTTATCCGAGGAACACGCAATGGATCCTTGAGATCCGAGTGAGGTGCTGCCGCTTGCAGCTGCACTCCCTATCAAACTTAACTCTAACCTAACCTCAGCCTCAATCATTTTCGTTCTCCGATCGTCCAGTTTCAAATCCATGGATTTTATTGACGATTTCTGGTGTGACGACCTCTTTTGGTCGACCTGGACGTTCGGCATCACTTGTGCTCTTTTGAACACAACGGAACTCCTTAAACCACTTTTTAACCATGGAAATTGATCGTGTAGAGACCCCAATAGTACCTACTTATCAGGTCTTTCTTTAGTTTCGGTAATGGCTTTTTACGCAAAAATAATGCTTCCACTTCTTCACTTTCCTCCATTTTTATTGATTCTCGAGAGATGACTGCTTTGAATGGCTCTAAAACACAAACCATAAGGCATGACTTGTCCCAAATTTGATAATCCTAATCCTTACAGGGTCTAAAACAAAGTCGCTTTATTCTGTTTGTCTGTATGCTTAGATCCATAAAACTACGCAACGGATTTTGATGCGGTTTTTTTTTAATAGATAGAGTGGTTTGAGAGAAAGGTTAATAATATGTGTATACATCATCCCCATATTACCAAGGGATCAGGAACAGGGACATACACGGGAGCTAGGAAACTGCTTGACCGATTCTTTCACTGTTTAAATGCCATTCATTGAAATTATCCCATGGGAACTGAAAACTAGAACAGAGTTTTTGTATTGAAAAGTCTTCAAAACTGCTAGGCCGATTTGAATGAAATTTGGAACAAAAACGACCTAGAACTTGAGAAAAGACTTAAATTATATTTTTTTTTACATTTCCTCGAGAATGGAAACAGGAACGGGAACACAGCCGCGATCTTGAAAATACTGAACCGATTCCAAAAGCTCTTTCACTGTTATATTGTTTCGTTGACACTGATTACCATAGACTCTATTTCACCCCCATGTTCCCACTGGAATGGAAACTTGGGAACTACTTAACTTAGTTTACTTAATTCGATCACCGTTGGCTCCGAACTACAGCGGCCTGGTCAGCTAGTAGTCTTTAAATACGTGGCACTTGGTGCGGGAGCGGTGTCACATTTAAAACTAAATCAAAAATTCACGGACTTATCAAACTGGTCTCGAATAAATAGACAGTCAGATAAAGAGGAAAGAGAAGCTGTGGCAAAAAATACAAAATGATTTGGAATTAAGTTCTGTGTTTAATTGATCTTATTTAATCGCGGCAGCTTATCAATCAATTTATATGAAGTTAAAATAGAAACGTAAGCTGATTTCGTTCACATGAAATTGTTAGATTTTATTACAATGAAATACAATTTTACTCTCAGAGCTCGATTGACTAGAGAACAGCATTCCAGCGTCCATCAAGCGAGAAAAATAAATTGTTTGTTTATTGTATTTCGCTTAAAATGTTGCAGAATTTGATTCAACATACTCGTACATTCAAAATATGTACATGAAATTAGTACACAAATATGATCTATGAAAACTTCATTAACTTTCTCCCTGAACTTATGGACAAAAATGTTTTGCTTAATCCCTTATTGTGTTATGAAGTTGTGCAGCCTGATAAGTGACTTCATGTGCATAATATCCAGATACGTGCATTAAAAGTTTTAACATGTGTTGAATATTGCAGAAGCTATAATCACACCCACAACTCAATGGAAACTCTCGCAAATATTCCATATAAAGGACACAACCTATGGAAGATGATTTATATTTCAGTTTATTCTATAAACTAATTTAAAAGCATTTTTCCTGTTGCATATTTCATATTTCCCATGGGTGGGTTGGGTAAAATGTTCTGTTATTCTATCCGCATTTTCCCAACCTTTTATCGTAATGTGTGTGCGTCGTGCATATTTATGCTAGGCGCATCCAGTTGCATACGCGTTAAGAGTAAGCTTTGGAGGTTGCCCGCATCTAAAAATTAATTTGCATTTATTTTAAGTTGTCTAACTGTAATTCTGCTTTGTATATGCTTAGCGGTTGTGTATACAATTTAATTAATTAAATAAATTTAACTTTATCTAGATAAGTTCATTGAAGTAGCACTACTAATTTGTTTTTTTAATAGACAATTTGTTTGAGAGTTATTTAGTGGAAACAATTAGTTAATAAATTATATGAAAAGCACTGAACCACTAATTAAAAACTCCAGCCATCCTTTCAACTAAAGTTTTTCGAAAATGTGAAATGTTTACATTAAATTCTGTGAGAAGTGAAAGTTGAAAATCTCTAGACAAAAAGTATCGGCGTTGTCGGCCATTTTTAAAAACAACCTGTGAAGACTGCATAACGCTTTTGCTATCTTGTAGCAGAAAAGAATGCAGAAATTTTATTGGCGTTGCCACGAGGCACAACAATTGAACGTGTTATGGCTTTTCTAAGAACATCTGGAAAGCTATAACAAATAGAAGGTTGTTATGTGGTAGAACAATGGACCGGTATTTAGGTCTGAGTGCTCCAGCAAGTGTTTCAAAAACGGTACTTTCCATGGCAATGTGGTTCTCTTGATTTGCCAGTATGTCATCAAAAACGATACGTACTTTAATAGTATCCAAATTGTTGATTGTCCGAAACGGGGAATCGGCACCGCCAGCACGAAGATGGCTGATAACACAATTCGGTAGTTTAGAGTGCTTAAGATTGATTGCGGCATAGTCTGTGTGGCATGTATTGCCATTCTGCATGGAACGAGAGGTTGTCTTAGGTCATTAGTCTCATTAAAATGTTGAGAATGTTAAACTGCGGTACTAAAGTGATCCATAATGTGAGAAGTAATTCCAAAAACAGATAATTCAAACACGTATTACTTTACGTAATACACGTATTACTTTACATGTGCGGTACTGCATGGTGTTATCGAATTAAATATCGTGTTCATCAAACAAGACCGACATCTTGTCACTTACTGCAATGGTGAAAATGATACCCTTTATAGCTTCACGTATTCGATCATTGAGTCCTTGAATCTTTTGTGAGTCATCGGAATCGGCATCAACCTTCTCGTAACACCAAAGAAAATAGTCTAAAGGTGATCACAAGATCTCGGTGGCCAATTGCGGTCCAAATTCACTTCGCTTCTTGTATGGCAGAAGCAATTGGGATACCATTTGGTTGCCGAATTTATGAGACAAGGGATGAAAAACTGCAAAGTGATACTATGTAAGGGTGTCACCCAGCTACACTATCTCTCTCATTGACTTCCTTATTAGAAGGAGGGTATAACCCACGTGTGTTACACGAATTTTTACGTATCTGTAGTCCGATAATGACCCGTGCTTCAGAACAATCCAGTTGGTAATATCCATGGGAAATCTGTTCGATAAAGTCAAGTCAATTACCTCCTGCCTTCTAGCCGTAACAAAAGTTATATTGCCAATATTGTTGATGTCTAAATCGGAGAACAGAATAACGCTAAGAAGATGGTTGCCTCTCATGCTGCATTTGGTGCTTCCCCGAACTGAGTTCTGAGCGTTAGTATAGCAGCACATGATATGCTCGGCTTTCGCAGAACTCCACTAGCCCCCCAGCCTGTCTTATAGTGGGAGGTGGTAATATGGAGTTCCAAGAAAAGTAAGCTGACACGACGACGAAAGGTTGCCGCTCACCGTTCGTTTCGTAGCTAACAGTGTCGCCTCATCCAAATCTTGACGGCAAAGTTGATCAAGTTTAGCTGCTGGAATAGAGCTCGATATGATAAAACAGACCCGGTGTAAGTCAGACCGTTCATTATAGAGTATTTTAAGTTCACTCGACCTTTGTAGAACGATGCCTCCTGAGTGGCTATGATGTGTGATTTTGTACTCTACATTGTACGTCTACTAGGCAGGAGGGCAGTAGCAGCCTTAGAATAAAATAAATAAACAAATGGGGTGGCGCAGCAAAACGAGGAGCCCCTGGGCCTAGCGCATTTCTCACAACCATGCCTTGTGAGGGAATGGAGGGGACCTACAATTTTCTGCCGGTTCCGAACGGCTAATAGAGAAAGCGCTTTTCAATGGCAATGAATTTACTAACAGAGGACTTGCCAAATCCTCGCGAAAGACGATAACCGTGAAAAAACATTTTTGCCTCTGCTGGGATTCGAACCTCGAACCTCTGGGTTAGCAGGTGGACATGCTAACCATCACACCACGGGTACCACAGCCTTAGAATGCTGGAGGTTAATTTGTAGAAAACTTTCGGAGGTTTTTTCCCTTCCGGTCTTTGTCGTTGCACCAGGCTGACTAGCACGCCCATTCATTTACCGACTTCCCTGATGGATTTCCGGCAGTTTTGACCGTAATGGCTTTATCCCCCTCGTCCGGCCAGTGTCCGTGGACCAAATTTGCAGGTCTTGCAACTCGTGGTTCAATTTCCATTCACCTGAGTTTCGGTTGGACCACTACGAATTTTAGCAGAGCCTGGTAGAGACGGGGGAACTTCGGTTACGAGAGAACGTTCTGAAGAGGAGAGTAAGACATTTTACGAACTGCTCCTTTTACCAAAGAATTTCAGTTAGTGATCCTATGGTAGTGCCACTCTGATCAACAACTGGAATGTTATAATTAAATGAAAGTGCGGGAATTTGTATATAAGATGGGACACCAAGAATCCGACAAAATTTTTTTCGGTTATCTTCCAAACTTTTGTCGATCATTTCTTGGTTTTGCTCATTTTCCCCACCCTACGATGACCATTCGGCATTGAATTCGGTTCAAATAAACTACTTAAGTGTTGGACCAGCTTTTGCTCTAACTTTAATCGATTCTATAAGCAGTTCACTCTTTTTTTTAGTGTTTGGTGAGGTTCTGTCCGTGTGCATCCAACACGAGCTTACACAAATCATTTGGGGAGCGAAAAAAAGTCGTGTAGTTCTTGCTATTTTGCTGAACACTACCTTCTTGAGTAATTTGAGCATAAAAAAAAACAAGTCGTGCGACTCGTGTTGGTTCGTTTTAAACGAAACCACTCTGTCATTTCTAATGAAAAAGGTAATGAGCTTGTTTTAGATTGACCAAAAGGAAACCATTTTCGTTAGAAGTAACATAGTAGTTTCGTTTTAAACGAACCAAAACGAATCACACGAACTGTTTTTTTTTTCCTGCAATGACGCGAATGAGGCCACACGACCCACACCATGAGTTCATATAGGCACTTCCCTTATGAAATGGACAACTTATTTTCACCCTTGCTCACGAGAAAATTGTTTTTGACAGCCCAGGGTACTGTTTTCGTTCTGTTTGACATTAAAAAATACGACGATAAACAACTCGTTTATCCCCCACTGCTTTACCACTTTTTGTTTGACAGAGAGTGAAGGTTGCTCTTTTCGAGTGACACCTTACATGGTAATGTAGAGCGTGTTTCGAATCGCCTACCTAATTTTTTATTTGAGAAGAAACCTTGTGACTCAGAAAAGGAACCCTTTTAACAGAGTTCCTAAAGTGAGGTGGATGAACTATTTTAATTGTCATACTGAGATAAATTTCTTGTAGTCCTCTAAACAGGCTCTAGACCTATGCATACACTTACCCTTGAAGTGCCAGATTCTTAAACTCTTTTTCTTCTTTTTCCGGCGTGATGAGCATCGTGATCTTAAGGGAATCACAGCTCTCCCACTTAACTGCTTCGCACTATAGTGATCCGCTCTTTGGGTACACTGATTCAATTTTGTATACCCTGGAGCCTAACAAGTCGTATGAATCAGTTCATAAACAATGGCTTTTTATTCCTAAACTCTATTAAAAACATCCTCTTGCCCATTTTTTCAATTGTTCGTCTTTTATGGTAAGAAAAATGACGTGACCTTTCGAATTTGCCTCGAGTCATGAAGAATCTAAAAACAATTTCTCAGAGTTGTATTTTATCCAAAAATAATATCTCAATACCAAGAAGACATACATATTTTATTTAGAAATGGAAAAGCAAACAACAGCTACTCCCACTTACATTATTCCCTTAATGATTTCGCACAACTTCCGAGTGTTAAATCTCGATAGAAGTGTCTTCGGGATGACATAAAACAGATATTTTAATTTTGAAAACAATTTCCAAGAAAAAACAAAAATGTCAACAAACAAAATACAAAATTAATTCCAAAAACTGCTTCCTTCCGTGAATACTTTAGAAGAGAGTGTTGATGATAGAAAGCATGCGAAAGATGTTTGTTTGCCTCCTGTGACTTTCCAAACTTTCAATCTTTGACCTTTCTATTTTGTTTTGGGCTAAAGAGAAGAATACAAAAATAAAAATAAAGAAAAGAAGAAGGAAAATGGTAAACATCTGTTAACATCTACGCACGGTCCATAAGGCAATGATTTATATACCACCACCAGCGTGAGCGTTCGTTCGAAATTCCGGATCTTATCAAGTCACGTCGGCGCCTCTCCGCATCCCTTTTAGGCAACTTTTTTTGTATTTATTTTCTTCTCCTATATTTTTTTTTATTCAGCAAGAATGTGATCGCGATAAGCCGTCTCGAGAGACACAAGAAAAAATCACTAGACCCATCCCTCGTCAAGAATTAGAAATCATCAAACAGCAAACAGAGTAAGAGTGTCCTGCGATGGAAATAAACGAATAAAAACGGAAAACGACGTCCACAAGGAATTAAGATTATTGATTTATGGCCATCAATGTGGCAGTCAGGGTTTTTTTTTTTATTTTATTTTATTTTCTCCTTTTTTTCTTGGGGTTATTTTGAATATTATATTTTCTCTTTTTTTTTTGTGCGAACCCGAACACCATAGCTCAGATAATTGTTGCAATTAATCATTCACCACCCCCTCGCACACCAGCACAGCAAAAATCAAAGCTTAAAGCGCATAAATCTTATCAGATTATCGTTAACTACAGACAAAAAGTAAGGAATATTCACAAAAACAGCTCCGACCCTCCCCAATACTGGGAGAAAAATAGTGTGTGTGCCTTGGAATAAATAACGAATATCAAGTTGTATTTGCATAAAAAATAGTCCTGGATTGGTTTTTTATTGACGTAAGTCTTTGGAAACAGACTTCGACAATATTAGGTAATAAATGGGAAATTTTCTCAACTTTCATCGAATCATATTCTAAACACTAAAGATGGGGTTATTAATTGACTTGGTGGTAGTTTAATGTTAAATGGGATTCAACGCTTTCAAGTATTGATTGATTTGGGTACTTTGCGTTCGGACTTACATTTATCATCTAGTTTTTTTTTTCATGACTTGTGGATTACACCCCAGGCGGACGTTGGGGTCTCGAAATTTAAATACTCATTGAAAGCAAAAAGTTTTTTCTATTTCTTTTAAGAAGATGAAACTGGTTGGAGAGGATTAAACATACTAAAATCAGCAACTCTGCTTAACAGTTTCGTGGAAGGCTTTACGCTGAAGGGTTTTTTTACTGGAAAAAGAAACTTATAAACTAGAATGTCTTAAATAACATACAGTACCGGTGCACTTCTTTTCTAGTGTGCTGACTGCTGATATTGCCTCGGGCTCAAACCTTAAACTAGAAATAATTTCGGAAAGATGGAGTAACATCCCTTATTCGACCAGCAACAAAAACGTTTGTCTTGTTCGAATACATGTTGAAGTTTTGAAGACAAAGCTGTTACATTACATTGTTTTCCGATTTTTAGACCTGTTTCACCATTCTCTCTTTAGACGAAGCTTGTACTTCACACACTGAGGGACTATAGACATGGGAGTTAACATTTACTTCTCTTGTCCCGCAATTTCCACTTCATTGCCCTAGGTCCTCACGAGCAAATTCTGGGAAGACACACAAGCTTTTCTATCTAAGCAAACAAACTTTTCGGTCTTGCCAATTGCCAATTAAGGTGATATTTTTTAGTCACTAGTAGACCAATTTGTGAAGACAGATGCTGTTGTTATTCATATATTTGCATCTTAACCCTGTTCTTAACGCAGTATCAAAGAAAAATGAGGAAATTTTAATAAATTTTATTTTTAAAAATTTGTACATAAAAAATGGCAAAACGAAGGAAAATGCTACTCCTAGAATTTTATTCTTTGATAGCTTCACAAGAGTGTGGTACCCGTGGTGTGATGGATAGCATGTCCGCCTGCTAATCCAGAGGTTCGTGGTTCGAATCCCAACAGAGGCAAAAATGTTTTTTCCCGGGTATCGCCTTTCGCGAGTAATTGGCAAGTCCTCCGTTAGTATTCATTGCCATGAAAAGCGCTTTCTCGATTAGCCGTTTGGAACCGGCAAAAAATTTTAGGTCCATTTCCATTCCCGCACAAGGTATGGTTGTGAGAAACGAGCTAGGCCCAGGGGCTCCTTGCTCTGTAGCGCCACCCTATTTATTTATTTTTAGCTTCACAGAGTATAAGAGACCATCTTTTGTCCTCTTTTTTCTTCCTTGCCATTTCTCAGTTCTTTTCGGTTTTTGTGGTGCACGTGGCTAATAATTAGCATGTCTGCCTGTTTCTTGGGAAATTCAAGGTTCGACTCCAAGAAACATCAAAGAAAAGAATGCTTTCACGGGTATCGCCGGAGGGTTAATACGCTGCCATTAAAAACGCTCTTTAACTTAGCACTTAAGCAAGTGTTGGACGAAATACATAGCATAGAAATGTGACATTGTTGAAACCGTTCATTCCCCTTTTCCCCCAAATTAGTATAAGAGTCCACTGGCGTAAGTTAGGGTCTTCGGTTATGAAGAATTTCCTCCTCCTATTATTTTTCTCCAGAACTGTTATTGAAAAAGAATCTTTTTAAAACTAAGCTTTCCTCATTCAACTTGGACGATGAACAAGAGTACCATTTGCCCGACCTATAAAGAGTTAAGTTTCGCCATATTTAAACTTTAACCAAATATATTGCAGGTGCTGATGGCATTGAATCCGAGCTTTTCACTGACTAGTGATCGGTTGATCTGCACCATATAGCCCTAGTAAAGCATGCTCGATGAATGGAACCTCGGTATTGTATATCCGATCCTATAGAAGGCAAACCCTCACAATCACAATTACACCAATTTTAGCGGAATAAGCTTCCTTTATGTCGTATGAGATATATTGTCTACCGTAATACGTGAACGCCTGAAGCACCTCATCCACAATATGATACGCCCTTATCAATGTGTTTTTTTACCAGAAAATTTCAAACTCCATCAAGTTTTCACATTACGGTAAATCTTGGAAAAAGCCCGACAGTTCGAAATCGATATTTAACATCTTTTGATCAATCTCAAGGCCTCATATGGCAGTAATTACAAAGACGAGCTATACAGAGCCATGTCTAGTTCTGACATCCATGAGGAAGACATTGGAGCACTCACGCTGCTTCATCAAAGTCGGTATAAGACTCACTGTGATCTTTGATGTCGAAAAGGGCTTTCGAGAAGATAACACACTGTCATGTGATTTGCTGAATGTCATACTTGACAAGATTGTGTGGAACTCAAATGTCAACACCGGAAAGGGAAGATTTAAAAGGGATGTAATAGGTGCTTTTTCGAACATTAATATGCAAGCGCAAAAATGGGTGTAATGGTCAATGAGGGAAAAATGAAGTATATGCTTTCATCAAACCAGGACAATGAACGAGGACGAATTGCACAAGTAGATACTGTATTTAGAGCTTCCCAATGTTGTTATCCTGAAATGTAATTGCAATTCTTTTACTCTATGTTGTGATATGTTTTTTTCTTTAGAGATGAGATTTGCTCGTCGGGAAGAGGGCCAACCAAAGAAAATACGTAAAACTTCGGTTGTGAAGGTCCAATCGCTTGCGTAATTTAATGTTCATTCATTCTATGACTCAAATGCTGGCGATCGGGGGCTCCAACGCTGTCAAATTCTTTCATAAGCTGGCAAATGGGTCATCAAGTATAGCCTTTTAACAACAAACAAATCAGCAGTCAAATACTGAAATCAATAGCTCAATCACTGGCAAATCAAAAGTCAAATACTGGCATCAACAGTGAAATAATAGCATCAACAGCTTGATCGCTGGCAAGGGAAGCCCTAAAAGTCTTGTAGTGTGGAAATTTTAGCTTTGTACTCCAAAGAGAATCGTGGCATGATGGCTAGCATGTTAACCCAGAGGTTCGTGGTTCGAATACCAACAGACGCAAACATGTTCTTCCACAGGTACCGCATTTCGCGAGAAATTGGCAAATCCTCCTTTCTCGATTACTCTTTGTAGGTCTTCCCCATTCTCTCACTAAGCATAGTTGTGAGAAATGCTCTAGGCCCTGGTGCTCGTCGCTCTATTTGTATGTTTTGCTCTGAAGAGACCAGGGAAAATCTGGGCACCCTACGTATCCCTGGTTTTTCTGTAGTTGATGTAGCCTGTGCGCTAGATTGGTACTTTTTCACTACGGACTGACCTCTTTCTCTCGATTTAACGATTTAACGATTTTTATTGAACAAAAGGATATTTGCAATTGAAACTTAAACATACGTTACTTAATTATATAATGGTAGTTTTTTTGCTGTGTTCGCACATAAGGGGCCTAACGATATACATTGTCAGACATTTGGATTATGAATTAAATCTAAGTTAATGATTATTATTATAGAATAGAATAGATTGTTAGTATTAAATAACTGTAGGAGTGTTCTGTTCCTGTTGTCCTTTGAGTTAGTTGCGGTTGAGGTGAGGAAGGTTGAGGTCTGAAGTGTAGGAGGGGTTGTGGAGGGTGGGTTGACGCAGCCTCAGTGGTTAAGGCCATTACCTCATCGTTGTTGAATATGTCGTCTTCTATTAGTGTCATCGCATCGATGTATCACGGGTCCGGGTGTCGGTCTTCTTCTGCTATCCTTTTTACTTAGGGGTTCGGATGGTTGGTTAGGTTTTCCAGTAGGCTTCTTCCAGATTGCACCATGGGGATGACTTTTTCATCTTCATAGAGTTTTCTATTGCTGACGTTTTTCCTGCGTATCGGATCGTAGCCAAGCGCTGTGCATATGCGCAGAACCTTCCTTTCGAATACAGCCAGTTTTTGCCTCTTTCTCTCATATTTTTCAGGGTGCCTTATAAAATTATCTGCATCTAGTACGTGTGAGTTCTATGGCATGAGTGATAAAAATCGTGTGACATCATTAGTATGCATATTAGCTGACGAAAGGATTCATACGCGTTCTTAAAGCTTCTAGCCACGGTGATGAGATAACACTGCCTCAGTGTAGAAGATCATTGCAACACCATCGCATCGATGCATCTTGGGTCCTTGTGTCTTTTTTCTTCTGCAATCTTTCATACGAATGGGTTTGTTTAGATTGTTGAAGAGGTTTTCCAGTAGGCGTCTTCCCGATTGCACCATGTACTTCTCTATAGGGATGATCCTAGCATAGTGTTTTCTATTTTTGATGGTTTTCCTGCGACTCGTATCGTAGCCAAGTTCTGTGCAGATGCGCGGGACCTTTCTCTCGAATACAGCCAGTTCTAGCATTCCAGTCTTGGACATTGTGAACCAGATGAAAAAGCTTTTGTCTTCTTTTCAGTATGCTTTATAGAATAATTTGCTCTTAGTATATAAATTAAGAGACAGTGAGTGTAAAAAATCGTGCGACATCAGCTTACGCAATCAACGGCATCATCGAACTGCTCTTTATGAAGTAATATTGCTTGACTGGTACCAGGGGTAGGTAAAAGATTAATTTGAACTTCGTTACTGTGTTAATTACGACAACACAAGCTCAAAAGAAAAAGTCAACTTAACAAATTGAGTTCATTGGTGTGATGAAACAACAAAAGACTGCATTATCGGAAATCGTTTCGGAGTCTGACGTACCTTACGTGCGTTCGGATATATTATTTGCTGCTGGGAGCTCCATCAGGGTCGGAAAAGATCTCACCGATACATTCGATGTCAAAAAAGGTTTTAGACAAGGCGATGCACTGTCATGCAACTTCTTCAACATCGTTCTTGAAAGAATAGTGCAAAACTTCCACGTCACAATCTTTCAAAGACCCGTCCAATTGCTCGGATATGCCGACGTGGAAGAACGCAGCCTGATGTCAATGGCGCGTTTATGAGCATTGTGACGGAAGCGAATTTAGTGGTCAATGAGGGCAAGACAAAGTAAGTAAGTAAGTAAGTAAGACCAAGTATATGCTGTCATCAAGAAAGGACACCCAACACTGACGTCTTGGACAGAACGTCACAATTGACAGCTATAAATTTGAGGTAGTTAAGGACTTTGTCTACCTAGGCGCCGCTATTAATTCAGACAACGACACCAGCGCTGAAATCAAACGAAGAATAACTCTTGCCAATCGCTGTTTCTTCGGACTAAGAAGGCAATTGAGTAGTAAAGTCCTCTCTCGAGCAGCTAAAGTGTCCCTCTATAAGACACTTATCATCCCGGTTCTTATATATGGCGCAGAGGCATGGACCTTGTGAAAGGTAGACGAGAACGCTTTAGGATGCTTCGAGAGAAAAATTCTTCTGGTGATTTTTGGTCCCGTCTGCATAGATGGAGAGTGGAGAAGAAGATTCAACGACGAACTGTACGGGCTGTACGGCGACACTGACCATGTCAAACGAGTCAAGGTCCAGCGGCTTAGATGGCTGGGTCATGTAGAGCGATTGGACACCAACGCTCCGGCCCGGAAAGTCTTCGATTCTAATACCGAGGGACGGTGCAGTAAAGGAAGACCGCGACTCAGGTGGCGCATGCAAGTAGGAGAGGACCTCAACCAACTTGTCGTGCAAAACTGAAGGCAGCTAGCTAGGGACCGAGCTGGCCGAAGAAGCATGTTGGTTGAGGCCCTAGTCCGACCCGGACTGTAGCGCCACCTTAAGTGAGTAAGTAATGGAGTTTGAGTTACTACCTAAATAATCCTAATCTACTTCATGTTGCCACCGCAAAGAGTTTAATTTTCTACCTAAGGGAAAGAAAGAATGCACTCCAATTCTTGTCAAAAGTTCTAAATTCCAACTTAAATTTTTTTCAATGATGAAGACTACACTGGTGACTTATTAGCAAAGCGTTCAACCAGGGCCTGTAATACAAATTACAATACTCGCACCGAACCCCACATTATTGTTAAGTGGCGATTACGTTTCAATATACTCGCTATGATTGCTTTAAGCGTTCGTTTGATAATAATCTTTCTGACGTTTTCACGAACTAATTCAAGTAATTCATAATCTTGTACGTCGCGGATATCGTTGTTTTGGGTTTTGTTTTCTTGCCTAGCGTTTCGTAATTCGTAATATGGGCTAGGTGGGTACGTCTTCTTGTTATAATCAAGCTCCCACAGTTGGGCGCCAGAACGATAAAAATGTATGGTCTTTTTTACAACTTAGGCTTAAGTTGTAGCTGCATGTCAAGTAAAGGAATCACATGAATGAAAAATTGAAATCAGTTGTCTACGAAGACAATCAAGGAGCCAAAAAGCAAAGCACAGAGCTGTTCGTCACCATTTTATTCGAAAAAGGGTAAGGATAGGCCTTTTGATGGAGTTTCTGACAACACTAAACCAAGTTGGTTACTTATTCACACGAAATTTTGGCCTTAGAACTGATTTAAAGGTTCCGTTCTATGGGATTAGAGGGAATTATTTCTTTAAGTTGTATTCGGTTTTGAGTGGTTTCGCAATGCTGTTAAAACTAAAATTTCTAAAAGGCTCCTCTCACTTTCTAGCTCAAAGGCTCAAATATTTTGTCGTCACCTATATTTCAAATTCTGAAATGTAGTTACTTTTTATAGCCTTAATTTTCTGCACTAGGTAATAGGTACGAATATTCCATATCATATCCAAATCGATGTCGGATCCTTTGTTCGCATCCAAATCATCATCATTTGGGTGTTTTCTGCTCAAACGATTCAACTACCCGTGGATCCTTTTCTGAATCATTTACAATTAATTGGAAATGGAAAACTATTTATTTACCACTAACCAGCGTGCACTGTACATGCAAAACAAAGCCCAGCGTGGTTCAGCAAACACCAGGAAGCCCCTGGAAATTATTCACTTCGATTGTATTGATCCGAATAATTATTGGAAATTAAATTGAAAACTTTTAGTTGATTTTGCTCATCATCACGACCGAATTCAGTCAAAGCCTGAGGATATATGGTTCATTGGAGTTGGTATTTCCATTAAGCAACGCGAACTTTGCATTTGCAAATACATTTTTAGTTTCAGGCTGTATATTGGGAGAATGATTGATTAAAACCTGGCGTTCGTTCAATGCAATGTTCAGTACCCTTTCTGGTTGCACTCATTTCGCTACATTGTCATTTGTGTCTGTTTTTGTGCTTTTATGTCAAATGCAATAACTACTGTCAATACTAATTTTCTTTGGCCCACAAGCGGCTGTACTTCAATGGTCAGTCAATACCATGAGCCACCACCACCGCCAGCAAAATTGTTTCGAATATAAATGCAACAAAAAATTGGCCAGATCGCAATTAAGTGGGAAAAATAACTAAATGATTTAACTACACTTTAGCTATAGACCGGGTAGTATGCCAATGTCGGTTACCCAATGAGTGCAACTTATGGAAGTTTGAATGCCCACGAGTTTGTATACGACCATCAATGGAAATTCATTCTTTGTATTGAATGTTTTCTACCTAATTTTGGTGGTTTTAGAAAAGAGACAGGGAGGCTCCAATGATTTTCAATTACCGGTAAATTGGTAGTTAACTTCATATTCTGCGTCCATGGACCGTATTCAAATAAGCTCTTCGAACTGAGGGCTTCACAAGGTGACAATAATTTAATGCTGCTGTTTTTGAATGCAAATCAACAAATGGACACTTAGGGTGATTTTTTTTTAAAGTCGAATACAACGCTCAAACTTGCATCATATATTCAAAAAATTTGTATTTGGAATTGGTTAATTGGCTCTTGCCATTTATGTTTTAAAGACGACTTCATGTAGATGTTGTCCAAGGCTACCTTTCAAACAGTTCGTGCGGAAGGTCTGAATGCTTCATATTTTCGAGCTGTATTCTACGAACTACGCTTGTTATGTTATCATGAACGGCTTTAATCGTGTTCGGCTGGACCATATATAGGCTTACGACTTTACATAACCCCACACGAAATAATGAAGAGGGTTTGAATGAATGATTTGGTGGCCAACTTACAGGGTCATTTCGAGGGATAAGCTGCTCACTAAATTCATCCTTCAATATGTCCAGTGTTTCACGAGCTGTGAGACATAATTTCAACTCAGCCAACTGGGGCAAAAAAAAATCGGCAATCATGGCTCGATATCGTTCGACGTTAACGTTTCCTCCACGGTCGTCTTTGGAGAAAAATGGCCTGATGATGCTACCAGCCCATAAACCACACCAAACTGTTGTTTTTCCGGAATGCATCGGTAGTTCTTGAAAGGCATGTGGCTGTTTAACTATCCAGATGCGACAGTTGTGCAGAAATGAGCCATCTCGCCGAACACAATTTTTCGATAAAACAACGAATTTTAGTGGAGCTATGTTTTTTTTAAGATTTTATTACTACCACAATCATGAGGTAAAAATATAAAATATCGGAAAAAAAACACAATATCTCAACGCTTTCTGCGCATGTGTAGACGGTTCTTCCGTTTCCAGGCAGCGCGACGATAGCCTCCAATCGTCTGTGAGACCACGTAATTCACGATGCTTGTGCACGTGCTTGAAGATAAAGATGGTTTTGGGACTACGATGAAAAGCATTGTGATGGGTATCAATCAAGATGACTTCGAAGTTCGAAGTAGGAGGCATCCTGATCTACCCAGTAGGAGTTGAGTACTCTCAATCCTCCTAGTCTGCGACCAACGCGCTCCTCAGCAATGTTGCAAGTAACCGGAAGGCTTCAATTCGTTCACACCATGGTTTTTTTTGATTTTCCGTAGGTGCAACCTTTAGGCACTGGACGTATGCGACTTCCACGGCGGACACGAGTTTTGTAAACGACGTACCCTTGCTTGTTATCAAAAACTGACTCTAAGGCTCAGCCATAATAACAATCAGCCTTTGCTAAATAGTTCAGCCATAAGGAAGCAGGTAAATGAACTCACATCGGCCTTAATCAAAGGCTCCAAAAGCTCATGCTCGCTATCCAAAGAGAATGGTAGATCCAACCTCGTATGGTGGACAAGAGAACTAGCTACCCTTAGATGGATCTCAAGGAGGCTTTTCAATAGAGCCACATACAGCAACCTCCCGACTGATTGGTATCTATACAAGATCATTAAAAACGAACACAAAAATAGAACTATACTTATAAAAAAAAAGCAGCCTGGCGCAATTTCTGCTCAGATATTGAGCGCACAAATGACGCGGCCAGGCTAAGAAAAGTCATGTTGAAGGTCCAAAGTACTGACTGACTCATGCTCTGAAACCCTAGAGTCACCAATGAACACCCACTTTCTAGGGTGCTCTTGAATGACATCTCCAGAACCCGGAAACCCTAACGCTAATACTAGCTCTAACATAGCAAGTCTATTAGTAGATGAAAGGAAGACTTCGTGGGTCATTGACTCATTCTCAGCATACAAATCTGCAGGCTTTATTTTAATGAAGTTAGAGTCATATTCATTCCCAAAACTGGGAAGCTCTCGCACACTGAACCGAAAGACTTCAGACCAATAAGCCTATCCTCCATTCTTCTCAAGACTCTCTAGAAAGACTTATAGAAACGCATATACGAGCAAAACTGAACAACAATGTGATCTCTACAGCCCAACATTTATGCAGGGTGTTCAGCAATTCGAAATGTGATTCTTGGTCATATTCTAAGAAAAAAATTGTTATAAAGTAAAGTCCGTTTCTCAATTTTGACATCACTTTTTGACAGTTTAAAAAAAGAATAACTTCGGTGAACACTGACCTGTGTTTAATTTGATATCTCTGTCGATACTTATGGTAGAGACCTAATCTTAGGTTTTTTTTTTTTGTAAAAGTAACAATGTTTAAGAATGTATTTAAGTTGAGCTTCCATAAGGTTAGGGTTGCCAGATTTTCAAATTTAAATGGTGTTAAAATTTTCTAGATATTGGCAATGCCTTTTCCAATCGAGTGTCCCTTCAATTATCCTTGAATCCCATGCCGTCAGCATTAAGCGTTGAAGACCAGTGGCAGCAATACCAAGAAGCCATCAGAACCGCTGCCTCTGAGGTTCTGGGTTTCACTCGGCCACCAAAACGAAACCCATGGTTCGATGAAGAATGCAGGCAGTCAAATGCAGCCAAACAAAAAGCACGTCAAATGCTGATGCAAAAACGAACAAGGGCTGCTTATGATCAGTATAACGAGATCTACAATTAGAAAAGAAGGGAAGAACACCGACTTCTCAAAAAGAAAAAGAAGCAGCATGAGAAGCGCTCGTTTGAGGAAATTGAGAGGTGCCATGACAGGAATTAGGTTTGTAAGTTGTAAAAAAAGGTGGAAAGATCTTGCCATCAGGTTGGCAAAGCCCGAACTCAAGCCTCAAGACCAACAGAAAAACATAGTATTACAGACGCAGTCGCCACCGGGGATCTGGAAAGATCACATTTTCAGTCTGCTTAACGGCGATGAAGATACAAATTCCGCTGCCCTATTCTATTTCGACGATGATCAAAAATGCCGTCCTCCCCACATAAAAGAAGTTAAGCTTGCCATCTGCAAAATCAAATAAGACCGCAGGTGGAGATGGCCTTGATCCCGAACTTTTCAAGGCAGCAGGAGATAAGTTGGAAAGGAGCATGCACCAGCTGATCGGCATGATGGTCGGAAGAAAGCATGCCCGATGAATGGAACCTCAGTAAATGAGGCAATTGCAGAGGCATAAGCCTCTTTAACGTCGCTTATAAGATCTTGTCTGCTGTAATATGTGAACGTCTGAAACCCAACGTCAACAACTTGATAGGTCCTTATCAATGTGGTTTTAGACCAGAGAAGTCCACAATACACCAAATTTTCACATTACAGCAGATCTTGGAAAAAGCCCTAGAATATAATATCGATATTCACCACCTCTTTATCGATTTCAAGGCCGCGTATGACAGTATTTACAGAGACGAGCTGTACAGAACCATATCTAGTTTCGGCATCCCTGCAAAACTCGTACGTCTATGCAGGATGACTTTGGAGAATTCACGCTGCTCCGTCAAGGTCGGTAAAGAACTCACCGAGACCTTTGATGTCGAAAAAGGTTTTAGGCAAGGCGACAAACTGTCATGCGATTTCTTCAACATCATACTTTAACAGATTGTAAGAAACTCAAACGTCAACACCAGAAGAACAATCTTTCAAAATCTTTTCAATTACTCGCATACGCAGACGATATTGACGTAACGGGAAGAAAAAAGCGTGATGTCATAGGTGCTTTTACGAGTATTGAAACAAAAGCGGCAAAAATGGGTTTGATGGTTAATGAGGGCAAAACGAAGTATATGCTGTCATCAAAAAAGGATACCGAATAACGACGAATTGGACAAAACGTCACAATAGACAGACATAACTTCGAGGTAGTACATAACTTCGTCTACCTAGCATCCAAAAAAAATCGTCGCAGATGAATTACAGCGCTTAGTGAGCAACATCAAGAAAGACGGTCCTGCTCGGAAGACGGCAGAGTACCGGGAAAAAAGGCTTCAAGCCTTAGAAACACTGTGGTTTGAGTTCCACGAAAACCACCATCAAATCAAAGGTGTCGTTAAGGTAGATAATCTGTATGTTCAATCAAATACATATGAGAGAATACGCAAAATGTACGATGACGTCAAGCAATCCCTGGAACAAGTTCTTCAAAATGATGACATTCACGAGCTACCATCCGATGGAAACGACAAGGCTGGTGAGAAAAAGACGGGCACCAAGCCCAAATTAAGCTCAACGCCTGCGGACTCTAATACAGGCATAGTCGTAGCTCTTCGAAGACAAAACGCCATAGTCCAATCACTGCAGCGCTTTACGGCCAATTTGACTAAGGTTGACGACAAAGCATGGAGTCCAATTTTTTGTAGTGTCACAATTACAGCACTACAAAATTATTGGACGGAAATGCAAAATGCTCATCGATTCTTATTCAAGCAAACTGAAGATCCAACCAAGTATGGATACAACCTTCAAGAATACTACAAATTGGAAGACGAAGTCCAATCCTATATGATTGAGCTTACATCAAAATCGACCAAAGTAGAGACCGAGATTCAGAATTCAACCAATACAGCCCCATTTAGCAAGCCAAACGTCAAACTGCCAAAGATTACTCTCCCTAAATTCGATGGGGATTACTTAAGGTGGAGACAATTCAAGGACCTGTTTAATGAACTCTTAAGCAAACAAACGATTGGGGACTGCTAAAAGTTGTTCTATATTAAGACAGCTTTATCAGGTGAAGCTGAAAAGTTAATTAAACACTTTGCAATCGAAAGAAATGAAAGAAATGCTCTGGGCTTTAAGGGTTCCCCTTCTATTGCGCCACCCTATTTGTTTTATTTTATTTTTTATTTTTTATGGTCTGGCTCGGATGAACTCCGGCCAAGACACCCAATTTTCGACCACTTTTTTTCAGTATTTTGGACCGTATCTCAGCAATAGGGCGGCGAATACCATCTTCCAAGGCGTCAAACATTTCGAGCTTATCTGCGTAGATAAGTAACTTCATATAACCCCACAGAAAACAGTCCAGGGGTGTTAAATCGCCCGATTTAGGAGGTAACTCACATCGCCAAAATCTACGTCAATAGCGCTTTCGTTTTGAGGCAATTTACAGAACGTAGGCAGTGCCGTGTGGTTTCAATTCCTCTAAGATGAAACGGCAAACCGGAATAAATCAAGTGCCAACTGTCAAAACCCCCAATTCCGTAAAAAGTGTTGCCTGACTGAAAACCGCACGTCTAAAAAAAACACCCTTTACTACTGATGGCCAGCTCAGGTTACGGAAACCCCTTTCTTTAAAAAAAGATATAATCTGACAAAGATAGCAACTGCTGTTAACGACTTATTTAGCAAACGTAAGCCCCAAGAGCCGATGTAAGATCCTCTGTTTACTTTGTGTTTGTTTTGTTTGCTTTTTTCCCCCTTCTTCGCTTGACTGCAGTCAAATTAATGGAAATTTCTTATGAAACGAGTATCCCTTAGATGCAACATATAAGTCGCAGTTTGTTAGACTAAAGACTTTCACAAAATGAATGAACTTATCCCTGAAGATGCACTCAAAATCGGGTTAAGTTGCATTTTCAAACCGTAGCTCGTGTAAGGAGTACTTTCTGTGCAAGTAAATTCATTTGGCCCTGGTAATTCTTTCATCAGTCTGTCTCAAAGGGCAGTCTCATGAGCGTTTTCAAAGTTATTTTCTTTCTTTCCATTCAATCCACCCCTTCCATTTTTCCCTTGCCGTTCAAAGAAGCAAATGCGATGGCTGAAGCTTTTGTCACCACACAAATGCGCAAAGGAAGATGGTACATCATTACTTTACTTTGGCTTTCTTCTATGAAGACACACTTAAACTCTCTGGCAAAAATGTTTCAGACTATTCTGCATATGACATGCGAGTAGAGTAGAGGGAAGAAAGTTAGTAAGGGAGAAAGGAAGAATCCCCCAAAGTTCACCGAGTAGATTCTTTCCGCTCGGATGTTAAGTCCTACCTACTTGTATGTTGTATGACGACGCGATGCAATGGTGGGACACAGAAAAGCAAAGCAAAAGAGACTGCTGCAGTATTAAAAAGAAAAAAAATATGTTCATTCGTCCTTCCAGTGCATCCTGGTCCTGGACTTTTGCTCCAGGCAAATCGTTTAATGGCCGGAATTTTTCGGCAACGACATTTGTACGTGACTGCTCAATGCAACATTAATGGCTTTTGCAGATGAACGTATGCTGTGTGTATGCAGTGTGTGTGTGTGTGTGGACGTTGCATATGTTTAGAAACTGTGACTCTAATTATAAATGACGCGCTGCAGCACAGTTTATATCATAAAGTTTTCTTTGCCAAGTCGGGATGGCGTATAAAAGTCATCCCTTGCTCTATGTTTGCATAAATGGCCTGGCTTACATAGTAGACGGTCAAATTGATATTTTATTTACCAAGCCAGTTGTGGTTATCCTTAAATCGTTATGTGGAGCAAACCACGGATTAGAAGTTAGAGTTACATAAATAAACTACAGAATAGGACTCGGACGTTGAAACGAGCGTATTTAATCAGCTAACCACACAACCCTCAGTTCGCTTACATAAATTCTGTCCAAACCAAATGTTGGCTTCGAAAAAAGCCAACAGAAACATACGATTGCGTTTGATAAATTTAAAATAGCTCAAATGATAAAAAAGAATATCGAAGTGCTACTTACCTCATTCAGAGCAGTATTTGATTTGATCGTTTTACTTTCCGTAGATTAGGACAGCGCATCTATTACAAAAGCGTAAAAAAATCGTTGACCTATTGCTGTTTCTATTGAAATGAGTAAGAGGTCAAATAAGTCTCCGCATTTAATAATTTAAGAGTGGATTGCTTCATTTGAGGACAGCAGTGGATTAGTGGTATAGTGTTTAATCTATAGGCCGCACTCGTGGGTTCGTATGCCGCGCCGTGCATTGACTTTTTGTTCAGTCTCTCAGTTTTGTCAGGACTCGCGTCACTTTTGAGGTCATTATTGGATTAACAACTACCTTTATTCCATCCATTGCACCAGAGAAAAGAGGAAATTATTAGCCTGAAAGTACAATGCACCGGCAATTGATTTAGATACCGGTGGATAAAAAATCCAACATTTGTTCCCACACGCAAGAGGCAGACTTCCTAATCATTACGTCACTGGCGTCATAGTCCAAATAAACTACAAACAATATTTAATGCCTCCTTAAATACAACACTTACTTACCTGCTTAGGTGTGCATTACAGTTCCGGGTAATACAGGAATACCAGGACCACAACCAATATCTTTCGCCAACAATTTTGATTTAGGGCGAGGTCAGTAGGTAATGGGACGGTTGAGCCTGGGAATTCTGAGCGAGACAGAGAGAGGAATAGTCTAGAGTGAGACAGAGTATGTTGTGAGCGTTGTAAAACGTGTGTGTCGGTTGGTTTTAGTTTTTTTGAAAATTTGAATAGCTGACTCCGTCTCGCTTGCTCGAAATTTGTAGTGTCAGTTTGAATAATTAAATTTTTTTGGTTGTTTTGAATAAAATTTTTTTTTACTTACGATGGCGTGAGAGTAAAGAAAAAATGAAAAGTAATGTTGTGTGTAGTGCGAACAATAGACACGATCTGTTGATAGATCTTAGAACGGGGGTGTGAGACTTTGGTAGTTTGTTGATATGTACTTACTTTAAGATATAGGAATAGGTAGGACTGAGGTTGGGATATGAGAAAAGAAAATAGAGACAATAATCGGATTTAATATTCTCAAATTTTAATCCGTTCTTATGTTGTAATAAACTCATCATAACATTTGTTTTGCCCCAATTAGAGGGGCCCGTTATTAATCCTCTAATACTTTTTGGCAACCTAAACTATAAAAGAGTTTAACTACAGTCACGATCAACAGTCGTACTGCATCTGTTCGAAGGTATACAGTGCTTAAACTGATACAGTTAAAAGCAGTTCAATACAGCTTATAACTATTTACATTCTATAATTCAACTACTACACTATGATGCAAATAAATGAAGATTTAACAAAAGATCCCTCGTAATAATGGTCGTTATAGAAACGCTTTGTCTGTTTCCTAAAACTATAAAAGAGATTAACTACAGTCACGATCAACAGTCGTACTGCATCTGTTCGAAGGTATACAGTGCTCAAACTGATACAGTTAAAAGCAGATCATCACAGTTTATAACTATTTACATTCTATAATTCAACATCTACACTATGATGCAAATAAATGAAGATTTATCAAAAGAGCTTATTAAGGCTACTGATGCTCTACGAAAAAAGTATAAAGCTCTGAGAGAGGGGAAAGAAGCGCTCGAACTTCAACTTGAAGAAACTTTCAAACCTGTTACGAAACCTCTTAAAGATATAATAGAACACACAAAAGGAAAACATTCGAAAAAACCCCAACAACAGCATCATTTTGAGTCTCCGCACAAGAAAATAAAACTGAATTATGAAAATGAAAATGGTGATGATGAAGATGATGATGACGATGACTATGACGATGAGGATGTTAATGATGAATTTAGAACACCCAATATTAAGAACACTAGTACTTCACTCATGAATGAATCAACCCCTAAAACGTCCAAGCCATCGTCAGTTATTTAAGAACGCTAAATGTTGAGTAATGATTTATTTGATGCTGCTTCGTAAGATTTTCAAAATGCTTATTAAAAAATTCTTTTCCATCAACTGTCTGGAGATTCTTCGGAATTCGGAGATTTCAGAAAATTTCAGCTTGATATTTTCCTTCTCTAGAAAATCCGCAATATTTTTGTTTTTATCCTCTTCAGATAAACATATACTTGGCCACCCTGAAGCTTCTTGCTTTATTTTGAGGTAGTTATTCATTATTGAGGTAAATAATCCCTCAGAACCTGTCTGATGATGAGGACGAGGACTTGAAACTGATAGGGGGATCACCTCTCAAAAACCCAGCTCACAGCTCTGAAGGTGCATGAAGATGTATGAGATGTTTCTATAAAGAATTATCTTGACGAATCATACGAACTACATACACATTGTATTCAATTTGAAGTGGAGAAATTATAGAAATACTTTTTTTTTTGTAAAGGCCATTGACAGCTAAAAACTGAAATTATTACTAGAGACGAATCCGATATAAATCTTCGAGCAAATCCAACAATAATGTCCAACATAAATATCAAGTTCATTTTCGATGAGATCCTGGATTTTATGAAAACACATCAACATGAGCTGCTGGAGGAACATCATGAAAATCTGACAGGATGCTTATCCTTCTTGAAGATGTATAGAAACGTATCCTCTACCACATCGAAACATGGATGTCATTTGTTAACTGCCCTTGGTCAAAGAATTTATGCCAAGACGGCCCTGATACTTGTGCATGTTATTTGATTGAAAATAAAATGCTCAAAGTAAAGAAGTTAATGTTGTTGTACGAATGATTAAAATAAATAGATTAAAAATGAAAGAATCTTTGAAATGTATTATTTCAAATCCAGCTTGCCGTCAAAATACAACTGCCCAAGCGCTTCTCTCTTGACCATTAATTTAGTCATTATTTGACATGATGGGTAGGTATCTGTGCATCTGAAAATGAGAATTATCAATATCTTCTCACAGTAATACATACATTTTCCAAGTTTACATAGACATTTAATTCGGTAACTGGCAGAAATTTCTGAATTCTAACAACTTTCCTTGTTAAAGGTCAAATGATCACAAAAAATTAGCGCCGGCTATGAGGATGGATTGTTTTGAACCTTTGAACAAACCTTTTGGATTATTATTTTGCTGCTGGTGATGTGGATACAAATATACCCGTGACATAGACTCCATCAACGTCTTCTGTAATTCCACTTCATCAACCAATGAAATACATACCACAAATACAACAACATCAACCTCAACTAGTGACCTTCGATCATGCCTACTCATATGCATACTACGAGCCAGGTGATGTCAAATTTCATACAAACATTCCTAACAAGGACAGGCTTTTACCAATACTGTCAACTCCTTCTTCATCAGAGAGTGTATGGAGGAATTCCATTCCAACTCTGCAGCAACAACAACCTCAGCGAGTGAACATCGACCATGCCTACTCATATGCATACTACGAGGTAGGTGATGTCAAATTTCATACAAACATTCCTTACTACAAGGACAGGCTTTTGCCAATACTGCCAGTTCCTGGTCCATCAAAGAGTGTACCGAGGAATTCCTTTCCACCACGGTCAGCAAAGAGCTTCCATTCGAAAACACTTTATACAGTTGATTCATCTGAAGATCGAAATGAATACATCACCAGATATGGCCCCACTGAAAATCATTACGAAGAAGTCGATGAACAAAAAACTCGCAAAGTCTTATCACACAATCTAATAGGTCCAGTTAATACTGATGCTGTCGAAGAAGAGCGACGACGTGTCCAGGTTAATCATTTTCGAGTACTTGACGAATTAAACTTGTCATTAGAAGCACTGATCATGCCACTAATATCACCCTAGTCAAGAGAAATGAGGCAACAAATATGGTAGAAAACTAAAAAGAAACTATACTGTTATGACAATAGCTGAAACCGAATAATTAAAAAGGCTAAAGAAAATTTGTGTTAAGTTTTTTATTTCAAAAAGTTTTTAATGGGGTAATATGTGAGCTTCCTGTGGTATTTGTGGTATGTCGTCTTTGAATCCAAGCTCAATAGCTCGGATATTTAAAGCTTAAATAATATGCGCGATGGTCTGCGCACTCCCCAATGTACTCCTCTCTCCTTTCCTCGCATACACAAAAAGTATCTCCTTGCTTAAGCTTTTGACACAAAACTAAACAAAATGAGCTTTATATTTTTTCGTAGAGCATCAGTAGTCTTGATAAGCTCTTTTGATAAATCTTCATTTATTTGCATCATAGTGTAGTAGTTGAATTATAGAATGTAAATAGTTATAAGCTGTATTGAACTGCTTTTAACTGTATCAGTTTAAGCACTGTATACCTTCGAACAGATGCAGTACGACTGTTGATCGTGACTGTAGTTAAACTCTTTTATAGTTTAGGTTGCCAAAAAGTATTAGAGGATTAATAACGGGCCCCTCTAATTGGGGCAAAACAAATGTTATGATGAGTTTATTACAACATAAGAACGGATTAAAATTTGAGAATATTAAATCCGATTATTGTCTCTATTTTCTTTTCTCATATCCCAACCTCAGTCCTACCTATTCCTATATCTTAAAGTAAGTACATATCAACAAACTACCAAAGTCTCACACCCCCGTTCTAAGATCTATCAACAGATCCTGTGTATTGTTCGCACTACACACAACATTACTTTTCATTTTTTCTTTACTCTCATGCCATCGTAAGTATCTTCAACCTGCCAACTGTAAATGTGCCTCTAAGCGCTATTATTTCCATTTGTTCAGACCGACACCCTTATAATAACTTCTTGCGTTCTTAAGGCAGAGAACCATATAATCTTTGAACATCATTACAGTTAAAGTGGATCCATACCTAAAGAGCATGATTATAAGTCTTCTAAACATATTTTATTACTTAATTTATTGAAATTTTTTTATGGCAAAAAGGTATCGTCAAATCGCTCCCATTAATCTAAGTGATCATAAATGAAACACCTTTACTTTGCTTTAAATTGAATGACACAAATTCACTTGCTTTAAACAGCTCTAATACTGCGTAGTAGCTTTTAATCAAAAATTACCTTATTCCTTCCGAGTTACTATGAAATATTGTGGTAACCATATCCGAAACATTTTCAAACCCTAACTTTGGACAGGTTTTAAAAAATTGATCTACCCCACTACCTTGTTCATATGCAAAACCTTTTTAATCAAAACGTAATCTAATTTTTCATTCAGACCTCTTGCACTGTGTTGGTTCTGCTTGCAATGGAACACTTTTAATAAGAAAGTCAATTTTACTTCCTTTTAAATTGAACCACTTTATTTTGGTTTCAAAGTCGTTAGCGACATTTATTATTTGAAATTAATTACGAAGGAAAGTAAGAAAATGAATACAAAATTTTCAGCTTTTAGTTTAAGTAATTTTTTTATGTCATCCACATCATAAATAGATTCTTATTACTATGCAATTGCAGCTTGTTTTACGTAAGCAATGTTCATTCGGTAGGACTGCAAATGTTATATCTATTCATAAACGAATAAAAGAACAAGAGGACAAACCTCACACATAAAATTGAATCCGTCCTCAAGTTAACTTTACAAACATCCACTTTTTTCGGGGGGGGGGGGCGGGGGACGGGGATTGTTCAACCCCTGACAACCTTATAATAATTCCTTTCAAGAAATCACCATCCTTACTCTATAGCATATAATAAAACATGCCAATGACCTTTCATACTAATCTGTAAAATTTCATGCTCATGCCCAATCTATGCCCAAACAAATATCGAACGTGATAAAATTCTCTATCGTCAAGTATTAACAAATTACCAAAATCTCTCATCCTCGTTCTAAGATCTATCAACGGATCGTATGTATTGTTCAAAATACACACAGTTTCAATTTTTTCTTTACCAATTGTCCACGTGCCTCTAGACGCTTTTATTATCCTTTGTTCAACGCCGATAACCTTATATTAATTCCTTTCAATAAAAAACCATCCATACTCTTTGGCATAGAGACCAAAGACCTACCATGCTAAGGTGTAAAATGTACACACAAAAATATCGAATGAGACCAAATTGCAACAAAAAAATCCATGCTAAGGTGTAAAATGTACACACAAAAATATCGAATGAGACCAAATTGCAACAAAAAAATCCAGCCATCACCAACCGCCAGTGAAATCTAATACAAAAAACCTATTCGTTTGTTTCACCTCGTTTCTGCCTGTCATATCAATCCGACGATATTCACAACAAAATATACCTTTGCCTTTGTATTAGCATCATCATCTTTCCTTACAATGAGTATTGGTTTATTTTACCTTTCTATGCTACACAGATACTCGATTTCAACATTGATCATGGATCTTGTCGCAAAGCGATCGCTATTCGAACATGGGTCACATCTCACAACTCACATCCTTACCCTACGGTATAGAGTAAAACAACCACATGCACCAACGACCTTTCATGCTTAGCTGTAAAAGTGTAAAACAACATGCTCATGGACTATCTATGCCCAACCAAATATCGGACGTGACCAAATTCTCTAGCGTACAGCCAAAACCAAAAAAAAAAACATTCCTACTACCCTCACCTACCGGCGCACAGATTCCAAACTTATAAAAAAATCAACCACTTCCGAGTGCCAGCGAAATCTAAAACAAAAAACCATAAAAAATACTGAATAGAAACCACCTTTGCCTTTATTGTCTTTTTTTCTTTTCTCATATCCCAATCTCAGTCCTACCTATTCCTTTATCTCAAAGTAGAAACATATCAACAAACTACCAAAGTCTCACACCCCCGTTCTTAGATCTATCAACAGATCGTGTCTATTGTACGCACTACACACAACATTACTTTTCATTTTTTCTTTACTCTCATGCCATCGTTAGTATCTTCAACCTACCAATTGTCCATGTGCCGCCAAACCCTATTATTTCCCTTTGTTCAGACCGACACCCTTATAATAACTTCTTGCGATCTTAAGGCAGAGAACCATATAATCTTTGAACATCATTACAGTTAAAGTGGATCCATACACCATACCTAAAGAGCATGATTATAAGTCTTCTAAACATATTTTATTACTTAATTTATTGAAATTTTTTTATGGCAAAAAGGTATCGTTAAATCGCTCCTATTAATCTAAGTGATCATAAATGAAACACCTTTACTTTGCTTTAAAATTGAATGACACAAATTCACTTGCTTTAAACAGCTCTAATACTGCGTAGTAGCTTTTAATCAAAAATTACCTTATTCCTTCCGGAGGACGGGATTGTTCAACCCCTGACAACCTTATAGTAATTTCTTTCTAGAAATCACCATCCTTACTCTATAGCATATAATAAAACATGCCAATGACCTTTCATACTAATCTGTAAAATTTCATGCTCATGTCCAATCTATGCCCAAACAAATATCGAACGTGATAAAATTCTCTATCGTCAAGTATTAACAAATTACCAAAATCTCTCATCCTCGTTCTAAGATCTATCAACGGATCGTATGTATTGTTCAAAATACACACAGCTTCAATTTTTCTTTACCAATTGTCCACGTGCCTCTAGACGCTTTTATTATCCTTTGTTCAACGCCGATAACCTTATAATAATTCCTTTCAATAAAAAACCATCCATACTCTTTGGCATAGAGACCAAAGACCAATCATGCTAAGGTGTAAAATGTACACACAAATATCGAATGAGACCAAATTGCAAGAAAAAAATCCAGCCATCACCAACCGCCAGTGAAATCTAATACAAAAAACCTATTCGTTTGTTTCACTTCGTTTCTGCCTGTCATATCAATCCGACGATATTCACAACAAAATATACCTTTGCCTTTGTATTAGCATCATCATCTTTCCTTACAATGAGTATTGGTTTAATTTACCTTTCTATGCTACACAGATACTCGATTTCAACATTGATCATGGATTTTATTGCTATGTGAACATGGGTCACTTCCTTACCCTACGGTATAGAGTAAAACAACCACATGACAACAACCTTTCATGATTAGCTGTAAAAGACTTGCTGATGCACTATCTATGCGCAGTCAAATATCGGACGTGACCAAAATCCTCTATCGTACAGCCAAAAACAAAAAACATTCTCACTACGATCACCTACCGTCCGTCGCACAAATTCCAAACTTATAAAAAAAATCAACCACTTCCAAGCGCCAGCAAATCTAAAACAAAAAAAACCATAACAAATACTCAATAGAAACCACCTTTGCCTTTATTGTCTTTTTTTTTCTTTTCTTATATCCCAATCTCAGTCCTACCTATTAACTATATCTCAAAGTAAGTACATATCAACAAACTACCAAAGTCTCTCACCCCCGTTCTAAGATCTATCAACAGATCGTGTCTATTGTTCGCACTACACACAACATTACTTTTCATTTTTTCTTTACTCTCACGCCATCGTAAGTAAAAAAAAATTTTATTCAAAACAACCAAAAAAATTTAATTATTCAAACTGACACTACAAATTTCGAGCAAGCGAGACGGAGTCAGCTATTCAAATTTTCAAAAAAACTAAAACCAACCGACACACACGTTTTACAACGCTCACAACATACTCTGTCTCACTCTAGACTATTCCTCTCTCTGTCTCGCTCAGAATTCCCAGGCTCAACCGTCCCATTACCTACTGAGGTCGCTCATTTTTCAAGCCAAGTAGCAAGTACTGAGCGAAGCTAAGCGACATTACTCTGCCTCTCAAATCCAAATTTTGTATAAATATTGGCACTTCTCCGCTTTGCCGTTTAGAACGCGGTCGTGCCTCTGGTCGGTTGAGATCCTCTTCCCCTTCCGTGATTTTCCCGCAATGTGCTTTCAACGACCCGTCGAGTCAGAGCATTGATGTCAGCTCTAAGTGCCCAATCGTAGTCCCGCGTCTGGCGATGCGTAGTCTTCTAAATGTGACCCATTTTGCAGTACATATCCTACAATTTGTTATTGAATGTTCTTCTCCATTTATATTGCCTTCACATAAGAGCATGGAAATCACTCGTTTTAGTTTTCTAGGACTTCTTTATCCGCTATAGAAAAGGTCCATAATTGTGCACCATATAGCATGACTTTAATGATCAAGGTCCTGTAATGGGTTACCTTGGCATTTCTAGAAAGGGTAATATTTCTCCATTGCGTTCTTAACCCAAAGAAGCAGCGATTCAAAAGAATAATTCTTCGTTTGGTCTGTGCACTGAAGTTGTTCTACATGTCCAAAGCGGATCCTAAGTAGACGAAGTCTAGTACTATCTTGAAGTTATGTACCTGTCAACTGTCGCAATTAGTCCGATTACAATGTTGGATGATTCTGTTGCACTGCTCGCAAAAGCACCTATGAGATGACATCAAGCTTGTTACTTTCCATTGTGTCAATATCGTTTGCGTAAGCGGGTTAATGTACAGACTCTTGAAAGATTAGGCCGTTAGTGCTAACGTTTGGTTTTCTACAATCTTTTCAAGTGCTGAAGAATTCGCATGACAATATGTCGCTTCGGCGAAAGTCTACTTAAACATCAAAGGCCCCTGGCTTATTATATTATAATTGGCGCAATGTTTAGGGTCTCCCTCTTTGAGGGTCTGGCATACGGTACTGGATCTCCATTCATCGGGCATACATTCTTCCGACCATATCATGCAGATCAGCTGGTGCATGCTCCTTTCCAACTGATTTCCTACTGCCTTGAAAAGTTCGGCATCAAGTTTTATTTGATCTAAGTTTGCATATATGGCAAGCTTAACTTCTTCCTGGTCGGGAGGACGGCGTTCTTGATCATCGTTCAAGTTGAATGGGGCATTCTGCCTGACTGCGGTATAAATGTCTTTATCACCGTTAAGCAGTCTGCAGAAGTGGTCTTTCCAGATCCTCAGTAGCGACTGCGGCTCTATTACTATGTTTCCCTGCTGGTCGGGTTTGAGTTCGGGCTTTGCTACCCTGCCAAAATCTTTTTACCTTTTGGTTAAACTTCTGAACTCCATTACAGTCCTGGTATCTCTCAATTTCTTCAAACGAACGCTTCTCATGCTGTTTTCTTTTCTTTATGAGAATTCGATGTTCTTCCCTTCTTTTCTCCTTGTAAATTTCGTTAATCTGGTCGAAAGCAGCACTTGTTCGTTTTTGCATCAACATTTGTCGTGCTTTTTGTTTGACTGCATTTGCCTGCCTTGACTCTTCATCGAACCATGGGTCTCATTTTGTGGGCCGTGTGAAAGCCAGAATATCAAAGGAAGCGGTTCTGATGGCTTGTTGGCACTGCTGCCACTGATCGTTAATGCTCACTAATAACGGCATAATATTCAAAGATAGGTACTTGATCGGTAAAGGGATTGGTTATCTCTTGTTTTCTAACGTCATATTGTTTCACAGCGTTCGTTAGAGCGAGTCTTGAACAGCATATCACCATTCGTACCTTGGCTAAAACAGGGTAATGGTCCGAGATAAGGTTGGTCCATGGTCCCTCAGAAAGTTCGAGTTTTATTGCACTGGAAAGAGTGTCTTACGTCGATCGGAGCATGATCAATTTGGTAAATGGTTAATGGATTTGGTTATCGGTTTGTGCCTTTATGAATTTTAAGAAGCTAGAAGCGTGTACTACGTACCTGTACGTGTATTCTTGGTAACAACAAGATTTAGCTCAGCAGCAAATTCAATTAGCCTGAGTCCAATTTCTGTAGTTTTTTCATGCGGACTAAGCTCACCGATACTATTTCCGAAGATGTCCTCGATCCCTAGTTGTGAGTTCAATTCGCCAAAGACGATTTTCACGTCGTGTCTTGGACATTACTCGCATATTTCTTCGATGAGCTCGTAGAATCAGTTCTTGGAACTATGTGGCTGTGGCCAAATATCAGCCTAAGGTTGGCACCCTAATTAGCGTTGTTTCTGTTGCCTGCAACAATCGCCACAGTTTATATCCCAGTTTTTCGTCTTCCTTATAACCGACCCATTCCATCGCACTTCTTGTATGGGTGATTAGGTCTTCTTTGCAGCAGTCTAGGGCGTGTGCAAACTCTTCGGCAGCACGTAATTTGCTAATGGATCTTTTCTTCCACGTACATATCTGGAGGTCTTTGTCCTTTTTCGTTTGATTTGGTCGTCAACATTGAAATCAGAATTGTTATCCCAAGCAGCTGGTCGTTTCGGAACCATATAGTTTAGCGTGTTTGGGTAGCTAATTCCAGGCACTAATCCCAGATCCCTTTGAAATCATCTTGAACATAAAAGACCGGACAATCCAGTGTCCGTACCCTGGTGCAGGGTTCGAGAGCTGCCGTTGCCTCGCCAGGAGCTCATCCATCACCATCTCTATTTCAAAAACATGTCCTTGTATTGAAAGACGCTGAAAGACCATTAATTCAAATATGTTGGAGTACGTCATTAAAGGGTCTTTGGTTGCTGAAGTCAACCATTGATTCTGTAAGTCGAATTCGTACGCTTTCTATGACTTTCCCAATAAACTCTGTCAGAGCAGTGAGATTAGGGCATTCAGTCATTACCCGCAGAGTACTGCTCTTTGTCCTTTTGTCAACACTCGCATTTACTTCATTGTTTGGCAAAACAACTCCGGTTAACCAGTACCGGACCAACCACGCAAAACTACCCAAAGAGATATAAAAATGGAGTAACAATTGGAATTTTCTGGGATTCGAACCTCAAACTCTCACGTAGCAGGCAGATATGCTAGTGACGGGAACTGCTTTCGAAACGAAAACAAACAAAATTGTATGCTAATTTTGTAAAAAGCTTAGATATTGACCATAACAACTCTTTTGACATTGAAGCTCTTGGTGTAGCTCTAAATAGTCAACTTCTAAGGTTCAGTGCACAATGGATCCTTGAGATCCGAATGAGGTGCTGACACTTGGGTCTGCACTCTTCATCCAACCTAAGCTAAGGTACAGTTGTATTCACATTGAAAATAATAATCGGTTCTAAGCTCAGGTTTCTTTTGAGATGAAGTTGAGGCTGGAAGCAAAAGAACTCAGAGTTCTTCAACGTGAAGAAAACATGAATAGAATTTCTTCTACTTGAGAAAGCGCAGACCTCACTGTTGATTAATTTCCACAATCCTCAAGCCACGCCGTCTTTATTGCTTATGTGAAACCAACTTCTTTTTAATGACAGCCATCTACCCGTAAAACGACCACAAAAGGCTAAACACGTCAGGCAAACTTATTACAGCAATAACCTGCATTTTTACAATAATCGTTTGAATGTTTTTCCTTTTCACGAAGCCCCTTTACATCCATTGTTCGGATGATCTTTTGACAGATGTGCAACAGCATCAGCGACATCATATTTTTAAATGCTTTCAGGGACCTACCGTGTTAATCTTATGGATAGGCAACACAAAAAAAGTACAAACCAAATGAGTATGGTTGACATGGTAAAATACAAAAAGGCGCAAGTATTGAATAGAACAAGTGTACCTATACTAAACGACAACACGTCGTGTAAAGACAGACAATGTGACTCTGCGATGAAAGGAAAACAATCAAAAGGATTTTTGCTTTTTATTGCGTGTGCACACGCAGCGTGTTTGTGTTGTTTCCTTTGAATCATTTAAAAGTTATTTATTTGAATGAAATAAATCAAAGGAAGTTAAATTTTTTTTGTTTTTGTTTTTTTTTTATATTCGACCTTTTGCGCAAGCCCCCGCACTATTTGTGTGATTTCTTTTTTCTGGTTGGTTTTGTTTTCCTCAATAATTTTATTTTCTTTTAATTGAAATAATTTGAGTTCTGCAAATTACATTTTTGCATGTGGATGTGGATGTGAGCGCCTTAGGAAACGTTTTGCTGTGTGAAAATTAAATTCAATTATGTACAACTGTACTGTACACTCCTAGTGTAGTGTATCCTGGACTATGAATTGTGTTTATGAAGCGAAGGACATGCCCGGCATTGGGGGGTATATAGGAGTAGCATTTGTGGAGACGTGTCGGTTGGTGTTGTTGGAAAGGAGGATTGGGTTGAAAACAATTGCATTGAAAAACAATTCATTCGAATTTCTACTTCTGTGGCATCGTGTTATAAATGAAAACAATTAAAGTCCTTTTCTTTCCTTCTTTCTTTCTCTGTTCAAATACTTCTTGTTTTCTACACGGAGTGTAGGTGTAGGTATGTAGGTATTAGGTACCTACCTATTCTGTTGAAAAGCTATAAGTTTATAAAGTTTTTCTTTTGTATGGAGAAAAATCTATACAAATTTGGATTGTGTTGTTGCGTTGTCGGGCGGGCCGAAGCCGCAAGGAAAATAATTTCTTAAGAAAATTTTCAACATTTTCAAATACAGAACAATGGTCAATGGCGGAAAAGGATTAATTTTGCTTTCCTATTTGTATTTCTGTGTGCTTATGGCAGTGCTAGTGCCAGTACCAGAGCCAATGCAGACTGCTTGTACCCGAACCAGGATATAGACCACCAGAGGAATATGAAAGCTTACTTAACTTAGGTATTCTCTTTCAAATTCAATTCTTGCCGATCATTGTTGTTGAATGAAACATTATTCAAGGCTTAGTGTTGTTTTCCAAGAATAGCCTATTGTGAATGACATGCGACTATCGTTTACCATTGTGTGAGTTTGAGGGATATTATACAAAACTCATGGATTATACAATTCGAATCAACCGATGCAGATGGACTTTAAGTAATTATCTAGTTTTGTTTCAAATCATCTTACATTGAAGTGAAGGACTATGACGACACTACAGATTACAGAATTTGTCCTACTACATTCTGTTTGAATCTTTCACACGAAAAAGGTCTCTCATTGAATTGCAATGAGTGATTGGTTCAACTGTCAGCAGTTGTTACTTGTTCTTTCCTCTACCTTTGAACTTGGTTTTGTTTTTATAGAATGAGGGAGCATTGTGTTGAGACTCTGATTCGTCAATCGCCAGGACCACAAGGGCTTTTCTGAAATGGGTTTCAAAAGCTTTGAGAAACATTGGAATTGTACTAATTAGGACAATTGGACTATTGGAAGAGTCTAATTCACAAGAGACACACAAAGGCCTTAGCTGATTTAAAAACCTGAGTGGATTTGTTCCAACGAAAATAATTATTTTGTGGGGGAAAGTAGGGATGCCAGACGTCCCCTTTAAGGTTCCCTTTAGGTCCAACATTCCTTCTTGAACAAAATGCTGTTTGCTTTTCCTTTGAAATCTATTTTTTTGTTTTTTTTTAAAAGCTATCCGATAAAATCTTCAAAGTTCTAGTAGTCCCAGTTTAGTGTGGAGTTTTAAACTACTAGACTAGAATTGTCGGTCCATGAAAGATCAGCAAATGTTTGTTGGTTCTTTTCATTACGGGAAGTTTAATAACACTAAAAAGCTTTTAAGTAATCACTAATTAAGCTTGGTTCTTCTTAACCTCCGTACTCCGTACACTGTCTCGTACATTTAAGACGGTCTCCATTTCGGAGTTGGTATGACTTGGCAATTGCTAATTGTTTGCTTCAGAGTGTTTTCTTACCACTATAGCAAATTCAATTTGAATCTCCTGATGTAGATCGCTATTACTTACATACCAATGGGTATTAATTCCTACACGAAAGAACTACTTTTGTAGCTTATTGAAGTGTCAATATGCACCCACGGTGAGTGTCGTATTGGTTCGTTTAACACCCTATTTTGAGTAATTTGAGTGGAAAAAATGTAGTGTAGGGTCGTGTTAGTTCGTTTCACATTACATTTTGAGTGATTCGAGTTTGAAAAAAGGTCGTGTATTCTTGTGTTGGTTCGTTTTAGACCGCATTTTGAGTAATTTTAGTGGCAAAAAGGTAGTGTGGCCTCGTGTTGGTTCGTTTAAGACCGCATTTTAAATAATTTGAGGGAAAAAAGGTCGTGCAGGTTCGTGTTGGTTAGTGAAATGTCGTATTTTGAGTAATTTGAGTGGAAAAAGTTCGTGTTGGTTCGTTTAAAACCGCATTTGGAGTAATTTAAGTGGGAAAAAGACGTGAAGGCTAGTTTTGGTTCGTTTTACACCAGAAAGGATTTAAATATGTTTGAATAATAAATTTGGATGTTGCTTCTTCAGATTGTTGGAGCAACCACTCCAAACTGGAAGGTCGACAGACATTGCATTGATATAGAATAAGGCCAAAAGTGCATATTTGGCTCACAGAGTATAGTTCGAATAAGCTTTGCGTCCGATTTGTATTGAGTAAACTTCCCATTGGGCTTCTACAAACCACTGGATATGAGAGAAATTGTAGGGCCTATATGTTCTCGTATCTAGGTAGACGCATGTGGTAGAAGGTCGTGTAATCTCATGTTGGTTCGTTAAAGACCGCATTTTAAGTAATTTGAGCGTAAAAAAGGTCGTTTTGGTTCGTTTAACACCGCACCGTAGTCGTTTAAGTTTGTGATGTGCTTTTTTATCTAGAGCTGGGGTATGCTCGTCGGGTCCAGGGTCGACCAAAGAAAACACGTAAAACTTCGGTTATGAAGAAGGTCCAATCCTTTTATTGGTCTTAGAGCTAATCTAATATAATATTCCTTAATTCTTATCACTAATTCTGGTGGTGGTTCCAACGCTGGTAGATCCTTACTCCTATGCTGGCATCACGGTCATCAAGTACTTTAATCGCTGGCATCAACAGGAAGATTCTGGCATCCACGGTAAAAATACTGGCATCAACAGACAAAATCTGGCATCAACAGGAAACCTGGCATCAACAGTAAAAATACTGGCATCAACAGACACAATCTGGCATCAACAGGAAACCTGGCATCAACAGTAAAAATACTGGCATCGACAGACAAAATCTGGCATCAACAGGAAACCTGGCATCAACAGTAAAATAATGGCATCAACAGACAAAATCTGGCATCGACAGGAAGAACCTGGCATCAACAGTAAAAATACTGGCATCAACAGACAAAATCTGGCATCAACAGGAAACCTGGCATCAACAGTAAAATACTGGCATCAACAGACAAGATCAGGCATCAACAGGAAACCTGGCATCAACAGTAAAATACTGGCATCAACAGACAAGATCTGGCATCAACAGGAAGATCCTGGCATCAACAGTAAAATAATGGCATCAACAGACAAAATCTGGCATCAACAGTAAAAATACTGGCATCAACAGACAAAATCTGGCATCGACAGGAAACCTGGCATCAACAGTAAAAATACTGGCATCGACAGACAAAATCTGGCATCAACAGACAAAATCTGGCATCAACAGTAAAAATACTGGCATCGACAGACAAAATCTGGCATCGACAGGAAGAACCTGGCATCAACAGTAAAAATACTGGCATCAACAGACAAAATCTGGCATCAACAGGAAACCTGGCATCAACAGTAAAAATACTGGCATCGACAGACAAAATCTGGCATCAACAGGAAACCTGGCATCAACAGTATAATACTGGCATCAACAGACAAGATCTGGCATCGACAGGAAGATCCTGGCATCAACAGTAAAAATACTGGCATCAACAGACAAAATCTGGCATCGACAGGAAACCTGGCATCAACAGTAAAAATACTGGCATCGACAGACAAAATCTGGCATCAACAGGAAACCTGGCATCAACAGTAAAATAATGGCATCAACAGACAAAATCTGGCATCGACAGGAAGAACCTGGCATCAACAGTAAAAATACTGGCATCAACAGACAAAATCTGGCATCAACAGGAAACCTGGCATCAACAGTAAAATACTGGCATCAACAGACAAGATCTGGCATCAACAGGAAGATCCTGGCATCAACAGTAAAAATACTGGCATCAACAGACAAAATCTGGCATCAACAGTAAAAATACTGGCATCGACAGACAAAATCTGGCATCAACAGGAAACCTGGCATCAACGGTCTATTGCCGGCAAAATAAAACCCAAAAGTCCTTAAGACCTTAAGAGGCTAGTGGGGGGATTTGTGATAGGAACTCCAAGGAGACCTTGCTTAAAATTTGGGAATCTCTGGGCACACTACGTACCCCTGGTTTTCCTCTAGTGGAAGTAGCCTGTACACGAGATTGGTACTTTTCAACACGGGCTGGTTTCTGTCTTCTCGTATTATTTTAGGGTGCCTTATAAAGTTTTCTGCAATCAGTGAGTGTGAGCTCTATGGCGCGAATGAAAAATATCATATGAAAACAATGGTATCTATATTGGCTGGCGGTAGGGTGTGTATTTGTAACTTCGTTACAAGTTGAAAATCTCATGAACATGATATTGCCAAATGCGCGCGAGTTTAAGTAGTATTGTCATTGAAATATAAAGCAGTGGCGTGGCGTCCATATAACACGATTCCTATCGTCTTACCTTTTAAAATGTGTCCCTTGTTCGTAGAAAAAACCAGCAACATAAGTCTACAACAAGTCTACAAAGCAGTCAACAGCCTATCTTTGCCCATACATACAATGTTCTTCAAGCACTTTTAAATTTGCGAGATACACACACAATACACAAAGGATAGCATACACAAAACACAAAGCATTGAAAATCGCCGCGCAGAACATATTCTGTGTTTGTCCCTGTCTTTCCTACGATATACTTCCACCCCGGTGCCTCCCTTTTCAATACACGTTCTCTTATTGAAAAAAGTAAGACGATAATTTTCGTCTTACTGCAATTTCTGCTTGGAAAAAATAATACAGTTTTCGCCTTAGAGTAATGTTCGGCGAATTCGGTTTTGTTGTGCTGTTTTTTTTTTGTTCTACTGATCAAGATCATTGTTTTGAATTATGTACTTGCAAGTTTAAAGTGAATTTCAACCTAAATGACTTAAAGTATAGAAAAATTGGCTTCGATTAATCCACGTTTGGAATTTAAGGTACCTTCTGTTTATTCCTTATTAATTTGTGTAGGAGCCATTCCATATGAAAACGGTCAATCCGAAATGTTGCTATACCTCCGATTTTGCTCAAACTTTGTAGACATTTTTCTTTGCTATCGAAATACGTAATAGTCAAAGGATTTTTTTTTGTAATTTTCCTCTCCCCTCCAGCCATACTCAAAGAACCGAACATAGCGATTTTATGGGCTTCAGACTTTGCACTCTTAAATTGTCTGTATTCAAGCGATTAGGACGATTAAGGTGTCATTTTAAAGCTGATAAAGCATTCTTTTCATAAAAAAATTTGTTTTTTGATCAACTTTGGATTTTTTATTTTGTAATTATTGTAAGGTTTAATCAGGGAAATTTTTAGGGACTTACTATTGATATTTTAGGCACAGGGCTACTTCAAAAATGGCAAAAATGTATATAAAATGTGTTGATTTCAAAAGGATTAGGTTTCTAAAGCAACTCAAATATCTTAAACCTTTTGATTAATTTGAAAAGAATGCTTTATCAGCTTTAAAATGACACCTTAATCGTCCTAATCGCTGAAGCCCATAAAATCGCTATGTTCGGTTCTTTGAGTATGGCTGGAGGGGAGAGGAAAATTACAAAAAAAAATCCTTTGACTATTTCGTATTTCGATAGCAAAGGAACATTTCTACAAAGTTTGAGCAAAATCGGAGGTATAGCAACATTTCGGATTGACCGTTTTCATATGGAATGGCTCGTAGGTGATTCATTTTTCTCGACTTACCATTTGAAAATATCCACGCCACGCCACTGATATAAAGCTAAAATAATTTCATTTTTCATTCACACTACTTATCAGTCATTACTGAGTAGTTTCGTTTTGAACGAGCCAACACGAATCACCACGAGTTTTCTCACTCCATTTACTCAAAATGCGGAATAAACGAACCAAAACGATCAACACCGTGGGTGCAAATATACACTTCAAGAGATTCAAAGTGGGCTAAGCATTTTTTCTTTGTACAGCCCCATAATTTAATGCCAACAGGATTCAGTATTCCCTAATTCAACATTCATTTTCGCTAATAGATGAGCCGGAGTTCCTTCCTTTGAACCAGCACATTTTTATACCTACTTAGAGTTAAGCTCATCTCTTTTCTTTTTGGTGTGCTCTCTTCATTTAAGCTTTGCATCCAACGTTATTCCAAGGTGTTTGTTTGTATTGAAGTAAGATGCTACTGAATTGTTTATAAAAATTGTAAAATTATTTTTGCTTTTGTTCGTCAACGACCCCATGTCGTTTTTATTTCATTTAACTTGATATGCCACTTTTGCGTTCAATTACTAGATTGGAACAACGGTGTCTAGTTGAAGTCAATTGTCCCATCTCATACGTACTTTGAAAGCAGTTATTTGCACCAGAATTGGGCCAGAAGTTAATGCTCCACTGTAGCTGAATGAGTTTGAGTTTATACAAGTTAATAATTTTGTAATCAAGCATTCGCTTTCTTGGGCGGAGAAGTGCTGGCCATTCTGTTATGATGTGCAGAGATGCTTGTGACATAGTCTGCACTTCTGCAGATTGGGTCCGCTATACCAATCTCATTAGCTGTATATGATTATTAGAGCAGATTGTCCGGTTAGCAGTCTGGTCCAAGTTTTAGCAGTTTGTCTGCTGAGTATTTGATGTTTTTTGGGTATAAACTGGCATTAAAGGTTTTGAGCAAGTTTGGCCAGAGAATTTATGTCAAGCTTTGTTAGATTTTTCTAGCAGAATGCTCTTTACCGTATGTTTGAATTGGTTTTTCTTGACTTCACGGAATGGTGCTGGAGCGATGAATAATTTAGAGTCACCCTAGGTTAGGTTAGGTTAAAACGGCTGTCAGGAAAACAACTGACACACTTAGACCAGTATTAGGTCCATTGTGATACCATAAGAATCAAGCGAGGAAGTACCTCACTTTACAAAACCATTTGGAGCTTTTGATAAAGCGAAAGAGATGCAGGATATTTTCCTAGATGCCATTTTCTTTTAAAGGAGAGTGCAGGAGATGAGCAGAGGAGGTGTGGAATAATCTCTTTTTTCTCCTCATCTAAGCAACTTCTGCAGAACTCATTAGAGGAAACGTCGAGTCTTATGGCGTGTCTTCCTATCAGACAATGCCGGGTGATGACATTGATTACGGGGCTAAAGTGCCATCTGGTTATGGATAACAAAAGTCTTTAGAGCGTTTTTAGAGTTACCTTGGATAAAATTTCACCTGATAATAATTTCGCTGCCATGAAAAGCGCTTTAACGATTTACAGTTTGAAGTCGTCAAAAACTAGTTCGCTCCCTCTCTTTCCTAACAAAGTGTTGTTTTGAAAAGTGCCCCAGGCCCCGGGGCTGCCCGCTCTATTGCACCACCCTGTTTATTTATTTAGTTAAACTTTGAATATGTCCTCTTTTCAAACATGCTCCACAAAGACTTGTAGTGTCTCACTTTTCTTCATTTTTAATCTGGGTACCTTATATGAAAGTCCAAGTTCATACAGTGGATTTATATGATCCACAAACCTGGATGCGCATTATTTCGTACATAGTTTCTGTCACCTTGTCCGTTGAGCTTTAATTTTTCTGCCGCAAACTTTAACCTTACTTCGCTTTTAAGGACCTTCTCTTAAAGTTCATCCATGTTACATGTTACTGCGGTAAATTAAAGAGCCTTTAGTCTTTTGAAATCCAGCTAATCATGCGTGAAATTGCATCATTATCGTATCCCATAGCAATTAACTTGCATTAACAAAAAATAAAAAAACACACACACAAGGAAATTGAAGTTCTAATGCCAAGTGGCCGTAAACATCATCCCCGTCAGTCTGGTGACTTAATAAATGAACATTCAATAATACTAATAACAGTTATACCAAAAGTACTTAAATAAAACTCAATAAATCTAAAAGCACAATCACAAAATCAAGAACCAAGAAGAAAATAATCGACAGCAATAAATTTTCAATAACTTCATCAAGAATTGCAAACACTTCGTTACGTTCGTTGGTTATAGAATGGCACTGGCCATCAGGGTGTAATTTAAAATTGATTGATATCATCTACAATAGATGGATATCGAAATTAAAAAAATAATAATAATAATAATAAATACAATAGAGTGAAGGGACTTCAATTCACAAACTTGTGAAATAAAAGTTGAGAGATAAAAATATCTATTTTTCTGTTTTAAAGGTCTGAACTTCCATGAAGGTATTTTATTTTATTTTTCAATTCCCTAAACTTTGTTACAAAATAAGTGAAAAAGAAAGAAAATACATACTTCAAGGGTACAAAATTCTAACTCTGTTTTCCTATTTTTGTTCAACTTCTATCCATCACCAAGCCTGCAGCAGCTTTAGGTGGAAGGCTGCTTTCGTTGCTTACATTAGCTGTTCTTTTATCCATCCCCTTCAACTTTTCTTCAATAAAGGAGGCTACCAACGCACTGTCCGCTTTGTCTACTCTCGAGGATAACGATGCGTTTTCGTACTTTGTGCTTTCAATCTTTCTGGGCTCAACTGAACTCCTTGCCAAAACAATAATGCAATCTTCCATCCAATCAGTAAAAGGACTTATTTAATTGACTTCTGTGCAAAAAATTAGATCAAATTTCCATATATCAGCCTTCTTTGGACCTACTAATTTCTTGATATTTCAAGTGACTCTTGCAATGATGTAGAATCCTCACTCATGATGGTTCAATCGCCGCCTAAGAGTAACGAGTTTGAGGAGCACCCGTCCAAACATGGAAATTATGTTCTTGTTTAGGACGTATAAAAATAAATAAATAAATAGGGTGGCGCAACAGAGCGAGGAGCCCCTGGGCCTAGCGCATTTCTCACAACCATGCCTTGTGAGGGAATGGAGAAGACCTATAATTTTCTGCCGGTTCCGAACGGCTAATCGAGAAAGCACTTTTCATGGCAATGAATACTAACGGAGGACTTGCCAATTCCTCGCGAAAGGCGATACCCGTGGAAAAAACATTTTTGCCTCTGTTGGGATTCGAACTCAAACCTCTGGATTAACAGGTGGACATGCTATCCATCACACCACGGGTACGTTTGGGACGTATTTTTACGGATAATGACAATGCTGGAATAATAAGCTTTAACGACATTGAGTTTGAGATGGATTGAAGTCTACTCGGCTTTTATTATACCCTATGTAAGAATGCTGTCAATGCCAGAATTCAATGAGTTACGCAACCCTTCTAGTTCCACATCCGAAGAGCAGCATCGTGAATTCGAAAACGAATATGAAAAACTGACTGTAGAGTCGTCAGCAAAACAGTTAATTGGATTAGGGGTTTCACACAAAAGATCATTTTTGAAGATAGGGAAGAGTATCGGTGACAAATAAAAGCCCTGGGGCACACCAGCATTGCTATCGCCGATGCTTTCAAACAGTGCTTTCTTATTTTTTAGTTTATCCACCAACAGTTGCCTGTACCACAAAGCTACAAGTCTTCACGTTCAAGTACAAATTAAGATTTACTTGTAGGATTACGTCCAATACAGTTGTAAAAGGGCAAACAGACTTGTAGCTTTGTGTTAGAGATATTTTTTATAATTGTTATAACTTACTTGTGTTACGAGTACTTGTAGTTTTGTATTAAAGGCCAGGTAGTCAAGAACTCTTGCGAAAAGTAGAGACTTGAAGGTGCTTCCTTGGTGCAAACCTACTGTTACCTGGAATAGGTTAGGTTAGGTTAAAATTGTTGTCAGGAATACACTTAGACCAATATTAGATGGACCTAAAAACTGTGCGAGGGAGTACCTCACTTAACAAAACCATTTGGAGTTTTTAATAAAGCGAAGGAGATGCAGGGGATCTGTGCTCACCAGATTGCTTGGATCATCAAGAAAATATTTTCCTAGATACCGTTTTCTTTTAAAGGAGACTGCAGGACATAAGCAGAGGAGGTGTGGAATAGTCTCTTCCTCCTTCTCATCTAAGCAACTTCTGCAGAAGTCATTAGAGGAGACGCCAAGTCTTATGGCGCCGAGTGATTTGAGGGCTGCTTGACTGTCTGAGAAAATCCGGATATTCGCTGAGGATATCACGTTTTCTTTTAGCCATAATAGGACCTCTTTGATCGCCAGAATTTCCGCTTGGAACACGCTTCAATGGTTTGGAAGGCGGAATGAGAGACTTACGTTAAGTCGGTTTGAGTACACCCCGCAACCGACCCCTTCCTCGGTTTTTGACCCATCTATAAAAATAAATTGAATCATCTCTCAAAAATTCTTCGTCTTCCCAGGTCGTTCTCGGTGGGATTGAGACTTGGAACTTATTATCAAAAACCAATTGGGGGATGGTGTAGTCGGAGTGGCTGGGGATTGATCTGAATAAATTCAGGATTGTAGCGTGACCGATGTTGTTATCGGTCCATTGGGAGATAGCTCTGATACGAATGGCTGTACTGGCGGCCATTTTTTTGTTGAAGATATTTAGTGGTGTGAGGTTAAGAAGTGTATTTAGGGCAGCTGAGTGTGTTGATCTCAGTGCTCCGCTTATACACAAACAGGCTGTTCGTTGGACCTTGCTTACATTATCGCAGTAGGACCTTTTATCAAGAGCGGTCCACCATACCACTACTCCGTATGTGAGTGTTGGTCTGATGACTGCGGGGTGTAGAGCCAGTGGGTGATTTGGGGGAGAAACCATTTATTACCAATGGCTTTTTTACAGGAAAATAATGCTACGATGGATTTCCTGATTCTTTCCTGTATATTGGCTTTCCAGTTCAGCTTTTTTCTAGGATTATACTTAGATATTTAGCTTCGTTGGAAAGTTGAAGTGGGACTCCATTTATTGATGGAGTTGTTAGGTGAGAAATTTTGTATTCCCTGGTGAAGAGAACGAGTTCAGTTTTTTGAGGGTTGACCCCTAGATCACATTTTCCCGCCCATTTTACTTTTATTTGGAGCGGTCTGCATCAGGTCCGTAAGGACGTGAGCATGTTTTCCAGATACCGCAATGGAGACGTCTTCTGCATATGCAATCACTTTGAATCCCTCAGCTTCTAAGTCAGCTAGAAGTTCATTGACGACTAGATTCCATAGAAGGGGGGATAGGACTCCGCCTTGCGGTGTTCCTCTACTGACAGATCTCTTTGTAGAGAAGTTTCCTAGAGTAGAATTGATTCTCCTGCTTTTTAGCATTAGATTTATCAACTCGACTATGGAACCATCTACTTTGAGCTTCGTCAGTACCTTTGTAATTGCAGAGTTGCTGACATTATTGAAGGCGCCCTCTATGTCGAGGAAAGCGGCCAGAGTGACTTTGTGATGGAGGGAATATTCTATAGTACGAACCAAGGTGTGAAAGGCCGTTTCTACAGATTTTCCCTTACAGTAGGCATGTTGTGCTGTAGGTAACAGTTAAGAATCTATAGCTATACGCAGGTGGATATCAATCAGTCATTCTAAAGTTTTAAGAAGGAAAGATGATAGACTTATGTGTCGGATATCTTTTGGGTTTACGTGGGATGATTTCCCAGCCTTAGGTATAAACACAAACTTGACCTCTCTCCACTGCGTGGGGATATAGTTCAAGGTGGTACAGCCGATGAGAATTACTTCAAGGACAGGAATAGTAATATCCGCGAAGTTCGGCAGTAATTATACCATCAGGTCCAGGGAATTTGTATGGGTCAAAGCTGTTAATGGCCCAAATTAGTTTTTCCCTTGTAATCAAATCTGGGTTGTTTTTTATTATGCTATTTGATTCTATGGAATCATAGTTGCATAAGTTCTTAGAGCTACCTGTAAAGTGAGTGTCCAGAAGCAGATTGAGCGTTTCTTCGCAGGATTCTGTTTAGCCGTCAGCTGTTTTTAAACTGCTTTTTCTTAATCTAGAAGCTTCTGAAGTATCTTCTATTTTCCACAGAAGTTTCTCCAGGAAGAAGGTAGTGCTTATCTAAGTTTTGGGGTAGACAAATTTCATTGTTGATTGTCTGGATGTAATTTCTTTTTCAGTCGACTCTTACGACATGCGGGCAGGTGCTTCAGGTACATTCAAGCCCTTCACTGCTCCGAGTGCAAATATCGCTTATATCCCTTCATGAATGAAGCAGTACCTTGCATATTTCTCGAGGATTTTCTTATTTCATAAATATTTTCAAATTTTATTTCCAGACTCTTGGGTTTTGTCCTTTGAAGGGCTTGACATTAACCGGTGGGTGTTTTTCTAGCATTTATTGACACACATTTTTTGTTTCTCTTTCTTCAGCAGAATTCTTCTTACGTTTTATCCGAATTAGATCAACTGTGGACATTGTAGTTGATATTCATGTAAAATGTACTGAACTTCGACCAGCTTTCCTCCATAAAAAGTAGCTATTGTAACAATGTTCCGCAAGAAAACATAAAGCATTCGAACACAATAACATCGAAGTAAACTCCTTTATTCAAACTCAAAACTGCTTCTCTAAACGCTATTTCCACAGAAACACTTAAGTTCATAAAAAAAAAAATAAAGACCAAAACAGAATGTTCCCTTAAGCAGGATATAGAAACTTGGAGCTATTGTGTTCCATTGAAGCATTCTTGTGCAAAGCAGCACATAATAAATTTACACTTTTGCAAACAAGGACTTAACTTTCCCCCCATTGTATTCACTCCCACCCCAAAATATTCATTGAAAATTATTATTATTCACCAAATATGTACTTTCGTCTTTCTTTCTTTCTATTTTTCAGATGAATTTCGCAGCAAGGTAGCCTGTCACAACGATGTGGCCCAATTAGAATGTAACCCATACTCTCGAATCGCTGTCTACAGTGCCAGTTTTGGTCGAACCGAATATGAGAGTATACAATGTCCACAGCCCCAGGGTGTTAAGGAGGAAAGTAAGTTGACTATATAATAATTTCAAGCATAACTTTATAAAGTGTTATGACACTCATATGCATATACTCGTACATATGTACACACTCAGTATCTATAGCCTGACATTCTTGTTTAATTTTTCTAGCATGCTTAGCATCGTATGCCACCGAGACAGTTATGCAAATTTGTCACGGCCGTAGGAGATGCAACCTGGCAGCAGACGCAAATACCTTCGGATCACCATGTCAACAGAATTCCCGCATGTACCTTAAGGTTGTTTACACATGCGGTAAGTTGGAAATTCTAGCTGGCATATAGTAGTTGTTTGCTTTGCCTATCCAAACTGTTTACACAGGGAGTTTCACACACAGCCACTGCCTAGATTAAAAGCATGAAAAAATATGAAAAGGGCTTGTTTATCAGAGCATAGTTTGAACCTAGAGCCAAACAACAAAAAAACCATATGGAATTTATTGATTCAACAACACAACCCTGCATAAAATTCATTCTTTAAATCGAGGATTTTCCCCATTTCATTTTGATAGTTTTGCCTTTTTCATTTTTTGTTTTCTTTTAGTTTTTGCAAAACCGGAAACTGTGAAACACCTTGTGAAATCTTTTACCCCACTGTACGTGCATGCTTCCGCTCAATTTTGTTTGTTAATTTATTCGAAATGAAAATGTGTGTGGTTGGGGAGGCCATGGGCTGTGTGGGTTGGAGGTGCACAAAATGTGCAACCCCTTTGATAGTGGATGGTTGGTTTCTGTGTTGTGGCATGGCGGATGTGTAGCTGGGTAAACAGTTTAAAGTAATTGATCGTTTGACTGTTGATTGGTGTCATGAATTTTGTATTTTCCTTGTTCTGTTTATATACAGTGCCCAAACAAGTCCTCAAGGACCAATATGAAAGTGATGTCGAAGCCGATGAATTGGAGGACTTTGAAGGCGATGTAAATGAGCTGTACGATGATGATCAGTTTTACAAGGAATCGGAAGCGATACCAAAGCTCTATAGTAATGTTACCAGGACAAATAGCAGTGTAAATGCGACTAGTACTAGTGGTGCGACTAATGGAGTGAATATGACTGCTATGGATGGTGATGGGACTGGAGTTAATCCTGTGATGACGCACAGCTCGGACTTAAGCCTGGAAGGTAAGTACCATACTGTTTGTTTTTACTGTGAAAATAAGGAAATGGTTTTGATGTAATAATGGTCCCAACAATGGGTGGACTCAATCGTTTTGGCTTTTTCAGATTTTATAAAATCAAATAAAAAAATTGCGTCTCAGTTGTTCTGAAGCAATCAATGGGAGAGGTGACCGTAGTCAATGTCCAACGATTTTTTAAGAATTTAAGACCGTCGCGTTATCCATTTTAAATAATACCATTGCTGTTTGTTTTGTACTTTTCACACTTCAATTCAAAGCAAAAAAAACAAGGTTGATAAATTGATAGCAGCGTTGTGCGATTATGAAAGGATTTATCACTGTTGGTTTGATACTCTATTTGGTTGTGGAAGATAAGCAGGAAGGAAATGTAGGCGCGCATGATAGCTATGGACAGTCTTTTGGGTTCCATTCCTCGTGTCATTTTGCAAAAATTCTAGGAGCGTTTTTTATAGGCCGTGGTGCAGTGGTAAAGGCCGGACGCGTAGGCTCGAGTTTCGCATTGGGCACCTACTTTTCTTTGAGGTTGTATGTGAACTTACAACCACCTTATTTCTATCTACTACACCAACAAATAAAGGCAAGGCTGCTACCCTGGAAGTACAGTAGAAAATAGGTCTGAGTACTCCAGACTAGCAAAAGCCTTCTTTTTCGTATAAAAAAGGGTTTTTCATGGCAGTTTATTAAACTCTCGGAGGAGTTGCCAATTCCCCGCAATAGGCTAAACCCGTGAAAACAGTTTTTGTTTGTCCTTCCTTTTAAGAATTTAGGGACTCGAAGCTCATTCTTACCTGGCACGGGCACAATAAGCTTACCCACTCTCACTGACTACAACTACTACTCATTTTCAGTGAACTGATTGCAATTACATTAGAATCATTTACAAAGCGCCGCGGCGTCAGTAGAACGTCGCGTCGTAAGACCAAGAAAGCTTCGATTGAAGTTGAGTATTTGGGACACATCGTCCTTTGAAGAGAGTCTTTACTACTCTTCGAAAGACGATGTGTTCCAAATAAATACTTAACCTCAATCTAGTAAAATGCCTTTTTTCACGGATTAAGTTTCAGATTAGCCTCTCTTAGTCCCATAAACTCTTGCTTTATTCGTCAATTGTTTTCCCGCAAACGATGAAAGCGCACAATCCATCAATCGCTTAAAAATTGCGGAGGAGTTGCATGAACTTCATAATTTGTATTCTAAGACTCCGTATTCGGTCGAAACTGACGTCTTTTTCCTATTCCCAAGTCCACCGTCTTCAAGTTCAACTTCTTCAAGTCCAATGTCGTTAAATGCAACGATGCGAACCATTGCTCTTCCTCCATGGTACTAAAAGTATCACTGAATTTTTCCAGGAAATACCCGCCCTGCTTTGTCAAGAAAACTAAATGTTTCCGTCCTTATTTTCACTTGAACCACACATTTGACGCTCAATGATTCCTGGACTTTTCAATTAGAATATCTTTCTTCGTCGACATCGAAATTATCATGTCCACAACTTCACCTATGTACAGACTTTGGAAAACTTCTTGCAGGCTGATAAATTGGTATTGCATTTCTTGTTGTGATGTTGCACCAATTGTGTCCTGTTGGACCGATGGAAAGATCTCAGCGTACTCATATAGAAAATCTTCGGCGTTGTTCTTTAAGTTGAATGAATTGAATACCCTCGCTTTGATGGTTTTGAGACGCTCAGAATGCAAAGTGTACGAATGTACAATGTTTATGAAAAAAGTTAAAATTAAATATTAAGTCGAACAATACTTCTACATTCCACAAGAAATGTCAACAAAATAAATGTAAACAATATCATAGAATTTGTCACTTTGACCTCTTTACCATATACAAGTAAATAATATAAATATAAACCGATTGTACAAGAAACGAACTGGACGTGTGATTTTTCTTAAGCAAAGTATTTTAATCTTTTTTTTCCTAGTTTTTTTATCTAAATAAAACCTAGTCAGAACATTTTGGTCCTTCGAGTCGGATCATCTCGATGCATTATGAGTGGTTTTCCGTTTTGCTGCGACATGCTCACACTTGCTACTTCTCCCGTTGCTATTCTTAGACGCGGTGTTGTGAAGCCATGTCGTGTTGACCGGGCCACAACGTAAAAGTAAAACTATAGTCCCCTCCGAATTGCCTTTTATAATTGCTTTCAAAATCTCAAGACTTTGGTAATTTCGTTTAGCTATATATCTAAGCTATAAGCTTCTTTCTCTCGAAATTGGTTAGAGTAAGGGTGGGTTGAGCTTGCACAGCGTTATGGGCACTGCGGTGTCTGAACGAAACCATTGAATAATTATGTATAGAAGCTGACACCTGACCAATATGACTTTCTCAAACACGGCATAAGAAGCTCGTTACCTAGCAACAGTCACCCTATTTATTATTATTTATGTTTTTGTCTCTGCTTTGTTAATATCATACACAAACCGTATTCAAATGAAGGAAACTTGGCAGTTTAGATTTAACATATTAAAATATGTTCCCTAAGGAACCCTAAGGGATTTATTATGATCGATTATAGTCAAATACATAATACTCAACACCCATCATCATTTCGAACCCATTTTAAATCTTAACAACCTCTTTGGTAACCAGCGAAAAAATAATAAAAAAAAATATCCTTTGGGACTTAATTTGCAAAAGGTTGGTGAACTAACTAGCTCCAATATCGATACAAGCGCCATAAGAACTCCTGGTGGCGATTTATTCCGGTGTCACTTCTATATATAATTATTCAATGAATTGGTTATTAATCCGCTTGATAAAGCTTGTTGTTTTTTATCTCCCTGACTCTGAATTGAATTATTTTCCACAACATTGGCATTGAAAATGCTGGCAGTTCCAATATCTTTTAAGTCCGGTCCGTTGGTTCGTTTGTAAGTCCGATTTTTCACATGAGCATTCTCAGACTATCGGTTCTGCAAGTCGATGAAGCTCAACTCAACGACCTTGTGGTGCCGTAACACCCTACCATAGGTAAGGTTTGGTTTGGTTGTGATACAAAAAGCCGTGACATAAGTGGTAACGAAATGGCGGGTTAGCTGGCCAAAATCAGGTCATAACTCGAGTACAGCAAGATGAACACCTCTGTACTTACGCGACTAGAGCAGGAAAAGAACCGAATCCAGCGAATAAATAAATAAATAGAGTGGCAAAACAGAGTGAGGAGCCCCAGGGTCTAGCGAGTTTCTCACAAACATGCCCTATGAGGGAATGCAGGGGGGGGGGAGACCTACAATTTCCTGCCGGTTCTGAACAGCTAATCGAGAAAGCGCTTTTCATGGCAGTCAATTTAATAGCAGAGGACTTGCCAATTCCTCTCGAAGGGCGATACCCGTGAAAAAAACATTTTTGCCTCAGTTGGGATTCGAACCTCGAACCTCTGGGTTAACAGCAAACATGCTAATCATCACGTCACGGGTACCACAAATCCAACGAGGCTTTCTTTAAAGCTGCCAATGACAGGATTACATCTTTAGAAACTTGCCGGTTTTCGGGAACGTATGGGTGGATATTTCCAAGAAACGCAGAATTTGTTCTCCAGCTTAGCAGGCCTCGACTCTCTCCGTTATAATTGGCATTCTCACGGGTCACAACTCATTCGGTACCCACATGTAGAGAATGGGCAATAGCACATTCGAATTATGTAGAGGGTGTCAAAACATTGATGCAGAGTGAAAGTCATTCCAGTTCCTCTATAAGTGCCCGATTTTGGCCCACATTAGGGAAAAAGCCTTCGATGAATACTTCTTCGTAGAACTTGGTGACATCTTTAACCTTCCACACAGAGTATGCTCAAGTTCTCAGCCCCAATAACCTAGTTATCAACTCAATTTTCCCCTATTCATCACTCCCCACCCCCTCCCCCATCTTAATCCTGCTCAATAGGTCCTTGAGATTTCATGGAAAAGCTGCCTCTTGCGTCAGTCGTCTCATTGAATTCGGCAACTTTTTCAGGCTTTTAAACAAATTTAAAATTTAGACGACATTCGTCTTAAACTTTACGGAATCCAGGCCCCTGTTCAGCTGCTTCTATCGCTAATGCGAACGCTTAGATTTCTTATAGAAAAATTGTGTTGGCGGTTGCTGTTTTGTCTACGAAGAATACTTACCCCAATCACTCGCAGTTATAGTTTAATCTTTAATCCTTAAAATGTCTAATTTAGAACCCGAACACCGTCCTTTGCTTATTGCTTAGCTCTTTTGAATAGACAGATAAATCGCAAGTCTTGTCTATACCTCATTGTAACAGCTAAGGGAAACGCGCTATGTCATGGCATGTATCCAATTCCTACCTCCCTAACGCCTTTAAGTTATTGTTTAACCCTAAAAATGTCTAATTTTGAACTTGAATAATGATCTATACTTACCCTTTTGGAACAGAATCGTGGGTTTCCTCCATTCCTCATTGTAACGGATTATGAAAATACACTAGGACATATCATACACAAAATGCTTACCTTTTCAACCGCTCTACATTATAGTTTGAACTTAAGTTCGAATCTGAACATGGCCCTATGCTTAGCCTTTTGGAGCAGGCAGACAAATCTGGGGTCCACATCCATTCCTCATTTTGACGGTGAAAGGAAATGCGCTAGGAAATGACAGATTGTTAATGTTTGATTTGAGTTACTAAATATTCAAAAAGAAAACTGCAGTTGCTGTGTTCGAAAGTGTTCGAGGTTCGAATCCCGGAAACATAAAATTGTTTTTACGCGTATATCCGCTTACGCGAGGGACTGATAAGGACAAGTCCTCCGAGAGTAAGGGCCTTCAAAAACGCTTTCTGACTTAGCCTTTCTAAATTGGGATAAAGTTGTAGGTTCATAAAGTGCTTAAACTGCAACTTTGTTGCGCCACCATATTTATTTTTCGACTTATTTAGTCTAAAATCAACGCTTCTGATTTTTAAATGTTCTGTCTTCGTCTTCGTTAAATGGTGATCTAGAGAAAGCAAATAAATTATCAACGAAAAGAAAATCAGGGAAAAAAACAACAGATTACTACACAAAAACCATCCCTTTTCTCTTATTTCCTATCTACTTAATATACCCATTCATTGTTCACGCTAATTAACGATTCTCCTTTGCTATCACCACTTGTAACTATGTACTATGAACCCACCCCCATTGGATTCAAATGTTTCTAGCAAAGATAATAATTGTTAGTGTCTGTAAATATTGTATTATTTATTTTATTTGCACAACTGTAAGACGTCCGATACGGTGAGTCCATCGAATCCCCAAAGCCCAAACCCTTCTTAACTCGTAGCCACTACCGCAATAAGACACAAAGAGAAACATAAATTAGATGAATCTCCTTTATTTTCCAGCTAAATGATTTACATCGAAAACAATTCTTCGTCCAGGTTAAGGCAAATTCAGGTCCTAACAGGCCATTTAAAAAGGAGCCTTAACATAAAAATTTATGAAACGAAAGAGACGATAAGATAAGCTTTCGATGTTGTTTATTTTCGGAGATAGTTGGCACACAATTGTCGGTGGGTGTAAAAGTAAAGTAGAGTAAAGTGAAAGATTCAAGAAGATCATAGTGCGGCGACGACGACCGACGACCAACAGAAGCACGGAAGGGGTGTTTGTTTTTTGGGTTTTACTTCAAGGATTAAATGAAAACGAAAACTGCTTTCACTTTCGCAAGGACATTAATTTACTAGTTCAATTTAGTTTGGTTTATTTATTTTTTGTTTCTCTTCTTCTTTTTTTGGGTAGGGAAATGGACAGGAGGTGTCTGAATCTCAATTCCACTTGCAATTTCCCTGTTTTTGCTGGCGAGCGCTGTGGATTACTACTGCTTCTTCTCGTACCTTACTTACTTTTGTGTGGATAGAGGGACCCTAATTAGAAATGAGATAAATTGGATGCTGTTAAAAAGTTCTTGTGCCATTTGTATTTATCGTGATTACACGGAGATGGATGATGATGGCCAAGCTGATGATGATATAGCAATTGCTTGTTTTGGTTCACATGTGCAAGAGCGCGTTGTAAAAGGGCGAGTAATTTTGTTATTACTTGTGTGTGTTTTTCCTTGGATGGGTATTAAAACATTTTTCGGTTTTTTTTCACTTTTTTTTTTTGTTTATTTTATTTTTTGTCACAAACTTTTATAATGTATGTAAGGTACCTTTGTTGTGAAACATGCGAAAGCTTGATGCTGGGTAGAACACGCACACAAAAGTGTGTCGTGTTTTATGAACTGAAATTTAATCGCTTCGCAACGCGTTCTTTGATGGTGGTGCCGATTGCTATCTAAATGGAAGCAAACAACATTTTCGAAACGTGCAATTCAAATGCAAAATTAAGGCGGTAGCCATTAACAATTCCGTTTTATGCTCGCCTCCCAATTTAAATTTTAAGGACTTAAAGTGTTTGTATGGAGTTAGGCTAAAAGAGGTGTTTGGTTTGAAAGGAAGGGAAAGACACTTAACGTTGATTGTGGTAATTTTAGAGACTGTAGAGCGGGTGTTTGTGTGTAGTGAGGATAACATTACTATAAGGGAGCTTGATAGTTTACAAGTACTAATTTGATTTTTAAGGTGTGGTTCGGGTTTTTTTATTTGAAGAAGTTTCATTTTAATGAAGTTTCTTTTACGCACGTTTTGGGAAATGATTCTAACGACAACAGCACATTTGTTGCAGCATTTTTGCTTTAATGATTTAATTCGAATGGCAATTGCAAAGAACGGTGCTCTTGTCTTACGAAAGCAAAATTCAAATCTTTGTTTGTAGTAAGAAAATGCGTAACATGGTCAAAGTCATTGTTCTATTTTTTTAAACACTACCAAGCGAAACTTCATAAATCATAGATGTTGAATGGAAATTGCATTTATGAAGTTTTCCAAGTGAAAATCTACCATTAGTTATGGATTCCAATGCTTGGCCTCAGCACGTAAAAGTCAAATTATTTGTTTCATCGGCGAATAAAGAGAGCTACAAATACAAAGCAAAAAACGACCAACAATAACAGCATGTGTAAACGTTACAAATGCTCCAGCTTCCAAATCATTGCTTTCTCATTCTTCGATTTATGCAGCCCACCTACGTTTATTATATCATAATGTTAGTGGTTTAAGAACAAAAATGCAATCTATTCTTCTGATGTCATCATCTCTACACTATGATGTCATAGCTTTCACTGAAACTTGGCTTAATGAGAGTCACTTCAACTCAGAAATGTTCGACTCTCATCAGTATAATGTTTTCCGCAATGATCGATGTCCGATTGCAACTGGTAAAGTCCGTGGAGGAGGAGTGCTGCTTGCTGTTCGATCGTCTATATTCTGCTCTGAAATTGAATTATCGTCTAATGCTCTTAATCTATTATTTGATGTTGATCAGATTATTGTTCGGTTAAGTACTGATAAAATTCACGATGTATTTATTATCTTAAGCTGTATACCACCATTGAGCTCATTTGAATTATACAAAGCTCACATTGATAATTGTTCTAAAATTCAAAGTCAATTAAGTGACAATCAAATAATCATTATTCTAGGTGATTTCAATTTGTCTTACATTAACTGGTTGAAAGTTCCTGATGAAAATTGTTTAATCCCGTTCAACATCAATAACGATTGTGAGAGCGTGGTTGTGGACACTCTAGCCGAGTTTGGATTGAATCAAATAAATAGTTTTCCAAATAGTCGTAATAGATTCCTTGATTTAGTTTTCGTGGATAACGAACTCAGTGTGTGTATCGACAGTCCCGTTCCACCTCCGTTAAACAATTCAATTAACCATGTTTGTTTAACTTTAAAATTTTCTTTTTATGAATTCGCAAAAAGTACAAGCAATGAACTCTGTTATAATTTTAAGAAATGCAATTTCAATGGGATTACTAATTTTATAAATTCGCTATCTTCTAGTCGTTTGTCTACGTCAGCTTTAAACAACTATGATATAGATTCGACGTATAATACTCTAACTAGAGTAATACAAGAGGCAATTGTTTTATTTACTCCTAAATTTCAAAAAAAACTGTTCCTATAAACCTAAATACTTACTTACTTAGGTGGGCATTACAGTTTGGGGTGAACCTGGGCCTCAACCAACATCGATTTCGATCTCGGGCGAGCTCTCTCCAGTTTCGCACTCCAAGTCGGTTGAGGTCTTCATCCACTTGATTGCGCCACCTAAGACGAGGTCTTCCCCTTCCGCGATTTCCCTGCAATGTGCTTTCGAACACCCGACGAGCCGGAGCGTTTGGGTCCATCCGCTCTACATGGCCCAACCATCGTAGCCTCGCGATGCGTACTCTTCTGGCTATGCCCATGTCGCGGTACAGCTCATACAGCTCGTTGTTGTATCTTCTTCTCCACACATTGTCTTCGCATACGGGACCAAAGATCATTCGGAGAATTTTTCTTTCGAAACGACCAAGAGTTTCTTCATCCGCTTTCGATAAGGTCCATGCTTCCGCGCCGTACAGCAGGACTGGGATGATTAAGGTCTTATACAAGGTCACCTTGGTTTTTCTAGAGAGGGTTTTGTTTCTCAATTGCCTTCTTAACCCAAAGAAGCAACGGTTGGCAAGAGTTATTCTCCGTTTGATCTCCGCACTGATGTTGTTGTCCGTGTCTACAGCGGATCCTAGGTAGACGAAGTCCTGTACTACCTCGAAGTTATGTCTGTCTATTGTGACGTTTTGTCCAATTCGATGTTCTGTGTCCTTGTTTGATGACAGCATATACTTCGTTTTACCCTCATTAACCATCAAACCCATTTTTGCCGCTTCTGTTTCAATACTCGCAAAAGCACCTATCACATCACGCTTTTTTCTTCCCATTACGTCAATATCGTCTGCATAGGCGAGTAATTGTACAGACTTTTGAAAGATTGTTCCTCTGGTGTTGACGTTTGAGTTTCTTACAATCTGTTCAAGTATGATGTTGAAGAAATCGCATGACAGTTTGTCGCCTTGCCTAAAGCCTTTTTCGACATCAAAGGTCTCGGTGAGTTCTTTTCCGACCTTGACGGAGCAGCGTGAATTCTCCAAAGTCATCCTGCATAGTCGTACGAGCTTTGCAGGGATGCCGAAACTAGACATGGCTCTGTACAGCTCGTCTCTGTAAATACTGTCATACGCGGCCTTGAAATCGATAAAGAGGTGGTGAATATCGATATTATGTTCTCGGGTTTTTTCCAAGATCTGCCGTAATGTGAAAATTTGGTCTATTGTGGACTTCTCTGGTCTAAAACCACATTGATAAGGACCTATCAAGTTGTTGACGTGGGGTTTCAGACGTTCACATATTACAGCAGACAAGATCTTATAAGCGACGTTAAGGTAATTGTAATTGGCGCAATTGTGAGGGTCTCCCTTCTTTAGGATCGGGCATACGATACTGAGGTTCCATTCATCGGGCATGCTTTCTTTCGACCATATCATGCAGATCAGCTGGTGCATGCTCCTTTCCAACTGATCTCCAGCTGCCTTGAAAAGTTCGGCATCAAGGCCATCTGCACCTGCAGTCTTATTTGATTTAAGTTTGCATACCTCTTACCTCAGAGGCAGCGGTTCTGATGGCTTCTTGGCATTGCTGCCACTGGTCTTCAATGTTTAATGCTGGCGGCATGGGATTCAAGGATAATTGAAGGGACACTCGATTGGAAAAGGCATTGGCAATCTCTTGCGATTGTAGCTTTCCGACGTCATATCTCTTCACAGCGTTAGTTCGCGCTGGTCGTGAACAAGATATCCTCATTCGTACCTTGGCTACAACAAGGTAGTGGTCCGAGTCAAAGTTGGCCCCTCGGAAAGTTCGGACATCTAGCACACTGGAAGAGTGCCTTGCGTCGATCGCAACATGGTCAATTTGGTTGACGGTTAATTGATCTGGGGATCGCCATGTACCTTTATGAATTTTGAGATGCGGGAAGCGCGTACTACTTACAACAAGATTCAGCCCCGCAGCAAAATCGATTAGCCTCAGTCCGTTTTCGGAGGTTTTGTCATGGAGGCTATGCTTACCGATTGTGTTTCCAAAGATGTCCTCCTTCCCTAGCTTTGCGTTAAAATCGCCAAGAACGATTTTCACGTCGTGTCTAGGGCACTGCTCATACGTTTCTTCCAGGAGCTCGTAGAAACAGTCTTTGGAATCGTCGTCTTTCTCTTCTGTGGGGGCGTGGGCGCATATAAGGCTAATGTTGGCGAATTTAGCCCTGAAGCGGATGGTCATTATACGCTCATTGACTGAATTTTGGCTAATCACCTTATCCCTGAGTCTTCCTCTAACGACAAATCCGCACCCAAATAAGCGTTGTTTCTTTTGTCTGTAGCAGTCGCCATAGTAGATGTCACAGTTTTTCATCTTCTTACGGTCCACTCCATCGCACTTCTTGGATGGCGGTTATGTCTGCTTTGCAGCAGTCCAGGGCGTCCGCTAATTCTCCAGCTGCACCTAGTCCGTTAAGAGATCTTACGTTCCACGTGCAGATCCGGAGGTCATTGTCCTTTTTTCGTTTGCTTGGGTCGTCAACTTTGAAATCATTATCGTTATCCGAGGCTTTTGGTTGTTTCGGAACCATATTTTTTTTTCCGTGGTTGGGTAGTTAACCCTACGCACAACCCCCAACCTGGAGGGCCAGGTCCTTTTGGATACCTTCGGACACAAAGGGCTGGAATGTTCAGTGTCAGTACCCTGCTGCAGGGGTGTGAGTGCTGCCGTTGGCTCACCAGGAGCTCATCCGCCACCATCTCTACTTCAATACCCTGTCCTGGTATTGAAAGACCCCGAAAAACCTTTAAACCAAATATGTTGGAGTAGCTCCTTCAGGGGTTTCTGCTTTTATGGCTGCTGAAGTCCACCGTTGTTTCTGTCCTTCGAATTCATCCGCTGGAGAATTTACACGAAAGCTCTCGTAGACCACTGAGATTCGTGCAGTCAGTCATAGTTCGCAGAGCAATTATAGTGTTGACCGATCACAATTCTTTTGTTCCGGACTCCCTTGTCAACACTCGCACTTACTAGTTTAGCAGGTCAGCTCTGGACGGAGCATCCCAGGTCCCAGTGGATACCGCTTGGAGGTATAGTAAGCACAATTGACGTGTACTATAAGTTACAGCATCTGGGCGCCGCCAAGTTGGCACCAATCAGAGCCTACCCGAATAGTACAACGCCCATCCACCATATAAACCTAAATGGTATAACAAAAAATTAATCAACATCAATAATCGCAAAAACAAAGCTTATAAAGAGTTCAGAAAATCCTGTGGAGATTTAGTTCTTTTTGATATTTATGTTCGCTTACAAAAGCAATTTGACTTCCTGAACAAGTTCCTTTACAAACAATATATTTTGAACATGGAAACTATGCTTCAGAAAAATAGTAAATGTTTTTGGTCATTCATTAAAAACAAAAAAAGCTCAACCGGTATTCCAAACTTAGTTCACTATAAAGGTGAGACTTCCAATGACTCGTCTGAGATGTGCAAGTTGTTTGCTAGTTTTTTTCGTTCAGTGTATAAGCAACCTAGTCCAAATGTTACCATTGATAGTCTTTTTCACCCCAACCTTGTAAATATTTGTTTAGTAAGCGTTACTTCTGAAGAGATTTTAAATGAGCTTTAAAATTTGGATGATGATACACTTCCTGGCGCTGATGGAATTGTACCTATTGTTTGAAAGAGTTGTGCCAATGCTTTGGCTTCTCCACTAGCTGTTATTTTCAACCGTTCACTTCAAGAAGGTATTTTCCTGGATGCTTGGAAAACGGCTTTTATTTATCCAATTTTCAAATCAGGGTCTAAGAATGAAGTGAGCAACTATCAACCGCTTTGCAAAATACCTGCAATACCCAAAATTTTTGAGAAAATTGTCTATAAAAAATTAGTTTTTCATTTAAGAGAAGTAATATCCCCATTACAGCATGGTTTTGTTAACGGTAGATCTACTACTACGAACCTTGTGCTTTTTAACAATTATGTAGTTAATTGCTTAGAAGATAGTTCTCAATGTGATGTAATTTATACAGATTTCTCTAAGGCTTTTGATCAAGTTAATCATTCGTTACTTATATATAAATTAGAAAAACTAGGGTTTTTTTCTTCAATTCTTAAATGGTTCAAATCTTATCTTTCAGGCAGAATACAACTAGTCCAAATCAACAATAACGTCTCAGATCCCATCTATGTTACTTCCGGTGTCCCTCAAGGCAGTCACTTAGATCCTCTACTCTTTTTGATTTTCATCAATGAAATACCTAATTTGTTAGAGAACTGCAAATGTTTGATATATGCTGATGACATAAAGCTTTATTATAAGATTAAATCGACCCAGGACTGTATTTGTTTACAAAGTGACCTAAACAAACTTTCTATGTGGTGTGAAGTCAATGACCTTCATCTTAACGTGTCTAAATGTCAATATATGTCCTTTAACCGTAATCAATTTCCAATTATATTCCCGTACCATGTAGGTGGCACTCAACTATCAAGAATTAGCTTAAAAAAAGATCTTGGAATTATTTTTGACTCGAAACTTACGTTTAGCAATCATATTGATTATATTGTTTCTAAGGCTAGCTCTATGCTAGGTTTTATAAATCGAAACTCCAAAGATTTTTCTGATCCTTATACGCTTAGATCACTATATTTCAGCTATGTTAGATCTATTTTGGAATACTCTTGCATCGTATGGAACCCATATTATTCAAATCATTCCTTAAGAATTGAAAGAATCCAAAGACGATTCACCAGAATGGCTATTAAGATTCTATGCTGGCGCACTGATATGCCATCTTATAGTCAGAGGTGTCTTCTATTGGGCATTCAAAGTCTTGAGACAAGAAGAGTTTACTTTGAGATTATGTTCGTAAGAGATGTGTTGAGAACTGTAACGTATCGATTATTGTAGCAATCGTTTTTTATTATTAATTATTTAGAGAAAATTTACTGTCATAAATTTTCTCATTCTGATTTTGTACGTTGTCAATACAACATCTAATTTATAAATTCAAATTAATTACTTACATATCCTTTTTCATCATTAAAACCAAGACTCTAATAGGTTATGGGCGAAACTAAGGAGTCGATTTGTGGAATTCCGCAGTTCTACGGAACCGGATTCGATGACTGGCAGTTCAGAGTTCGAATTCATCTGGACTCGCTTAACGTCGCTGATGTTTTAACAAGGATCGTTGAAACGAATGATGAAGGATATGAAGAATTTTCGAGAAAAGATAAGAAAGCTATGGAAAGAATCGTAGCTTATGTACATAACGATTATTTAAGTTACATTCGTGAAAAGAATACGGCTAAGGAAATGTGGGAGAGTCTTCAATCATCTTTCGCTCGAAAATCTGTCGTGAACCAACTTTTGGTTCGGAAGCAGCTTATGAAGCTCCGTATGAAAGAGGGTGATGCAGTAGCTAATCACATAATGGTGTTTGAAAACTTAATCAGACAACTGAAGATGTCTGGGGCATCGCTAGATGAAAGTGATTTATTGGCTCAGTTCTTCCTGACACTTCCCGAAAAGTTTGATCCGTTAGTTACCGCCTTGCAAAATTTAAGGGGTGGGGAACTATCGTTTGTCATGGTCAAAGATAGGCTTCTTTTGGAAGAAGCGAAGTTAGAAGATAGAGATGGGGAAGAAATTCAAGAAAGATCGGCATTTGCTGGGAAGAAATATCCAAAGAAAACCTTCAAGTTTCAAGGTAAATGCTTCAAGTGTAACAAGTTTGGATATTTGGCAAAAGATTGTAGGAAAACAGATGTGACACCGAATCAAAGATATAACAAAACTTCAAAGGGCGTCTGTTTGATGTCAGATCGGAACGAATCAGGGGGAATGAAAGAGCTTGGCACAAGAATTAAGTTTAAGTTAGATTCCGGAGCCAGTGATCATCTTTCAAATGAAAATTGGTATTTTTCTGAAGAAAATGCGCTGGATGAACCGATTAAAATCAATGTTGCCAAAAATAATCAATTTTTAATGGCAAAGAGCTCAGGAATCATAAACGGAAAGAGTACAGAGAATATAGAAGTCATAATAAAAGATGTGCTTTACTTACCAGGACTAAGAGACAACTTACTGTCTGTTAGAAAACTTACAAGTGTTGGAGTTGATGTGCAGTTCTTCAAAAATAAAGCAAGACTTGTCAAAAATGGTTTGCTGATAGCAGAGGCATATCTACAAGGAAACTTGTATGAAGTTGAATTTGAAGTTCAAAGACATTCAGCAAATCTATGCAAAACTGATGATGTCAAGCTGTGGCATAAGCGCTTAGGTCATGTTGGACATGGTGCGTTGAATACGATTGCCAAAGAAAACACAGTTAAGGGGCTGAAGATGACTTCAATGGATGACATTGGCTTCTGTGATATTTGTACAGAAGGTAAGCAAAGTCGTGATCCATTCAAGACCATGAGACCAAGAGCAACAAGAGTATTGGAAAGAATTCACTCTGATGTGTGCGGCCCTATTGACGAAGCTGCTTGTAATGGTTCGAGATATTTCGTGTCGTTCATTGATGACTTCACACATTTTGCCATGATTTATCTTATGAAAAGAAAATCTGAAGTTTTCGGAGCAATGAAAGAATACGAAGCTATGACAAGATCTATGTTTGGAAAATCAATTTCGAAGTTCACTGTAGACCAAGGACGAGAGTACTGCTCAAAGGAACAAAACTTATGGTACAAGAAACTTGGGATTCAAGTTCAACCGACAATTGCGTACTCACCACAGCAAAATGGAGTCGCAGAAAGGTTTAATAGAACACTGATCGAAAAAGTAAGAATGATGTTGCTAGAGTCCAAAATGCCAAAACGAATGTGGGGTGAAGCAGCGCTTACTGGGACCTACTTGATAAATAGAACACCTACTAAGTCCTTAGATTGTCCCAAGACGCCAGCTGAGATGTGGTATGGCACCAAACCCGATTATGAAAAACTTATAGTTTTTGGCTGCAAAGCTTTTGCATGGATTCCTAATCAGAAAAGAAAGAAACTTGATTCCAAAAGTCGCAAGTCAATAATGATTGGATATGTACCGAATGGATACAAACTTCTGGATATGGAAACTCAACGAATATTTACCGCTAGAGACGTCAAATTTGATGAAACCAACTTTCCATACAATCAAGACCAAAGTAAGAAAAAAGAAGTTATGGTCATTATAAGCAACCACGAGCAAGAAGGGGATGAGTCATCTGAAATACTCGATGGTTCTAATAATGTACAGCATGTTACTGAAGATGAAACGGTTGAAGACTTAGGTGATGAAGATCTTAATGTTAACGATGGTGCAGATGCGCTCCCTTCGCATAATAACAACACTAATCCTCCAGGTGAGATTATTGTGAGGCGCAGCGAAAGGGAGCGCCGACCTCCAAGTAAGTTTGCTTATTATTATTCAAGCTATAGGGCAACTTCTGCCGATGAATTCTTAACAGGTGTTCCAAATTCTTTTGATGAAATTAATTCCCGATCCGATGCTAGAAAATGGTTTGGAGCAATTGAAGAGGAACTTCATTCAATGAAAGAAAACGGTGTTTGGGAAGTCGTCAAGAAACCTAAAAATGCAAAAATCCTTAAGCCGATGTGGGTTTTTCAAATCAAATTTAATGAAGATGGAGAGCCGAAGAAATACAGAGCTAGACTGGTGGTTAAGGGTTTTACACAAAAGGCAGGGATCGATTACTATGAAACCTACTCACCTGTAGCAAAATTGACCACCATAAGAATTGTGCTAGCTGTTGGATTGTACAGAAAACTAATTTTTCACCAACTGGATGTGAAAACGGCATTCTTACATGGTGAGTTAAAAGAAGAACTTTACATGGCTGTTCCAGAAGGGGTTTCTGCAGCTGATGGAAGTGTTTGCCGCTTAATTAAGTCCATTTACGGGTTGAAACAAGCACCCAGGTGTTGGAACCAAAAATTTAATGATTTTCTTCTTAAATTGGGATTCACGAGATCCTATCATGACTATTGTCTTTATACAAATATTGGACAAGAAGAAGATGACATCATAATACTAGTTTTGTATGTTGACGATTTGTTAATTGCCGGAAAAAGTTTAAATCGAATTGAGAATTTGAAGAGCAAACTGGAGAAAACATTCAAGATGTCAGATTGCGGAAGTCTTAAATATTTTCTGGGAATTAAAATCGATGTTCAAGAAAAAACCATAAAATTGTCTCAAGTCTCCAGTATTGAAAGATTACTTTCCAAGTTTGGTATGGAAGATTGCAACCCTACAAGAAGCCCAATGGAGAAAGGACTACAACTTGAGTCAACAAAAACTGATTCCACATTAGACAAACCCTATAGAGAATTACTTGGCAGCTTGATGTATATTATGATGTGCACGAGACCTGATATATGTTTTCCAATCGGGTACATGGGACGATATCAGCAAAATCCGTCTGAAAATCATTGGCAAGCTCTCAAACGAATAGTGAGATACCTAAGAGGGACCAAGAAGAAAAACTTTACTTTCGAGATAAGTAATGATCATCCACTGATTGGATATGCTGATGCCGACTGGGGAAGCGACATTAATGATAGAAAATCGGTAAGCGGATATGTATTTAAAGTTTTTGGATGCACAATATCTTGGTCAAGCAAGAAACAAACCACAGTTGCAACTTCCTCAAGCGAAGCAGAATATATGGCACTTAGTGCAACTATATCTGAAGCCATTTGGATTAGAGGATTATTGCAGGACCTTAAGCAAATAGGAAATGAACCGGCTATAATCTTTGAGGACAATAAGGGATGCATTGGAATGGCAAGCAACTTAGAAACCAAACGGTCTAAACACATCGATATAAAACATCACTTCATTTGGGATCACATTCAAAATGGACAAATTGAAGTCAAGCCTATTGGAACAAAGAATCAACTTGCAGACGGTTTCACAAAATCCCTTGATTCAACACGCTTTCAAGATTTGAGTCTACAACTTGGACTAAACGATTGAGAAGGGGTGTTGGGAACTGTAACGTATCGATTATTGTAGCAATCGTTTTTTATAATTAATTATTTAGAGAAAATTTACTGTCATAAATTTTCTCATTCTGATTTTGTACGTTGTGAATACAACATCTAATTTATAAATTCAAATAAATTACTTATCATTTTTCATCATTAAAACCAAGACTCTAATAAGATGTAATTAATTTTAAAATCAATTGCCCCTTTTTGCTCTCGTTAGTTTGCTTGTATACACCCGCACGTGAGCTTCGTTCTCGTTCATTGTTTCATATACCGTTCCATAGAGTTAACTATGGTTATAATGAATCTGTAACTCGTTGTTTAAGGCAGGCTAACACAGTATGTAATGTTCTCGATTTTAATATGTTTTTAAGCAGAGAGTGTTTTAAGAAAAAACTACTTTCATTTTTAAGATGTAGTAATAATAATATACTGTTAATGTAGGTAATTTTAGTTTAAGTTTGTTCTGTAATCTATAAGAGATTTGTAACTCTGATTGATGAAATAAATAAATAGATAATAAATTGCGTTAATTTAAACTCATAAGCCAGAAGCAAATGTGGTTTATTTTGCCTACTTTCAGATAAGTAGGTACTATTAAGACCTTACCACTGGTGGGGGGATAGCATAAACTCAATAAATTTAATAAAAATGCAAAGCAATATTCTTGTTCGAAGTCTCAATCGTAATTAGCTCTTGCTTATTCATAATTGTTCTTTTATACACAAAATATGGTGGCACTGTTCATAAAACACTTTTTATACCCACGATTCAACGTGAACATGGTTCCAATTTGAAATAACTTAACTTGCCCTCCAGACGTGTCGTGCTTCATTACGTCATGCTTCTAAAGCTATTTTTCTACATATTGTTACTATTGATCGCCCAGATCATCCATTTTGTGATTTGGATTGTCGAAATTGTACTGCGGATGCAGAAAATTCAATTTTCGTTGGGAGTATCTAGCTAACCAGTATAACGCCGTAGGCTTACCATACTGCATAAGAATGTCTCTCGGTCTATAGGCGCTGTGATGTACTAAGCGGCAAAAAAGCCATGTCGCTTAGCTTTCTATTTTGTTCTAACTTTGCAGCTTCTCCAATCAGTACGTAGCTGTAGCCTAGATGTCTCTGAAAAATATACAATATTTAATAAATCTGTCATCATAAATCTATTAATTAGCTCAGTAATGCTCTTTACCGATGATAACATAAACAATTCTGTACTGAGCACTTTAGCTTCCCCTTCTGCTATTTTCTTGGAATTTGGAATGTACTTTCGAAAATCCGTCGGCAAAATGGATTGCATAGCTGATTTTATGGGATAGCTAAGTTGCTACAAAAGCGCACCTATCAATGACGTTTTCGAAACGATAAAGCACTTTCTGTGATTGGATCGGCTTCAAAAAATTTTTTTTTTTAATTTTACAGTGTACAACATGATGCGGCCTTAAGCAGTGTGGGATGAATAAAAGGCGAGGTTGAGGACTACCATGATAGAAAATTAGGCCTTAGCTTCATCGTTTTGGTTTCTTCTCTGTTATAGTCATGATTTGGTCTCAAGTTCTTAAGTTTACTCCCAGTTAACACAGCTATAGTTCCTTAATGCTTTAATTTCAATATTCAGAAAAGTTACCCGAGTCTAGGTTGTGGCTCCGGCGCAGTAGAGGTTGACGGTAATTATCAGCTTATGTCTGTTGTGTAGATAAAACCGTAAAGCTGAAAGATAATAAAGCTATACCGGACGTTGTCGCAACCGAAATTACTCTATTTGGTTGTATTTGACCCCACGCAAACGGTTTTTGTATTTATTTATTTCGAGGATAGGGAGCGCGGTAGTGATTCGACTTAGAGCAAAGCAATGAAACAGTCAAAATAATATTCCAAATTACTACTTCTAAGGCCGAGGCCACGCAGTCAGCGATAAGCGAGCGAGCGAGCGACTGAACGACATGAAAAAATTAAAACAAATGAAATTGCATTGAACTGGCCATGCATTGAGCGAGCGATGAGCGATTTTTTTAAGCGACTGAACGACGTCGCTCTGTCACCAAACTTGTTCTAATTTTTAGTTTATCGCTTAGCGTCAAGAGCAACAGATGGTTAGTGGACAACAAATATAAATGTAGTGCTCTTGACAACGGCAATTTAACAACTAATCGCTAAAGAAATGTCGCTCACGAAAAGGCCACTCGTCGCTCGACTTTGTCGCTTAATCGCTGATCGTTCAATCGCTCGCTCGCTTATCGCTGACTGCGTGGCCTTAGCCTAAGGACGCTTATTTGAAGGAAGGAAAACGAGATGTATATAGGGAGAAAGAGAGAGAGAGAGTGACAGAAAAGAGAGAAAGTAATATAGACAGAAAGAGGCAGGGAAAAATGGGAAAATGACAGAGAAAAAGGAGAAAGTGACAGGGAAAAAGGAGAAAGTGAGAAAGGGTAGGGAGGGAGAGTAAGAGAGAGAGAGAAAGACGACACCACCTTGCAATTGTTGATCTTGTGATATAGAGAGGAATAGGAAAGAAAGAAAAAAAGAGAGAAGAGAGAGAGGGATGCGGAATAGAAAGAGAGATGAGGGAGAGAGGAATAGAGAAGAGAGAAAAGAAGAGAGAGATAAAAATAAAACATGACTTTGCAGTTATGTTGTAGTTCTGCAACTGTTCATGATTGAAGTAAATTGTTTTCCCAAAAATTGACAGTATCTTCCCGTTCTCCTTGATTGAAAATACAGCACATCACTAGTAGTTTAATTAGTTCCACTCCCTGCCTTACCCTCATTGAAACTAGCTAAATATTATTATCATCTAGGAAGTAGTTTCGTTCCTGAGCTTGATGCAACACTGAGAAAACTTCTCAGATCCTAGAGTATTGGCTTCAATAAGGAAGGTTGTCAAATGTCAGCCAACCAGGTCTTGCTCCTGAATGTACTTAGTGCAGCTATCTTGGGTTGGCTTTTGTTTGGCATATTCATTATTTTTAAAACTTAGTGTACTTGAAGTTTATGGGTCTTGACAAAGACCAGTGACAGTTTAGTTCCCAGCATTACCACATAACTTGGTATACCACATGATAATTAAACGATCCGTTTCACAAAATTTCCTAGTAACTTTTCCACTGTGTCATACTGTTTGGGACTTCACACTTGAACAGCATACAAAAACACAGATTCTGACAGTGCTTCAACTACTCAATATTTTCTGCTAATCGCAACACTGCTTGTTTGACAAACTGTTCTTCCAGGTTGTGCTTATAGCAACTTTAGCACTTACCAGCTTTTCATTTAGGTATTTCTTTATGTTGAGGTTTAGTGTAAAGTGTCTACCTATATCCCAAAATATTAATATTCTTTGACCACTTCTATGGCTTAGTCTTTGAATAACCAAATGTTGATTCGTAGCATTTCTTCCAGAGTTCTTTTTGCCGCCCATCGTTGACTTGGTGTGTATGAAGTGGTAATTCTTGTACCACATGTGAAGAACCCGATCAATAATGCACATTTTGCTTACTGACCCATTGAGCCCAAAATGGACTTTCTCATTGAAGATGATTTTGCGATGAAATACATCATCTTGGAGCATCTTCTCCAGAAACCAATCAGTGAACGTTCGTCGCCTCCAATGGTCCATCGGCTTCAACTTGCTTAACCTGCTTGATCTTTTTTTTTTATCTTAAGTCAGCTTGATCTTGTATATAAGCCAAGATCGTTATGCAAACTACTCCGTAATGCGGTCTAAGCAGTGTTCAATTCTTGAAAGCGCTGTATAATTAATTGATTTGGAAAGTTTGCTACCGACCGCGACGTCTGAACGGCAACGATATTTTCGACACTTCGACCAAACCGTCGTCTTACTGACAAGGCAAAATCACACAACGAGTATATAGACTCAAATTTTTGCACATAACTTTTTTTTTTTTTTTATATATAACTAGCGCACACATCAAGGGGTTATGACTACCCTTATAATGTTATATAACACAGTGCGAGCATTTAGGAAAATAGGAGAGGATTTGAAAGGAGTCACCGATGTACGTTGCTCTTGAATCTCTGTAAATCGTAATGTAGGGGAAATACAGGGTCAGGTAGAGCATTCCACATTCGGGTGGTGCGAATAAAATAAGAATCTCTATACTTGACTGTACGCCCGAAGTTGGGCTCAAGGTAAAACTGATGAGCATTCCTAGCAGGGCGGGTGTTGCGGCTAAATTGTTTCAGGGGAGGAATGCAGCTGGCTATTTCACTAGAGCACTGTTTATAAAAAAAGCGATAAAAGAGAGTGAGACAGGTGACGTTTCGACTTGCTATTGTCTGTAATAGGGCGAGAATTATGACCGCAAATTGGAGATCAAGCTTTCAAAGTTGCGGACATCGACTCAGAATTTCGACGGAAGAAAAGAATTAACAATTTGCAGACGTTTCTCGTTCATACTTTACCTTGATGAAAATGTTGAGTTTACTGAATAAATTGACAATTACAGTTCGATGATTAGTGAAAAGGGTCGTTTACAAATTAAATTACAGTTTTCAAGTTCCTATTACTTACTTACTTAGGTGGGCATTACAGTTCGGGTTGAACCTGAACCTCAACTAACATCTTACGCCAATAATTTCAATTTCGGGATAGCTCTCTCCAGTTTTGCACTCTAAGTCGGTTGAGGTCTTCTTCCACTTGATTGTGCCACATAAATAAGAGGTTTTCCCCTTCCACGATTTCTCTGCAATGTGCTTTCGAAAACTCATCGGGCCGGAGCGTTTGGGTTCATCCGCTCTGAATGGCCCAGCCATCGTAGCCTCGCGATGCGTGTTTTCTGGCTATACCAATGTCGCGGTACAGCGAGCATACAGCTCGTTGTTGTATCTTCTTCTCCACACATTGTCTTTGCATACGGGACCGAAGATCATTCGGAGTTTTTTCTTTCGAAACGACCAAGGGTTTCCCTATCCGCTTCCGCCAAGGTCTGCATAGCAGAACTGGGATGGTCAAGGTCATATAAAAGGTACCTACCTTAGTTTTTCAATACAGGGTTTTTTTTCTCAATTGCCTTCTTAACCCAAAGAAGCAACGATTATGACCAGCGTTATTCTCCGTTTGATCTCCGTACTCCAATACTCGCAGAAGCACCTATGACATCACACTTTTTTCTTCCCATTACGTCGATATCGTCTGCGTAGGCGAGTAATTGTACAGAAAGATTGTTCCTCTGGTGTTGACGTTTGGATTTTGTACAGTCTTTTCAAGTATGATGTTGAAGAAATAGCCTGACAGTTTGTCGCCTTTTTCGAAAGCTTTTTCCGCAACAAAGGTCTCGGTGAGTTCCTTACCGACTTTGATGGAGCAGCATGAATTCTCCAAAGTCATCCTGCACAGTCGTACGAGTTTTGCAGGGATGCCGAAACTTGGCATGTCTCTGTAAATACTGTCGTACGCGGCCTTGAAATCGATAAAAAGATGGTGTATATCGATATTATTTTGTCGGGTTTTTTCCAAGATCTGCCGTAATGTGAAAATTTGGTCTATTGTGGACTTCTCTGGTCTAAAACCACATTGATAAGGACCTATCAAGTTGTTGACGTGGGGTTTCAGCCATTTACATATTACAGCAGATAAGATACTAGCAACTTTAAGGAGGCTTATTCCTCTATAATTGGAGCAATTGTGGAGGGTCTCCCTTTCTTAGGATCGATACTGAGGTTCCATTCTTCGGGCATGCTTTCTTCCGATTACATCATGCAGATCAGCTGGTCCATGCTCCTTTCCAACTGATCTCCTGCTGCCTTGAAAAGTTCGACATCAATGCCATCTGTATCTGCAGTCTTATTTGATTTAAGTTTGCATATAGCAAGCTAAACTTCTTCTAGGTCGGGAGGACGGCATTCTTGATCATCGTCCAAGATGAATGGGGCAATCTGCTTGACAGCGATATAAGTGTCTTTATCGCCGCTAAGCCGTAGTCTTCAGAAGTGGTCTTTCCAGATCCTCAGTATCAGTAGCGACTGTGACTATATGTACTACTATGTTTCCCTGCTGGACTTTACAGGCTTGAGATCGGGCTTTGCCACAAGTGCATGATCTTTTTACCTTTTGGTAAAACTTCTAAGCTTCATTCCTGTCATGGCACCTCTCAATTTCTTCAACTGAGTGCTTCTCATGATGTTTCTCTCTTAAGAGAATTCGGTGTCCTTCCCTTCTTTTCTCCTTGTTAATCTCGTTATACTGATCACAAGCAGCTCTTGTTCGCTTTTGCATCAGTATTTGTCGTGCTTTTGTTTGGCTGCATTTGCCTGCCTGCATTCTTCATCGAACCATGGGTTTCGTTTTGGAGGCCGAGTGAAACCCAGAACCTCAGAGGCAGCGGTTCTGATGGCCTCTTGGCATTGCTGCCACTGGTCCCCAATGTTTGATGCTGGTGGCATAAGATTCGAGTATAGTTGGAGGGACACTCGACTGGAGAAGGTAAGTTCCTATTGGAAAACCTTTCATTTTAAATTCGTTTGTGTACTCGTATATTTTTCCTTAAAATGATTATGATTATAATAACGAAACAATCATCGTCATCGTCCAACCATGGGTGCCTTCTTCTTCGCCCTTCAGTGCTAGCAAAATACGAGTAGCCAAAATATTTGTTTGAAGGACACGCTTCAATAATTGATTCTATAAGTCTAAGTTATCATTTTGATGTGAAGATAATATCACATTTAGGCTTCTTCTATGGGTAGTTGCATGTTTCTCTTTCCACTTAATTATTGGTATGAAATTTCATCTCACCTATTATATCGATTTCCGTAACCTTATCGTTAAACGTCAGCACAATAGGCAGGTGTTCAGAGAAAGGCATAAGATCAACTTCCAGGTTATTATTGGTGTATGAGCTCCCATCCCCTAGAGCCTAGAGGCACAAATCAATTAATGGGGCTCCATGTTGGTCCAAATAAATGTCTAGTTCATAAAGAAGAGAATAGAGCAGTGGTTCAAATCTTCTACCAACTAGAAGCATATCACTTTCTGAGAACTACAAGTAAATGATACGCTGAATTTACTAGCTACCCGAAGTGAATGTTGTGTCACAATTACTATCTTCGTACACGACTAAATGATACTCAAATCCAAAAATCGTACTCGCTGGTAGTCAGCCAAGCTGTGTTGCCTTTTATTTATTAAAAGATTCAACGAGCATGATATGCTCATTAGATTTTCATGTTCGTCCTCACCCAAGCATAAATTTCAAGGAGCAATACAAACTAAAATGAGTGTACAAGTGAGTAGTTTATGTGGCCCTTGGGATACACAAATTCCTTAAATACTAGACAAAAGATATAACGGAAATGATATGCATCACACAGCGAACCTATACGACGCCGATTTGTCATAAACTAATTTTCATTCTTCTCTGACTTTTGACTCCATTAAGCACAAGGAAAGATAAGAAACACGAGAAGAACTATAAACAAAAAGAATATTTAGCATCCGCCAAGCACCTCTATAGCACATTGATCCATTTGTCTTTAGGATCATTAATGGCCCAAAAAGGCATTCAGTGAAATCAAATATTTTTCTGGCCCATATTTTGAGAGTTATTGGAAAACTGACATCCATTTGTACTTTTTTTTCTGCTAATCTTAACATTGGAAAGTGTATAGATGTTTCGTTGGCAAAAAGAAAAAAAAAAAAGCAACGTGGGTGATGCCATCTTATCTGTGAGAAATCTGTGTTGCCTGGTCCCTGACTGTGTTCTATCTGGCGGAAACTTCATTCCATTCATGTCCTACTTTGGGATTAACGAGGTACTTTTATTATGGAAGAGAGTATAAGTCAGAATGCTATACGACGACGAGTTCCGATTGACATGAAACTTTTGCCATTTCACTAAATCTAAAATAATATTGTGTGCTTGTGTGTTAATGACAATGTCGAATGGAAAGTCTCTATGTGAGATGACAAAGAATTTGAGCTTCTTTCCATTAGTTTAAACGTTTTTTGAGGCAAAATTACTGTGAGTGATTAGTTCGGTTCGTTTTGTGAGGACGTTGAATGTAAAAAGTTGTTCTCTTCGTTTGATTTTGTCACTTTGTTCTTCTTTTTTGGTGAACCATTGAACTAGAAGTATGACTGGGGAGAATTCTTCTTTCGTTTTCAAGGTCTTTTGACTTTAAATTGATGGTTTAAGCCTGTACCAAACACAACTACAAGTACTTGTAACAAAAGTTAAATATGACAAGAGTAGAAAACATCTGTAAGACAAAGCTACGAGTTTGCTTGCTCTTCTACAAATGTAAGGGACATAATCCTGCAGTGCCTGTTGCCTTATAGACCTGTAACTTTTTTGAAATATGACAAGTGTAAGAAATTTTGGTAACACAGTTTGCTTGCTCTGTGTAAGAGACATAATCCTGTAAGTGGCTCTTAACTTATTGACTTGCTGTTACAACTACTTGAAATACAAGTAAATAATATCGAGTGTAAGAAATTTTTGTAACACAGAGCCACAAGTTTGCTTGATCTTCTGTAAGTGTAAGAGATATTATCTCCGATTCATTTCATCATAGGATTACAAATTGGAAAGTATCAACTGAACACTCTTTTTCTGATCATAGATACATTCAATTTAATCTTAATGACCTCTTAAGCAACCAATCTTCCGAAAATATCGGAAAACTGACTGGGAAAAATATCGGGTAACTCTGAAAAAGTTTATTAAACCTGAACTTTTACAAAACCCTACAAACAAACAGGATCTAGACAAAAAAGTCAATGATCTTACCACTGCCCTTAACCATTTACTCCAGAGATCCTGTCCTCTTATAAAAATAAGAGGAAAACAGAAACCACTGTGGTGGAGCTCGGTGCTAGAACCGCTCAGGAAGGAATGTAGAAAACTTTTCAACCGAGCTAAACAATCCAAAATTTTAATAGACTGGGACTCCTACAAGGAATCCTTCAAAACCTATAAATATTAATTGAGGAAAAATAAAAGTACTTCCTGGAGAAACTTTGGTGGAAAAATAGAAGATACTTCAGAAGCTTCTAGATTAAGAAAAATCCTCTCAAAGAGCCCAACCATGCCTAGCAGTCTGAGAACAGCTGACGGCTGGACAGAGTCCTGCGAAGAAACGCTCAATCTGCTTCAGGGCACTCACTTTCCAGGCAGTTCTAAGAACTTATGCGACGACGGTAATAAATTGGGTTTCGCCCCCCAAATCACCCATTGGCTCTACACCGCGGTCATCAAACTAATACTCATATACGGAGTAGTGGACCGCTCTTGATAAAAGGTCCTACTGCGATAATCTAAGCAAGGTCCAACGAACAGCCTGTTTGTGTATAAGCGGACACTGAGATCAACACCCTCGGCTGCCCTAAATACACTTCTTAACCTCACACCACTAGATATCTTCAGCAAACAAATGGCCGCCAGTGCAGCGTATGAGAGCTTTATCCCAATGAACCGTTAATAACATCGGCCACGGTACAATCCTGAATTTATTCGGATCAAACCCTTGCCACTCCGACTATCTACACCCCCAAATTGTTTTTGATAGTAAGTTCCAAGTACCAATCCCACCAAGAATGGCCTGGGAAGACGAAGAATTTTTGAGAGATGATTCAATTCATTTCTATACAGATGGTTCAAAACCCAGACAGTCAAGCAGCCCTCAAATCACTCGGCGCTATTTCTATGAACTAAGAGATATCGTGGGTAACGAAAAGCCGATGAACTCACCAGAAAAGGAACCGTTCTACTGATCTCAACCAGCAGGTTGAATATTGGTATACCAATCGCTACATGTAAACTTATGCTAAACCAAGAGGCAATGGATAGAACAAATTATAGGTGGAACAATATCACCACGTGCGTGGCAACAAAATGGATATGGCCAGGACTAGATCCAAAACGCACAAGACATTTGCTATCCATTACCAGATTGCACGTTAGCTCCATAATCAATGTCATCACCGGACATTGTCTGATAGGAAGAAACGCCATAAGACTCGGCGTTTCTTCTAATGACTTCTGCAGAAGTTGCTTAGATGAAGAGGAGGAGGAGACAATCCCACACCTCCTCTGCACATGTCCTGCACTCTCCTTTAAAAGAAAACGGCATCTAGGAAAATATTTTCTTGATGATCCAAGCGATCTGGTGAACACAGATCCCCTGCATCTGCTTCGCTATATTCAAAGCTCCAAATGGTTTTGTTAAGTGAGGTACTTCCTCGCTTAGTTCTTATGGTATCACAATGGACCTAATATTGGTCTAAGTGTGTCAGTTGAATAACCTACAAGTTTGCTTGCTCTTCTACAATTGTAAAAAACATAATCTTTAAATTGGCTCCTGACCTGTTGACTTGTAGCTACAAGTACTTGTAGTTCAAGCGAATTGTAACAAGTGTAAGAAGTTTTTTATCACAAAGCCACAAATTTACTTGCTCTTCTGTAGCTCTTGACTAGCAAACATGTAGCCTTACAGGCCTCAAAATTCTTTCGCCATTTGAAAACCTTATGGTGATTTGGTTCTCTCTGCTCAGATACGTTGCCATTTGCTAACGCATAGTCTGAATTAGAAAAGGATACTTGTTTCTCATTCTCCATAAAACAAAACTCTTCAGTTTCTTCAAATTTAAAATGCACAAAGCCTGGAACTCTCACGTAGCATTTAATTTTATATAAAGTCACAAAAGCTCTTTCATTTTGGTATCTTTAATTGCTTCTTTAAAGAAAAGTATAAAATTTCACTAAGACATTCCGTGAAAACTAATTAATTTCCTTTGGTCTCCCTTAAGCTAATGGCATCTCCATTTTTCTTTTTTGTGGTTTACTTGAAGATACTCTAAATTCCAAATAATTTAAATAACCGTACAACACCGAAAACCGAAAACACACCGAAAGCCAATTAAAATCACATCTTTTTGTACAGATTACACTGGCTCCTTTGAATCCCCCAATGTCTGTGCGGTCGGCGCCATCTGCAGCCGACCACAAGCATAGTATCTTTAATGACCGTATCCAGCCCATATCTATTGTGTACTTAACCAAAAAACGTTCTTCTTATACTATACTCTTTTGGCAGAGCCATTCATTGGCTTTGCTGAGATCAATGTAATTGAGATTCTTTCATAAGCCCTATCCACCTAATTTGGCCTAAAAACAAAATCCCTTAGCTAATTATTTCAGAGTAGGCCTAGTGCCTAGGTATGTATATAACTTTTAATAGGCTTGCCGCTTCTTCATCTGTATATTTCATTCCTCTCTCCCCCCGTCTTCGCCTGCACCTAAGTAATATACCATAATGAAATAGGCGGATTCGTGTACTTACACTCATACCCGTAACTCACCCTACTTGCTCACAAAGTAGAATCAATAGAAGCCTTCGGCTACTTAAATCTTCATTAAGTGTAAATTACACGATTTTTCCGAGGCGTAACGGGATGGTATGGCTGCGTGTCGTGATGGTGGGTACTCTTTGCCGCCACCATCGTCATATCGAGTCGTCTCAATGTATAGTAGTAGCATACTTCGCCCACGCAGAATGTGTGTTCGTTTTGAGCTTTATTAGGTGCTCTTCTGTGAATAATTCATTTTTATTGCTTCAGAGTCTTAGGTGATGGCCACTTGGGGCAATTTACTTTACCTCAGGACGGCAAAGAGCATTTGGTTTGGTTTTTGCGTTTGGTAGCTGGTTGCCAGCGCATCCAACCAGAATGAAGCGAATGAGGACGATGAAGTCAGTATGCTATGAAATTTGCTTTCGATTTTGCTTTTCCATGATGTTCTAGGATAGGAAGGGGGGGGGGGGGCATACACCACAGACATACACGACCACGTACCTATACACAAAATGAGGCCAGCTTATGCCTAATCGGGCTTGCACGTAAAAAGAGTGATGTTTATAGCCATTGGCGTCTCAATATTACAGACATGCTATTCCAAGGATGTGTATTCGCTTTACTTGAACGCAAGGATTCGTTTCATTTTGGCAAATCGAAATTTTGTAGCATCTACTCGTACCAAATTGGAATATTCAATTACCTTTAGGAGTATATTAACTTTTTTAAAAGTCTTTCATCACTTTTGCATACGATGTGAGTTGGTATCCGCCATTTCTTCATATCGAAAGTTCAAGGATTTATCAATGCATGTTCTTAGAGATGTGGGGCAAGTAAATATATTTATGAAAGAAACGAGATAGAGTTTGAAATTTTACAACGAGGTTAAGGAATTGTGTTTACTTTCAAAAGAGCTCAATTTATACCTACTAATAATAATAATACCTACTCTTAAAGTGATTGAAGACAAAGTATAGATGCAATCAACTGCCCCTGAACTTCCTGAAGATAATCACCTGGGTTGTGATTCTTAGAACCACTATTAGCCTAGGGCTTTATTCAAGCAAACCTTGGAAAGGTTTCAAATTGGTGATTTAAGCTTTGCTGGTTTTCTTTTTTGAGACATGTCTGTCTTGTCTTGAACCAGGATCAGAACTTTCATCTAGTGGTTTCTTCTTAAGCCGTAGTTTCTTTAGACACTCAAAGTTGTTTCCCGTTTGAAAACTCGACAGAAAGTCAGTATCATAGCTCTGCAGACCGAAATCAGTGGCTACCCGTGGCATAGTGATCTGCCTGTTACGTGGGACTTCGAAGCTCAAAGCTCAGAAAAAATTGGATCTATCCTACATAAGTTTGTCGTATAAGTGTGTTGCCTCTTTTCTGTATTTTAAATTTTCTTTTATTTAGGTGCTGCATCTCTTTCTAAAGTGCATCCCTGTATTTGGCGAACTTCAGCAGCAATGTGGTCATACCTACAGAAGCTAAATACATACCGGATAATAGAATTTAAAAACCACATTCAGCCTACGACACGTATCGTAGTTTAGTTTGCCTTAGGGACGTCCGACTGATGGCTGATTACGTGGCACGGCTTCTGGTCGATGTTCCCGATGTTCCAAAGTGTTCATCACGCTTAGGTATCTTGGCTTAGGGTGTCGGTCCTCAATGGTCATCCTTCTCACCAGTAGTTTTTGATGAGGCTCAGATCAGATTTCTTCGGGATCACCACTATCTTGGCCGTTTTCCACCTCCTCCTGTTGTCAATGCAGTTGTTTAAGATGATAGCCAGAAAGATCATCACTGTCTGTGGGAGCCTATTCAGGACGTAATTTGAGAGATCGTCTGGGCCTGTTGATTTCTTGGGCTTGGAGCTGTGTATTATTTCTCCAATTTCTTCCGGAGTGGTAAGGTTTGTGCAGTCGACGGGTTGTTGTTGCTGAAAATTGCTGCATCAGTGTTGGGCCCCAGGGTCCGTTGGATGGATGTCTCAATTTCGTCTAGAAAATCAGGGTTATCCGTTGGTGTGGGCACGAAGTTGTCTTCGAGGTGTTTAGCGAATGCCTCCGCCTTTTCCTGACTTGATCTGGCTTCCCCGTCGTTGGATGTGATGACAATATGTGATGCAATACCGGAATATTGCGTTCTTCGTGCCAACTATCCTGTTTATCTTCTAGAAAACATCTGGTCCAGGTTTTATGTTTTCCAGTCTCTTCTGGAAGTGGACGTCGTTGCAGTGCTGGATCGCGTTCCGGGACATTATGTTGGCTTGTTGAAGTTCGCCCCAAACAGTTCGGTAGCTGACATTGGTTGTGTTGAGTTACCTTTGGTGTATCCTTTGCAGCTTCTTACGTAGTACTTGCTTGTGCTTGTACAGGTTTTGCTCATAATCAGGTAGGTGTTGGTATCTTTCTATGCTCTTCTTTGGTTGCTTTTGGCAGTCAAGTGCAGTGGAAATCGCTTGTTCCAACGACTCGACAGCAGCGTCGATTTCAGAGTTCAACATGTTCCTGTTTTCTGCCAGCAGAATCAAAGCTTCTTCAACGTCTCTTTTCAACCTCTCAGCATCCAGTGTTTTGGAGTTTATGAAGTGTTCCGGCGGTTCCATGGCAAGAAGGAGAGGTTGGGGCAATTTTAAGTTCACCTGAACTGCTTCGTGGTCCGTGTCGCTGGGAATGAGGGTACAGGTGAAGTTTTGTAAGCCTGGAATGAGAAAGACAAAATTTGCTGTAATTAGGAAGAAATCAAGTGTAGATGGCGTCCTTGGGAATGTTGGTCTACGTTGGGATACAACTTAGTTTGAGCGCTAAACGTATCCAACCAGTCTGTAATCGCCCTGCCTTCTATGTTTATCACCTTGTCGTGCCAACGGGTATGCCTTGCATTAAAATCGCCGCCGGCGCGCGCCGGTGGAAATATCTTCCTAGATACAGTTTTCTTTTGAAGAAGAGTGCTAGACATGAGCAGAGGAGGCAACAGCGTTGATATTTTCGGCAGAACGGGCGCTTTGGGGCCTGCCACTGTTGGCACAAACGTCGCAGTGTTTGCAGTCGGTATTATTTTTTCGACCAATTTAACTTACGTCCTGCTGAACTCACTTTTACAAATAGGGACTTCTTTAGTTTTTGAAGGGTTCAAAAAAAGTGTTTTTGGGGGTTTTAACGGATGAATCATCATTGATTACATCCGCTGCAAGACTTAATGGAAAGCTATTGTAAAGTGGGACTTCGTAGGCGTAAACAAATATAATATTTACAATGTGACCAGACCACCAATCAGTAAAAAGATTATTACTAACTGATCCTTGAGGTATGCCATTTGTTACGGTACTGAATGGTGATAATAATTACTATAGAAAACGGACTGATGAGCCTGATGAGGTAGGATAGTACTTGTATATGTATATGAGGAATTGGAGAAATTCAAATTGTTATCAAAAGCTGTTTGAATATCAAGCGATACCTTTAAAAGGCCTGTTGTACAACTGTGCCCTAATCGGAAACCAGATCGAAGAAAACATATGTATAATTTTTTCGCTTTCAAAGTGAGATTTCATTTAACCACATATTTATTGATTGGAAGACCTTGGTAAGAAATGCACAGCGATGGGACGCTATTCATTTAAATAAAAAATCTTTTTAAAATTGGGATTATTTTGGCTGTTTTCCATAGCTTCGGGTAGTTTTAAGTTGAAATGATGTGGTTAAAAAAATAGGGTTAATGTGGGAATTATTCAAAAGTTACATTATTCAAAAAGTATTTTCATTTAGTCTGGGTGGAAATGGAAATACTCCAAGCCAGTGCTTTTGGATTTAATAGAAGAAGCTGTTTTTCAAAAAGATTAAGAATCCATCACAGACAAAAAGAAAATATCTATCTTCCAAATAATTTAGGAGAAAAGCGGTGGGAGATATGTTTGTTGAATTAAGTTCGGCATTGATTCGTGAACGTAATGCCCGTCGTGTAATGGTTAGCCTGTAGCCGTTCCGTGGGAGTGTCGCGGTTTGAATGGCAGAAATATCAAATAAGAAAAGTGTTTTTATGTATATCGTCTGTGGAGAGGAATTTGATAAGTACTCTGAGACTAATTTCATGCCATGAAAAGCGCTTTCTCGATAAACCGTTCGGAATCGGCATCAAATTGTGGGCCCTTAAAATGCGTTAGGCCTCGAAGTTTCCATCCTTTTTTGCGCCATCCCATTGACTTTTCCCTATTTATTATCTTTGAATTAATTATTAAGCCGTCTAATCACTTTCACAAAAACTGAGACTCTTTTTTATTATGATAATATAGGTATGGTTCATTTATGTATGGAACAAAATATTGGACAAATGGCCGCCGCAACCTCGGTGGCACACCTCCATCCGATGGTCGATATTTTCTATAATGCTGAAGCATAACTAAAGTTTTATGCCGTTGATGAGCCGAATCATATCGTCCTTTAGCTCTTGAATTGTTGCTGGCTTATCGACCACGGCCATTGAATTTGTTTCGGGGTACCGTCCTGTTGAAACCATATATCGTCCACATCCATATCTTCCAATGCGGGCCATACAAAGTTCGCCATCATCTCACGATAGCGAACACCATTCACTGTAACTGCTTGACCGGCCTCTTTTTGGAAAAAAAAAATACGGCGTGATGATGCCGCTAGTCTATAAACCGCACCACACAGTCAGTGGGCGCATTCCCCTAAATGCGGCAATTCTGCTTATTGATGAATCCACTGAGTTAAGAAATTTTCTCATCACTAAAGATGATTTTCTTCGAAAATCCATCTGTGGAAATTTCTGGAAACCATTCTTACCATTGAAGATGCTTGAAATGGTCAAGACGCTTTAGTTCTAGAGTCAATTGCACCTTGTTAGCGAGTAAATGCAAGTGTTTATGCGTAATGTTCATCAACGACGAGCGTGAGGGGTGCAATTGTTGGGCACAACGACTAGTTCAGGTGGATGGCTCTTCAGCTACACTTTTGTCAACAGCAGCAATATTTTCTGCAGTTCGAGCTATACGAGCATGCACTGGTGTTTTCACATCTCCTACAGACCCGGTTTGCTCATATTTTGCAAGATTTTTCCGACATTTTCCGAAACATTTCGACGATAAAATTGTCCTAAAAAATCACGAAGTGTACGCCATGCATTTTGATTTGAACGCCCATTTTCATAATAAGCCTGAATAACTTTAACGCGTTGCTCGATTGAGTATCTTTCGATGGCTCAATTGAATTAGTCTGGGACTGAGAAATGTCAAATGAAATGCCGGTAAATACTTGACGTTAAGCGGTGGTTCACATTCAACATCGGCCCTAAAAATTTAACCGCCCTTTAGTATTTGCACGTCTAACCACATGGTTTGTCTCCTTTCTACTAGCGCTTCAAATCCATCAAATGACATGCTTTTGCAGTTCTACCTTTTCAATCGTAGAAAAACAGAGTCTATTTGTTTCATAAAAATTTTGAGAGGAACTTTACATCCTAGGTAGGTAACGGTCTCTAATTTTTCTAGTTTTTAGTGGGACACGCATTCATCGAATAAATGTCTTACGTGCTGACTTAGAGGGACATTACTGTTCGAGATGAATCTAAGCCTCAATTGACACCTTTTGCCAACAATTTCGATTTCGGGCGAGCTCTCTCCAGTTTGCACTCTAAGCAGCGTTGCCGCTGTGCCACTTTAGTGTCAGATTGCCACTTTTTTTTAGGCTGTGCCACCGAGCCACCACCTTTCAGTCTGTGCCACTTTTTTAGCATTCCCCACAAGTAAAACTAAAGTTAGCAATTCACCATGCCATTTTACCATACTTTTTCATATCTTTCATGCGTACAAAAGTTACTCAAAGTACTCAAAGTTTTATAGTTCAACATAAATGAGTTTTGTTCAATGTGTGTGTTACATTGAACAAAACTCATTTAAAAAAACGAATCCCGAATATTTGGCACATAGGCTGTGTAAGTCACTCCTTAGCTTAAGTCAACGAATCAGCGGCCGAGGTTTTGCCGCGAAAGAGGAAGTCGTCGAAGTGTTTCTGAAGGTTGACATCATACTTGAAAAAATTGTAAGAAACTCAAACGTCAACACCAGAGGAACCATCTTTCAAAAGTCTGTACTCGCCTACGCAGACGATATTGACGTAATGTAAAAAAGAAGCGTAATGTCATAGATGTTTTTGCGAGTATTGAAACAGAAGCGGCAAAAATGGGTTTGATGGTCGATGAGGGAAAAACGAAGTTTATGTTGTCATCAGACAAGGACACAGAACATCGACGAATTGGACAGAACGTCACAATAGACAGACATAACTTCTAGGTAGTACAGGACTTCGTCTACCTAGGATCCGCTAGACACGAAAAACAATATCAGTGCGGAGATCAAATAACTCTTGCCAACCGTTGCTTCTTTGGGTTAAGAAGGCAATTGAGAAACAAAACCCTCTCCAGAAAAACCAAAGTAATCTTGTATATAAGACCTTAATCATCCCAGATCTGCTTTACTGCGCGGAAGTATGGAACTTATAGAAAGCGGGATAAAGTCCATGCTTCCGCGCCGTAAAACCGTAAACCCTTGGTCGTTTCGAAAAAAAAATTCTGCGAATGATCTTTGGTCCCGTATGCGAGGACAATGTGTGGAGAAGAAGATACAACAACAAGCTGTGTGAGCTGTACCGCAACATGCCAGAAAAGTACGCATTGTGAGGCTACGATGGTTGGCCCATGTATAGCGGATGGATCCAAACGCTCCGGCTCGACGGGTTTTCGAAAGATTATTGCAGGGAAATCACGGAAGGGAAAGACCTCGGATATATACTCTGGTTCGGAAGCCGAAAATTGTGCTGTAAGTCAAATATTAACGGAAAGTGAACTTGATGTAATTAAGAAAAATATTCTAAGCTATTATAAAATACTTTGGGATGAAAAATTTAATCGATTTGACATCAAAAATGAAAAACTTTCTATTTGGAGGCATTAAGACCCCAAAGTAATCAAGTCGAAATAAGAGTTCACTTATTTTAAACTAGTTTCCGTTCTTAGTAATTCTACCATAAGTACCGAAAAGGTAATCGAACAATATAAATTTTTTGGTTTGAAATGGGTAACATTAAAAATAGTTTGAATGATACCTTTTTCCGACTTATATGAATTTGTTGCAAAAATATGAACCTTTCCTCATAGCAGTGCCTGCGTTGAGAAGGTTTTTTCCAAAATAACTTTGATGAAAAGTAAACTCACCAATAGATTAAAAACTGAAAATTGAAAAAATATGTTGGATTCCTTAAATTTAGTAAGCAAATGTGACACAGCTGAATGGAGTCCTGATGAGCATAGAACTGTAATAGGGAATGTAATATAGGGAAACAGCCATCACAAGAAAGTAACGTGTAATACGAATTCTTTTTAATAAATTATTATTTATCTCTTTTTTATTATTTATTCAAACTTTTGTTTTTTTATTTGTGTTGAGATATCAATAAAAAATGAGCTATTAAATTTTTAGCTTTAATCATACGTTGCAATACACCTTAAAATGATTGTTAAAGTTAAGTGTTTTCTTCAACTCCTATGAATTCTTTGGGATGTGTGAAATTTTTTCATGCATTAGTATTGTGTTGTTTCGTTTTTAATTTCAAGTGCCACCTTTTTTTCTCGAGTGCCACTTTTTTTGCTACTTTTCCAAAATATCCAACGGTAACGCTGACTCTAAGTAGGTTAGGGTCTTCTTCCACTTGATTGCGCCACCTAAGACGAGGCAATGTGTTTTCGAAAACCCATCGAGCCGGAGCGTTGATGTCCATCCGCTCTACATGGCCCAGCCATCGTTGACTCGCGATACATAACTCTTCACATATCGTTGTTTTATCTTCTTCTCCACACATCTTGACATACGGGACTAAAGATCATTTGGAGTGTTTTTTTATCGAAACTACCCTGATTCCGACAAGGTCCGCATAGCAGATGGTCATGGTCATATAAAGGGTTCCTTGGTTTTTCAACACAGGGTTTTGTTTCTTAAAAGCCTTCTTAATCCAAAGAAGCAAGAGTTTGGCAAGAGTTATTATCCGTTTGATCTCCGCAATGATGTTGCTTTACGTGTCTATAGCGGATCTAAGATAGATGAAGTTCTGTACTACCTCGAAGCTATGTCTGTCTATTGTGACGTTTTTTTTTTTTTTTCAATTCGTCCATGTTCTCTCACCTTGTTTAATAACAGCATATACTTCGTTTTACCCACATTAACTATCTAACCTATTTTTTTTTTTTCTGCTGGTTTCATTACTTGTAAAAGCTCATATGACATTACGCCCCCTTCTTCACATTACGTCAATATCGTCTGCGTAGGTAAGTAATTGTACAGACTTTTGAAGGACTACTCCTCAGGTGTTTATGTTTGAGTTTTGCACAATCTGTTCAAGTATGATGTTGAAGAAATCGCATGACAGTTTGTCGCCTTGCCTAAAACCTTTTTCGACATCAAAGGTCTCGGTGAGTTCTTTACCGACCTTGACGGAGCAGCGTGAATTCTCCAAAGTCATCCTGCATAGTCGTACGAGTTTTGCAGGGATGTTGAAACTAGACATGGCTATGTACAGCTCGTCTCTGTAGATACTGTCATACGCAGCCTTGAAATCGAAAAAAAGATGGTGTATATCGATATTATATTCTCGAGTTTTCTCCAAGATCAGCCGTAATGTGAAGATTTGGTCTATTGCGAACCTCTCTGGTCTATAAACACATTGACAAGGACCTATCAAGTTGTTGACGTGGGGTTTCAGACGTTCACATATTACAGCAGACAAGATCTTATAAGCGACGTTAAGGAGGCTTATCCCTCTGTAATTGGCGCAATTGTGAGGGTCTCCCTTCTTTAGGATCGGGCATACGATACTGAGGTTCCATTCATCGGGCATACTTTCTTCCGACTATATCGTGCAGATCAGCTGCTGCATGCTCATTTCCAACTGGTCTCCAGCTGTCTTGAAAACTTCGGCAACGAGGCCATTTAAATTTGTAGTCTTATTTGATTTCAGTTTGCATATGGCAAGCTTAACTTCTTCGAGGTCGGGAGAATGGGATTCTTGCTATTTGTCCAAGTTGAATGGGTCATTTTGCGTGACAGTGGAAATAGTGTCTTCATCGCCATCGAGCAGTCTTCAGAAGTGGTCTTTCTTGATCCTCAGTAGCGACTGCGTCTCTATTACTATGTTTCAATGCTGATTTTAACAGGCTTGAGTTCGGGACTTGCCAGGGTGAGACTTCGAACATCATTCCTGTCATGGCATCCCTTAATTTCTCCAAACGAGCGCTTCTCATACTGCTTAATTTTCTATTTGGGAATTCTGTGTTCTTCTCTTTTTTTCTCCTTGTAAATCTCATTATACTTGCGTTTTTTACTGTTTGTTTGGCTGCATGGAACCATGAGTGTTTCGTTTTAAGGGTATAGTGAAACCCAGAGAAATACGGTCGGCTCCGCGAGCTACGTTGCGCCAGCTTATTTATTTATTTACACAGAGGTTACTATATCTTCAATTCGTTTTACTCGCCGGAAAGAGTTCTAGCCTTCAACCTTATTCTTCCTCTAATATGTTTTTAATGTCCTTTAAATTACCATCAATTAAAGAAATTTCCATATCGCTCAATACCTACTTCCTTATTCCAACACACTTTCCTTTTCCAAGTTGAAATCGCAAGAAAATGAGCAAACTACGAGTATAACTACATCAAGTTACAGGACCTGAAAGAATGCAATTCTTAAAACAGCTTTTGAGTTCATACTTGGAAAGCGCAAACTGTTACTACAAAATCAGAATGCTAATAATTTCCACTACAACGTAGCCTGTTAATTATTTATATCAATATTATATAAGAAACTCTACTTACAAAAAAAAATTCCAGGAAGTCCACACTAACTCCCACCGTCCGCAGCTATTTTCGTCCTCTTCAAAGAAATATTCCCTTTAATTTTTACCTCGAAATCCTTTTTATATAAATAAATATTTTGCTCTGTGTTCTCAACTAGTCTTTCAAGTGAATCGAAATTAGCGCAGAAAAATTTCCTGCTAATGAAGGCTTCATTAAAGTTTCCGCTTGGACTCCTTTTGTTGTCATGGAGTTTTTATATTAACCTCAGTTAATGGTTAATTGTGATAGAATTTCCAACAAAAACAATACACATCTACCTCGAGCTCGAAGTCCGCTAAAAATGGAAACAAAAACTGTGATTACAGTATGTGCATATTATGTAAGTACTTACTTTTGATATAAATACCTCTTCCCCTCTCCGCCCGGCCCATGAAAGATTCATCGCAAGTCCAAACGAAGTAGCTACACTACATTATCCCCGTATGTGTACCTTACAAAAGTTCGATTGGTTGCAGAATATTTATATGAAAGCATAAAGGTCGGTTAGTAATGGGCATTCGTAACACATAATGGCCAATTTCAGTATTAACGTGATACGAGTATACCGCAACCAACCCGGCATACTTCGTGCCACATTATCAATAAGAAAAGTATTTACGATGAAGTTCATTTTTGTTGAACTTTTATGGAATAAAGCACTTCAAATGTTCTTTTGGTTTTATTGCAATAAACCGGAAATATCCGAGTTATAGAAGGAAGCACGAAATGTCAAGTTAATAATTAAGTTTTATTTGATAAAAGACTGATAACTTATACAATGCCTTATGTCTATGGTTTAAGGCACAACAAGAAGGGTGGATAGCAGGTAGCCGACTTCAGTTTTCTGATGTGGTTTGATGTTGATGTTGATAGAGTTAATAGTGAAACGATTTTAAGGGACGAGCGTTAGTATTTAATAGAAGTTGTTGCACTTTTTTCCCGACGAACCGAATCCAATCAAATCAAAACGAATCCACAACTTGGATGATAGCTAATTAATATATTAATTAATCGCAACGATTGATTAATTAATTATTTACAACGTAAGAATATAAAACATGCACACCGAGGTGGTGCGGCGCGCGATGTTGGCCGAATTTTAATTTTATGATGAACTGTCAAATGACAGCTGGGTGGATTTCGATGGGAAAAGAATGCAACAGGTAGCAAGATAATATGTTGTCAATGCCAGCTGAGCAAGGGGTGGTTCGTAGGTAGTTTTATTAATAAATATCGCGGAATAAAAGGTGAATAAAAGGAATTTAATGAGATAGATAATTTTGTATCAAAACCCAAGCAGGGTGTTTCACAAAGTTAAGGGCGCCAGGAAATTTTTGCTTGGAATTTCCAAACCAACTTTAATGCTGAAAATGGTCTTCAATTGAAATAAAAACAACGCGATTGATTTCCAAAAGGAATAAAATATGTTTTATTCAGGAAACCTTTACGGGTACAGGCAGAAAACCTGATATTTTTTCATAAACAAATTGGTGTACAAAATATGCAAAGTCTGGCAGAGGGCCAGTTAACAATTTTGGATGGGATGTAATTAAAGAACGTAGGTGGGTTTTTACCCAGGTTAAAATGCAAAAACAACAAAGTGTGTGCACAATGCACCCGCAAACTCCTTAGGAATTTTCCCGAACAGACAACAAGGTCAAAGAATGGTCGCGCGTCCTGCAATCTCAGGATTAATTACGAAAGGCGAAGGGTAACCGAAATAATCAATATGACTCAATAGTCAAAACAAATCAACGCACAACTAACACTTTCCACTTTTATAGGAAAATACTTAACTTTCTCCTGACGAATCCTGCCTATGAGTTATCTTGCCAGTCCTGGAACTAACTCTCCTGAACTCCTGCCTGATTGGAGCTTTCCTGCACAGATTCAAAACAGTGTTGAACTTGGCCTTCCTGCCAAAGTGCAAACAAAAACTCTATCACAATTACGAATTAGCACTACTTGCAAAATTCTAACACTCGATTATAAAATTTCCGAATAATTTCTTAATCTTCAAAAACTCGTTGGCACAGTGTCCTTTTTAGAGGTCAACCAAGAAGTGCCATCTTCTTTGCGCTCTCTTCGTTCGTCGGCGCATTCAGCAAATTCCACTCACTTCGACCAATCAGAGTCATGGAGGTTCGTCACGGCTCACGGGGTATCTGCAGTACTCTCAGCAAATTCGCTGGAGTCTGCGCCGTAGTCGAAACGCATCCATCGCTCTCTTCTAAACAATTTCGTTGTGAATCTCTCGGTCGTTAGAGATTCGCAACAACATGCCTGAATGAATGAATCCAGACCTGTTCCATTTCAATCCATTCCAGAATAGAAAATTGAAAAACTATTACTTTTAACAAATTCCCTCGGCCCAACTCACCCAAGTTACACTGTGCAAGAAAACTATTTAAGCTAGGGTTCAGTTAACGAGGATTCGTCATTTTTCGCAAAAACTACTAACCTACTTCGGTGAACCTTCACGCAGATTTGGGGGAATGGGGATAATTCTATAAAGAGTAGTTTCCTTGCTAAGGTAAAGCACTTTAGGTTCGGCACTCGGCCTTTACGGTGGGCGCTCAGCCATTACGTTGGGCTCTTGGCCGTTTATATTGAAAAAGGCTTCAAATGCCAAAATCCGAAGACCACTGATATATATCAGTGTGTTAAAGGTGGGTAGCCATATCTCTACCTTACTGTACAAATACTAGGTTGTTAGTAACCTGCTGCTGTTATGGATGGAATTCCTCTAGAACCTTCCTGGTTCTTAGGTTAGGGTTAGGTAAAATGGGCTGACGGTTGATCTTATTACCATCACACTTAGATCAATGTAGATCCGTTGTGATACCCTGACGTATTGTAACGTCCCAGAAACCTATGATTTTATGTCTGTTCAGTGTTTAACCATTTTGTGTTCTTAGTGAAGTTTAACAGGCTGCTCTTTGGAGCGTCTGATAATTCTTCTAGTTCATTAAAGAAGTAATTTCCTAGAAATTTTTTCCTAGTATGACAGAGTGCTGGGCATTGACAAAGGAAGTGACTAGTGTCCTCATGTTCATCTTCGTCATTGCATCCTCTGCATAGGTCATCGGTGCAAAGACCCATTTTCTTTTTGTGATAACCAAGTAGGTTATGTCCAGTTATGATACTGATAAGCGTTCGCAATGAAATTCTATTCAATGATAGCAGCTTTTCAGATTCTTTCTTATCATATTTCGGCCATAGTTTCCTGGAAGTAACACAGGAATCTAGGCATTCCCATCTTTCATTGGATTTTCGCATTATTTTGTTACCAATGATCTGTTTCATTTCACAGGGTGGGATCCTGATTGATTCATCAATGAGAGAAGGGTCAAGTGCTGATCCTTTCCTCGCTAGTTCGTCCGCTTTTTCGTTTCCCGGTATACCACTATGACCGGGGACCCAGCAGAGTCTAACGTTATGCTGTGTGCCAAGAACCCTTAGCTCTTCGCGACAGCAAGAAACAAGCCTTGATTTGACAAGAGTGGCAGAAATCGCTTTTATTGCTGCTTGGCTATCAATGAAAAAAGTGATATCAGCATGTGATAGCGCCATCATGGACACCTGTTTTGCAGCGTTTGTAACTGCCAAGATCTCGGCTTGGAAGACGCTGCTGTGATTAGGAAGTCTGAATGAACTGGCAAGTTTTAGGCTTTCTGAAAAGAAACCTGCCCCTGTTCCAACTTCCATTTTTGAACCGTCGGTATAGATTGCTATAGACGTTTCGTGAGGTGTTTCATTCTCCCAATCTTGTCTATTGGGGAAGCTAGTTGTGAAGGATTTTTTAAAGTCCAAGTATGGAGTTATGTAATCCGTGCAGATATTGTTATCTGCGTATCTTGATAAAATCTGTGCGTGTCCTATTTGGCTGGTTTTCCAGACATTACATTGGTTTAGTCTAAGTGCACTATTTGCTGCCGCTTCTTGAACGTAGAGATCAAGAGGTGTGAGATTGAGTATTACTTCCAAACTCGCGGTCGGTGTAGTTCTCATTGCACCAGTTACGCAAATACAGGCAGATCTTTGAACTTTGGTTAGGGTTTTTAAATGCGTGGATTTTTCCAACGCCTTCCACCAGACCAAGTTGCCATAAGATAGGATAGGTCTAACAATGGCAGTATACATCCACAGGATGATCTTGGGATTTGGTCCCCAGTTTTTGCCAAAAATCCTGTTGCACGAATATAGTGCTATCATAGATTTCTTATATCTTTCTTGTATATTGGGACTCCAATTTAGTTTTTTGTCTAAGATCACACCCAGGTATCTGGCTTGATCAGAGATTTTAAGAGGGGTCCCATTTAGTCTTGGTAACTCGAAAGTAGGTATTTTTCTTCTATTTGTAAAGAGTACCAGCTCTGTTTTGAGGGGGTTCACTGCAAGGCCGCACCTTTTTGTCCAAGCGCTTACCTTGGTTAGTGTGTAGTTCAATTGTGCGCTAATAGTGGAAGGGAATTTCCCCGTTGCCAGAAGAGCTAGATCATCGGCATAGGCGACCACTTTTACGCCATCATGTTTGAGAGCTACGAGGATCTCATTCATGACCAGGATCCAGAGCAGGGGTGAGAGGATACCTCCTTGTGGGGTTCCCCTTGACACACACTTTTTCAAGTTTGCACCTCCCAGTTCACTGTGGATCTGACGTTTTGTTAGCATATTCATGATCCAATTTGTTATTGTTTCTTCAACTTCTAGATCATTTAGGGCCTTCTTAATTGCACTGTTCTGTACATTGTTGAAAGCTCCTTCAATGTCCAGGAAAGCTGCCAGAGTGTATTCCTTATCTTGCAGCGTTTTTTCTATGGTTCTTACTACACAGTGAAGTGCTGTTTTCCTGGTTCTTACTACCGCTGCTGTTTGAGTCTCCAGCCGTCCACTGGCTCAATGAAGGGTTACCTATTTGGGTTGCTTTTCCAAAATGCTTTGAAGTACACCACTAGCTGATGGACTAGGGTTGCTTTGTACTCTGCCAGCTCTTTGAAGTCACAACAAAAGGAGGTGGTAAAAATGGGAAGAGGAAGAAAAGTAAAGGTCTAACTTGTTGTGGTAAAATATACCGCAACAAAGTGGTTCAAATAGACTAGCCTCAGAAACTCCTGATGCAGAGCTGAATTGACTGGAGAAATAATTACCAAGTTTTATCACCTCTAACCAATTTTTCGACGAACGAAATTTTTGCATGATCAAAAATTGAGGCAAGAAATACTAAAATGTCCCGAAGGTAGTTAAAATTTTTGGTCGTTTGATAAAAACATCCGGAACACACCAACATCTTCGGTTCCAAAGCTCGTTTCCAATGACACTCCTTTTGTTAGCTCTCTTGAGAAAGTTAACCTTTTTGCGAAGCAGTTCGCCGCTCACTTAACACTTCCAGAAGGTTTCATGGCTCCTGCAGTACTTGAGTGCGTAAATGATTCCATGGGACCAATCTACTTTCGCACTCGTACAGTGGCAAGAGTCTTGAAAGATCTCGACATATGTAGATAAGTCCGCTGGCCCGGATAGTATGCCATGCTATTGTTCTGAAGAGGTGTTCTTCCCCGATGTCAATGCCACTACAATGGATGCCACCACGAGTGGATGGAAAACAGCCCAGCCATTCCCTTAAAAGGGGAATCTTCCTCACGCATGATCATGGAAACGCTGATCAATTTATCAGCTTAAGAAATATCTTGAAGAACGAAAGCTTCTTAATGACCTGCAGTATGGCATTCGTTGCAATAGGTCCACTGGTGATTTGATGTTATATCTCACCGAACAATGGCACAAGTCTTTACATCGATTTGGAGAATGTAAGATTTTTGCGTTTGATATATTTCAAAAGCATTCAATAGAATTTGGCATCAAGCTCTTTTATCTACAATTCGTGCTTTTGGTTTCGATGAGTTTCTTCTTTGCTGGACTAGTAGCTACCTTCCTAACCGTTCATTGCAAGTCATATTGGACGGCTATAAGTCTGAAACCCCACAAAATAAATGCTGGTGTGCGCCAAGGCTCCGTTTCATCTCCGACACTTTTTCTCATTTTCATTAACGATCTTTTGTCTTAAGCTACTAATCCACTAAATCGTTTTGCCAGCGAAAGTACCCTCAGCTTTTATATTCGTTCTTAGGTTCACATCCCCTTCGGATGTGGAACTAGAGCGGCAACATATGTAACGCTCATTAAATTCTGATCTTGAATCTTGATAGCATTGTCCAATGGGGAATAAAAAACCGCGTAGAATTTAATGCTTCGAAAACTTAATGCTGTCTTTTGTCGTTGAAGCGAAACTTACCTCTCTTGCCACTATCCATGAGTGGCTCTTGCATCGTCGAAACAGAACAGCTTTCAATCCTCGGTAAGTGCATTACCAACCACCTCTTGTGGAATAACCATACACTTGACATCGACAAAAATGCTGAACAGTGCTTAGGTTTTCTTCGACGATGCAAGAAATTTTTTTGACCTAATGATGTGGCAATCATCTACAAAACGTACATTCGTCCTAAGATGGAGTATAATTCCTATTTTTTTTTTTACAAGCAGTGCTTTTGTGAGATTGCCAGTTGCATTATTCCCCTCAAACAATTCAACCGTAATTCTAGCGCTTCTGGGAATGCCCATCAGCTTACCCTTAAGCCCAATTTTGGACGTACTGTTAAACACAGAGATTCCTTCTTCAGCCGTACTACGCGAATTTGGAATGCAACGCCCAGGTCCATTTTTCCTTCTCATTACAATCTTCAGAAATTCAAAACTAATGTGCACCGGTATCTCCTTTCAAACTCTCCCCCTTTTTTCTAATGCTCGTACTGTGTTACTTAGCATATTGAGGGTAGTCACAACCCTCACAACCCTCTTGAGTGCGCACAAATTATAAAAAAAAAAAAATTATGCCGATGTAATTTATGACATCAATTTTCCCTCAATTTTTCGTTATGTTAATGGAAGACGAAGATGTCTAAAATTTGTTAGTGTAAATGTACTTACATGTATTTACATACTTTTTAAAGTCGGTTTTACAGTTTGGGGTTAATCTGGTCCTCAGCCAACAGCTTTTCCAATAGTTTTCAAGCTCTCTTCGGTTTTCCATTTAAAGGCCAGGCTCAAACTTGGTAGCCTGGTTGCCGCAGCCAGGTTGCGGGAGCAAGCTCAACATATTACGTTGTATATAAGCCCCGGCACTACGCAGCCCTGAAGTTCGCACCAAAACAAAGGCTGTGTTAGTGTTCTTTCCACTTGATTACACCATCTAAGACGATGTCTTCTATGATGTCCTTCTACTCATAAAACCGAGTGGAGGTTCAGAAATGTGCTCTTTTACCAGGCATAAAGAGGGTAAAAGTTCAGGTTTTTAAACACATTTTATTACTACCTTAAATTTAGGTGAGAGTCGTTTTAAATGTTAAGGAATCGAGGCTCTGAAAAACCATCAGTACCAGAAACATCATTCAGTTTCAGTCGCTTAACTGTCGGAGGTTCTTAAAATACCAACTGGAACCCTCAAGTCTTAATATCGATCGACTGCACTACCAGATAGCAACCTTCTTTAGCCCGTGCCCCGTGGCAATGTCAATAAGATCTCTACAGTATTTTCTACTACCGGATAGCAAACAATGTTGCAGTTTTCTTATTAACGTTGGGGAGCTAACGTTTAGTCTGTCTGCATTTAATGAAGGCATGTCATCTACGGTTGCGCTCTTGACAGATCCAATCGATTAATGTTGCCTTGACTGAGGACTTCGGCAGACCAATCACTGGTTTAAGTCCTGAGAAAGCTGCGTTTGAAATCTTTGCGTCGCATGCTCAACGGCGATCTTAGTTCGAGCTATGCCGCGATGTTGAAGGTACTGATAACGTCCTTTTGAAACCTAAAGATCGGGTTAAGTTTGGAGTGATTCTCACGAAACCCGAACTGCATACTTGGAACGGATGTGGTTATGGTTGCATAAAGCCATTCTTTTGCTGGAGTTGTTCAGATGAGAGGTAGGACGGTATCCAGAAACAGTACTTCTATCATCTTGGGGTTGGCACAATTTTAGCTATTTTCCATCTCTTTGAGAAATAGCAGATGTTGATACAATTGTTGAATAGGATTGCCAGGATGACTTAGAGAAATTTCCTTACGGTGTAGTTGGAAATCATGTCAGGTTAAGATGAAATTTTAGGCCGTCCATCGCAGATTAATTCAGCTACCTCATCTGGGTGTGTGAAGCTGTCTTCAGGCGCATCGTTAAAAATTATGACTTGAGTATCCGCCTCCTGCAGTATTGTAGAGTTGCTTCAAGGCCATTCCATTGTGACGGGTGGGACATTTTTACTCACTATTTGCCTACACTTTGCTTCATTTCTGTTAAACGGCATAAATTTACGTACCGAATATGACATTTTCACATACTTGAATAGTCATTCCATACTGTACCGTCGAAAAAGGTATGAAAATATCATTATTATTATGAGAAATTGATAGTATAAAAGGGGTGACGGGTGGGACATCAAATATCCTCTCTTTTGCGAGTTGACTTACACAATTCGCAATAGACAAGACACTATGAAAGTTTTGTTAAAGAACCCTAATTTTACATGATTCCAGATATTGTACAGATTAAGTATTAGTATAATTTACTCATATATCTCGTAAAACAAAAATAATATTATTCTCAATGCTTGTGACAGGTGGGACAGTACTTTTATGACGGGTGGGGCGAGTAACACTTGGCCATACAAGTGTATAAAGTTTTTTTTATGAATTTACTTGAAATCAGCTCTTTAATGAATTATTTAAATGTTATTTAAGTAATCTTTTCATTTCATAAGAATTTATAATGTTCTATTTTCTAGATATGGAATTAAATATAAATTATGTTATTTATTTCTTATGCGTACGATGTCGGTTTCGCTGGAAAGACCCTTCAACTTCTTCGATAAACCCTGGATCGTAGGGTGACTTTAGCACAAAGTTTTTCTTAAAATAAATTCGGCAAATGCATCTGCTTTGTACTGGGTTGTCTCCACTTGTCCGGAGATAATTTTGTCTGGCATCTTTGAGCTTTTCCCGATGATGTTGTTGATAGCTTTGAATGCGTCGGGTCCAGGCTTTATGCTCTGCAGCCTTTGTTGGAACTGATAATTGTTTAAATGCTGAAGAGCGTTCCTCAACATAACGTCGGCCTCGGTACATTGAAGCTCACTCTTCACCTTCTTTGGTAGCTGTTGCTCGCTGTATTTTATTATCTTTGCTGAATCCACTGCAGTCTTTTTCTCAACCTTTGGCGGTGTTCGTACATTCGTACAATCTCTTCTGGGAGGTGCTGGTAGCTGTTCTTGCATGTCATAGGTCTCTACTGTTCGTCGTTTGTTATTCTCATTTCCATTGCTTCAATAGCGTCATCGATTTCGTCGTTGTTGAGGTTTTTGTCTGCTTCCGGCAGTACAATTATCTCCTCGATCTTCCTTTGGAGCACTTCGATATTTAAGCGGCTGTAGTTGACGTATTCTTCACCTGTCATCGGATTAATCGTGGGAATCGGCCTGATGAGTTTGAAACGAAGTTCTACCGCCCTGTGGTCTGAATCCGATGTTAGTATTCTGCTGGTATAGTTCTGTAATTTGGGAATGATGTTCATACAGTTGGAGTTCCCAAGAAAGAAGACCAGCCAGAATGGTGCTTTGGGGAAGGTTGATTTCGGCTTGGATACTACAGTGGATGAGTGGCTTTCAGTATTTTCATCGAGCCAGTTGACCAGGGTGTTTCCGGCATTGGTTGAAGCTATTTATGTCATACCATCGTGGGTGTCGAGCATTAGAATCTCCACCTCTGAGTCCATACGTGTGTTTGTTAGGCAGTGATGGTGCTTAATTCGTGATTAAAATCGTTTCTGTTGCCGCGGCATTTGTTCTAGATACTGGAGACAACCAGTGAGGTATTATTTTGGACTTCTATAGCTACAGCTGTTGCTTCGAAGGATCTAAGGCCAGGAACCATGACTTGCAAGACTTTTATGCTCTATTTTACGAAGAGTGCGGTGCCTCTTTAGACTGGGACCTTGTCTTTCCTGAAGTCGTTGTTTCACTTTTTGATGATGTTGGTCTTCAGCGAAGATGAGATCCGGTGAGTGCTTTTTCATGAAGAGGTGAAATGACGTTCTTATTAGTGAACTATACAATGAGCTTACACTGACGTGATTTTTTTGGCCGGTTTTTGTGCTGCCCCAGACTGATTTTTTTTTTTTAGCATTAACAGTATTTTTATTGACCTTAGTATATAATATGAACAATTTGCTTAGTTGGCACAGAGGGGGCCGAACTTTCTTACATTGACCTAGATAAAAAATAATTAAAATTAATTGTTGCTGGGATTGGTTAATCTCATCGTCTGTCGTTTACTTCTCTCGGATTGTTCAAGTCCGGTTGTCACGTTTTTTCGGTCGGTTTTTATGGGGAGGGGTGAGGGTGGGGGGTTGGTGGCTCCTAGCCACGGTGGTATGCTGATCCCGGGTCAGCATAGAAGTTGATGTTCACTTCACCACTTGTAGGCATAAGATCCTCATCCAGAAGTTCCATTGCTAGAAGGTACCGCGGGCTGGGATGTCTTGGCTGGCTTATGATGCTCCTTATTAGGGGATTTGGGTGGTGGGTCATGTTTCGCAGACATCTACAGCTGGGGTCGATGAGGTACCTGTCAAAATTTATTATTTTCGCTTCTTCGTAGAGTCTCCAGTTCCTGACGTGCTTCCTTCGTATCCTGTCATAGTGTAGTCCTGTGCAGATCCGAAGGATCTTCCGCACGAGAACTGCCAGCTTGTTCACGTGGGTTTTTGTTGCCGTGTACCAAGTAGGAAAACAGTACGTGATCACAAACCGAATGAGCTGCTTGTAGAGAAGTAGTTTCGTCGTCTGGCTTAGTCCGTTGTTCTTTCGCATTGGTGGATGGATGCGGTGAAAAGCGAAGTTGGCTTTCCTTAGTACAGCAGCTGCATGGGGGTTGAACCTGTGTAATTTGTTGAACTGTACTCCCAGGTACTTCACATTGTTTTTGGCCGTTAATTGAGTTCCATCGAGTAAGGAGATCTTGGTACTTCTACACTTGTTGGCTGAGCGTCCTCTTGCGTTCCCGGATCAGGTGGATGGTCGCCTAAAGCAAATTAGTTCGGATGAGCTTCGGCTGAGTTTACTTTGAAGCCCCAGTGCTGGTAGTACTCGCAAAGCTGTCTAACGTGGGCTTCAACTCTTCTGGCAGCAAATACCGGGGAGATGGACTTGGCGTATGTGAGAGAGTCATCGGCTAACAGGAGAGTTTGTGCGTCTTCTGGCTGTGGTTGGTCCGATGTGTAGATGTTGAACAAGAACGGTCCTAGCTTGGATCCCTGTGCAACTCCAGCGTTGATTGTCCTTGTTGATGACTGGCAACTTCCTATTTGAACGAAGAATGACCAGCAATGAAGAAAATTGTATATTATTTTGATTAGTGCCTGTGGAAAATTTAGTTGGAAGAGTTTATGCACTAGTCCTTGAATCCAAACACTGTCAAATGCTTTCTCGATATCGAGAAGGCATGCAACAGTGACTTGATGGCAGTTCAATGAAGAGGCAATGTCGTGCTGAAATTTAATAAGAGGATGTAAGGCGGAGTGTTTTTCACGGAAGCCGAAGCCGTGTGTCTGGTATGATGTTGTTGTTGCTGCAGACGGATTTCAGCCGTGTCAGTAGAAGCTCTTCTAGTATTTTGCTCAAGTTGCTCAAAAGAGAAATGGGTCGGTATCCAGAGACGTTTTTGTTGTTGGATTTGCCCCAGACTGATTTTGTTTCTTCTGTCTTTTTATTGCCGTTTAAGGACGAACTCAGTGTGAGTTGTATTGCGTTGGACACACTGAAACAGAAAATTCCATTCGACCACTGCTGCAGTGCTTGCTTTCTCGTTTTTGCTGTCGGTTTTTCTGGGCAGCATATGATTATGTTTTTGGTTTCGTTTATTTTGGTGGTTTAATGTTGGGAATTTGCAATGGTTCACTACACTACTTCCCATTCTTGAGCCTCAAAAGACTATTGGCCTGATTTCAATTCACACTTTCTGAAATCAAAAACAGGATTGATTGGTCTATAGAAGAAAAAAATACTCGCAAAGGATGACACACATGGCCAATACGACTGCTCAATTTAATAAACTTAGAAAGCTGCTGCTTTGTACTTCAATTGTATGTGAGAAAAGAAATCAGTTTAACCTCAACCTACTTTCTTATCGTTTGTACCGAAATTGGTTTTTCACCCAAATGTTTCACAAACAATCTTCCACAGCCTCAGTCAGACGACTTTAAGCTCCAAGTTAATAGGGTTAAGTGGTCTTTATGTTCACAAAGTGGCTTGACCTCTGAGTTCCAAATCCACTTCAATTACACAAATTCTTACACCCAACTCGAAGCCACCATTCCCACTCACATTTTCTGGCTCTAATCCGATTTGTGTTGTTGTGTGTGGTGTGACGTCAAACAGCCGAACAAAATATGTCTTCAAAAAAAAAAACAACTCCCTGGTCCTATTAACTCCTCTTTAAGATATGATGCGCGATATAATTTTGTCATAAGCCCCAACAAGAAACCCCGAATAGACAAGAGAAAGAGAGCGACCGATAGTAGTGCTGGCTTCTGGCCTTAGCCTCTGTGCGGTCTTTTCGCATATAGGAGGATGGAAAGTTCGTCTTGAAATAAAATTTTGGTCCTCTATCACTGCCATTCGATCTGTATTAAAATATATATTTCAGAATGTTCAACGTTATGTAAATGAAGGAACGTTCTATGTTCAGCAGTAAATTTGGTTGCATTTGCTTAAGCTGCGGAGGACAAATGAAGTTTTCCCTTCCTCGTACAATGTACAAACAAGCAAGTGTGTGTATGTGTGTGTGTAGGGTAAAGCACGCCACTATTTGTAAGGCTCATAGTTGAATCTGTCCCAACCAACAAACAGCCATTACTAAATGCCTCGTCGGCGTTTTAGATATAAAATGAAAATGGTTTATTCCTTTGGCCTTACGTGCGGTTTGGGCTTGATTCCATCAAAAGAATTCCAGTTAAGGATGAAGACAAGCGTCGGGTGGTTTTTCGGTTTGTTTGGCAAATAAAAAAAAAAAAAAAAAAAAAAACACCCGAAAAAAGAAATTCCGACAAGAATAGAATAGACAAAAAAAATTTGTGATTTCCCAACGAAGCAATCCACCCAACTCGAAAACAGAGATAGATGTATCCAGCAGATAGACTAACACACCATAAGCAGAAGGGCAAAACAATTTATTTCATATAATTCGCTTGTCTTTGAGTTGATGGGCTTTCTGAGATGGCATCAAGGCGGAAAGACGACTAAAGCAAAAGCAGAGCAGTCCCTATTCGCTTTGCTCGCAAGAATGACGATAATAAGCTGATGTTGTAAATTACATGTCGTCATCTAAGCCAAAAGAATTATGTTTGTTCCGTTCAGCAGAGAAAGAAGGGTGAGAGAGGGGGAGCGCGATCGAGCGGGGGAGAATAAGTTAGTTTTTCCAATTTGATGGTTTGTTTGCTTGCGGCCTGGCCTGGCCCTATACCTTATGCCTGCCTAACCTATAGGCTATACCTAGTTGTTGTGATGGTACATGGTACCATGGTGGCTACTGGACCTTAAAGGAGCTCAGTGCCCGCAAGTTATACTATCGGTGTGATAACTAAACAGCAAATTGGTGATGTGGGAAATAAAGTGGAGGTATATAAATAAATTTTGCAAATGGCGAACGTTGAGAGAAAGTGGTTTTAGTATAGGACCGGAGATAAAATTCTAATTGATTTATCTTTCAGCTTTTCTCTAGGGTGGGGTGGGATGATTGTGATAGAAGGTGTAGCGACTGGCGAGTTAATATAATGGCAATATACTTTAGCTCTGGACTGGTTATTATTGGGCCTGGTATATTGAAAAGGTTCAAATTCTATTGGTAATAGATGGTTGGTTAGCTTCAAGTGGATGTTGATGAAGTGAATGGAGGTGATGAATCACTGAGCGTAGCTTTTGTGTGGTTGCTGAGGTGAGAGCACGTGTGAAGCTAGTGGATTATGGGATTTCATTTTTTGTTGCCCATTTTACGACACTTCTGCTGGTTGGATGAAGTTTTTTTTTGGCACTTTCTAAAGCTGCCTAGAGGAATCGTAGGCTATTTTATGAGCATTTTTATGTTAAGTGGCAAAGCGAATTCCGAAAATCGTGCATCGAATTTCAGTTTGAGGACGAATTTGTAAAAGGTACGGGAGATGCATTTGAGCATTTGCTATTGATGAGATAATGCCTTTAATGCTGTGGCACAACACAGAAAAACTGCAAAGCTTGAGAACTCTGAAAAGTATAGTAACACTTCTCGCCACCCAGAAGCCATAGTCGTAGAGAGGTCACGTTTGAGTATGAATAAGTTGATATCTGGTAAAACTCTGACCAGCCTTATCATATCAAGTCCTTTTCCAGCAACCAAATTAGAAAAACTCGTGTGAAAAACTCAGTTACAAGCTTTGTAACATACAAAACGAGTGGTGAGTGGGGGGGGGAGTGAGCTTTCAACTGAGTCTGTTCTTCTATTCTTCCTGCTCCTTCTAGAAAATTAATGAAACGTGTGAAGTACTGCAATACTTGGATGTTGGACCTAAACCAGCCACCCAACAGCGTTCATTATGTGTATCTTAAGAAGCTGAGTAGTGACGACCTAGAAAATCACCGTAGGGTCTTCCAACTTGTAAGAGCCCACTTAAGGTGAAAACACTTCTAGACAATTAACACCAATTGAATTTATCCGCAACCCGTAACACCGAAAAGCTATTCCACAAGTGTTTATACAGATCCTAGGGCTTACATACCCGACTCAAAGAACGGAGACGTGTAAAAAAGAAGAGGACTTTCACTAAATTGGAAAGAAAACACTGCTCGCAAGGAATCGATCTCACGTTACCCCAATTAGTTGACCACTTGGATAGTGCAAGGCTTCTATTCCACCCCAATTTTTAAAGAATTTAAGGAACCTACAAATTTTCCGCCGATTCTGAGCGGATAAGTGAGAAGGCGTGTTCATGTAGGCTGTAATTACTACCACACCCATTAGCCGATCTGGTAAATGGCAAAGATTGATTGATATAATTTATTTCTTCAAATATAAATACAAAAATGTATAAACGTTTGCGTAGGCAAATTTAAGAAATATATGTGACAATGATATTTTTATAATAAAAAATAGAGATATTGTCATATTAATTAAATAATTTCCATAATAATTTGAATGGGTGGGGTGACCCATAAATAAAAGAACAAGAAGAAGTTTGTTAAATATTCGGCATGAAACTATGTCATAAAATTTTCGAAATGCTGTTGTGCTAAAGGATGGTCATTAACCAGTTTTAAGAAATTTCCACGCACATTATAGTTGGAGATATGTAATTCTGAAATTAAGATTTCCTGATGTTTTAAAAAATTCATTAAGAACCTTGTAGCAGTACAAATGTCGAACTGGAAGAATTTTCAATTCATTGAAAAGTGAAAAACTAGGGTAAAGGCGAGGTTTACGGCAAATTTTCTTCAGAACCAACTTTTGCATAACCAAAAGTGGTTGAATTTTATTAAAATAAGTTCCCCCTAGCATAAGATTCCATACTGTAATTTAGAATGAAAAATGCCATAATAAATTTTCATAAGAAGTTGATAGGAGCAAACTTTTCTGACATAATAAATATATCGTAAAGTGCCTCGAAAGTACTGCCTCAAATTTTCTGTACGTTTGAAGAAACTCATTTTGGAATCAATAATAAGACCCGAATATTTGAACTCATTGACATTTTCTAACCGGAAGCATCTATCACTGCAACTTGAAGAACTAGAAAAGGTGCAAAAAGAGCAGTAGGAGACACAAAAACATTTCAAGAGTTTAAATTTTTGGCAATCTGTAGCATGGAAAAAGAGATCAGTATCAACATTAATATTTTGTAAAAAGTTAAAAAACATAACCTGGTTTTAGGACTGATAACTAATTTGTGCTCAGCAAACCAAATTCTTAACAAGCTTAAATCTCAATTCATGTCAGCTATAAGATTAATGTAGCTATTCGCACTAAAACTGAAACCAACATCATCAGCAAAAGCAGTAAATTTACCTTTGAAAGGAAGTCTAAATAGTGAATTGATATAAATTAGAAAAAGGATCGGCCCCAAAACTGAGCCTTGTAGAATTCCTATTTTCATTAATACCATGTCGCTCATAACATCATCAATTTTCACTCGTTGTTTTCTGTTATGATTCGAACCATTTGCATATAAAACCTCGGAAACCTGCTTTTTTTATTTTACTGATGAGTATAGTGTGATCCACCATTTCAAAGGATTTTGAAATATCGACAAATAACTCAGCAGTATACATCTTACTATCGAGGCTAGTGAATATTTGAGATCAGAAGCGCGACAAGGCATCCTCAGTTGACTTTTCACTTTGAAACCCGAACTGAAAATTGCTAAAGAATTTTGTTTTATCTAAGAAACTCATCATTCTATTCTTAACAGCTTTTTCAAATACCTTACTTATGGATGGTTCACCTATTAGATAGATCACTAGTTGCGCCATTTTTAAAGGCTGTTCGAAGGACCAATTGACACATTTTTAGCTGTATGTTCTCGATACCTTCGTGAATCGAATGTAGGCCAAAGGCATGCATGTTTGTTTTTCTTATCTGAAAGCATTGAAAAACATCGTCTCGGTAGCCGGTTGAGATCATCTCTTCCAGCAATAGAGCATTGGTATCAAGACTTATCCTGTGCCATTTTATTGAAAGCAAATCATCTATATCTTACAAAGTTCGGTGCAATAGGTTTGTTCGTTGAAGCCCTGGCTCGCCACAAATCGACAGAGCCTCGATTTGACTGAATGTGAAGAAGGAGGCGTAATGTCATATGAGCTTTTACAAGTAATGAAACAGCAGTGAAAAAGATCTGTTAGATGGTTAATGAGAGAAAAACGAAGTATATGCTGTCATCAAACAAGGTGAGAGAACATGGACGAATTGGACCAAACGTCACAATAGACAGACAGAACTTCGAGGTAGTACAGGACTTCATCTACCTTATATCCGCTATAGACGCGAAAAACAACATCAGAGGGAAGATCAAAAGGAACCGCTAATTTCTTGTATTGAGAAACGAGATAATCTCTAGAATATCTAAGGTTACTCTCTATAGGACCCCGATCATCTTAGTCCTGCTTTAAAGTGAGGAAGCGTGGACCTTATCGAAAGCGGATGTGGAAACCCTTGGGCGTTTATAAAGAAAAATACTCCGAACGATCTTTGGTTCCGTTCGTGAAAATGATGTGCGTTTTCTGTTAAAATGCGCCTGTTGTGGCGGTGTACTCCGCCAGTAGACAACAAGTAAGGTTTAAAGTTGTTCAGTATTGTGCATTCTGCTCTTGTGGTAACTCAACTTAATCTTCTATTGTTAAAAGATTATTTGAAATGCAGTCCTAGGAATTAAGAAATAGAACTTATCTTTGTAGCCATTTTATTGAGAGTAAAAACAAAAACGAACATATGAGATATGACATTTGAGAGAAAACACAGAGTACTTGATTGATTATTATTATTGTCAAAGTAGTCTCATTTAATAAATATTTCTAGCACTCCCACTTTTAATAAATGAGACGTAGTATACTAATTTGTACTTTCAAAGTTTGGAAATCGGTTGACGTCTTCGCAATATTCGATGAACTGGAGTAGATGGAACAACTTCTCCGATGTTTGCTTCATTCTCAATTGCGAGTTCAATGTCGTCTTTGATTAGGGAAGAATCCTCATCGTGAGCTTCTCCGGCAGCAATTTCAACTTTGGAATTTGTTCTAACATTACTTCTTTTTTCGTCTTTTGTTGCAATGCCTTCCTCATTCTTAAAGTCAATAGAGGCCGACTCAGTTATTTTCTTCGCAGCTTCTGTATTACAAGACAAATCTTCAGATGTGATCCCAAAAAAATGAAACTAGCTTCATTCCCTATGTTTATTTCCTCTTCTTTGTGTTTGTCTTCGATTTTTGATTTGAGTGATTGTAGATCAAAAGATTGGTTTAGCTCTTTTCGATATCCCAAAGACAGTCTCATGGCTCTTTTCCGCCTGTTTATTTCTGGAGTCTTTACTCGCCTCTGTAATGCTATTGTAACTCCTTCTTCTACGAAGTTCTCAAACGCCACTTTCATCCCATGTCGAGCCTTTTCTTCCTTCACGTCCAACTTCACCTCTGACACTAGTGCACTGCCCAGAATTCGACTTTGATCCTTCACTGATGTCTTCTTTGGCTGAGGGGTCTTCACAACTCGCTCATGAGTAAAATCTGGTTCATATTCGAAGTTCTCAACTTTGAATTTCATTTCAAAAATTTTACCGCGTCTTTCTCCCACTGCAACGATAGCTTTTTCAAAATAAAACTGACATGAGTTTTGATCGGATCTTAATATCATTCCCTTGTCAAATGCAGTTCCTTGTAAAAAAAGATTCAAATGAGGACTTAGAACATGTTAAACATTTTTTAGTACACCAGGTGACCATGTTATTTCATCATAAGCCAAAACATCTATGTCTCCTTCGCCTAGCGCATAGACAATATGACAATCACATATCCGAACTGGAATTGGATTTTGAAGTTTGTTGTAGTTTTTGTTTTGTATTCATGTTGTTGCTGGCTCCAGAGTCTAAAAACCATTTCCTCTTGACATCATTTTGAGCCGGAAGGACTTCTCCAATAAATGCAGTTCGTTTTGGTCTTTCAACAATTTCATTGTCTTTTTAATTTCTTAATGCACAATCCCTCTGGAAGTGTCCTGGCTTATGGCACAAAAAACATTTGAATTCAAACTTTTTCTCATTATTAGATTCAGTTCCTGCTCGGTGTATATTGTTTTTCCATTTCTTTGCTACGAAAGCTAATACTTCCTCCTTTTCATTATTTTTCTGAACGAACAATCTACATTCTTCCATCATGAGCCTTGCCGTCAAATTTGATAATTTCCTACGTTCGTCACTGGTTGACTCCCATGCTCTGAAGAAATGATTGCAATTTGCCGGAAGTGTCATCAAGATTTTTTTTTAACAATCATTGATGATACCACCTCCCCAACTTCCTTTAAGCGCTGAGCCATTTCTTCCACTTTTGAAATATGACATGCCACATCTTTTGAAGAATCAAAGGATAAACTATAAAATTGTTGTTGCAATAGGTGTAGGTTCGTAGATGATTTGCGTTCATATACCATATGCAACTTGTCCCACATTTCTTTAGCTGACACACAATATATAATATGAGACATTGGTTATTACTTTTTGGGCTTGACTGTTTAATTTTTTCCAAACTCCCATCTCCAACTTATGCCTTGCTTGAGACTGTTGAATGGTTTCAAGTTCTTGTGTTGATAAAACTGGTTTCTGAATTTCTCCAGTTACCACATCGAAAATTTCAGATGCGTTCAAAAGCACCCTGACCTAGAACTTTCAGACCCCCAATTCAATTTCAACAACAATTCTCTGTTTTTGATTCGAACTTTAAACCTCCCACGTAGCAGGGAGGCTTGCCAACCATCATCACCACGGGCACCAATTATAGTTCTGCTCAAGCCTTCATTCAAAAAATGCCGGACCTATCTGACTGCAAACACTTTGCAATTTGTTTTTTTTTTTTTTGTTTGTTAAACTATCACCGCTCGCTAGAAAGTGAAGTGTGCTGTTTCAAATTTTAAATCACATGAGGATAAAGAACGTGCCCTTTTTCATTTTAAATACAAACTACAAAAAATTATGTCAAAAGCACACACAACTCATTGAAAATAAAACATAAACCATTTTTCGTCATCAGCACCATGATGTGGCACCTATAGAGGATTAGTCAAGCCTGTGGCCAAACTTAAATGGTCAACTAGGTGTAATTACTGCAGTTCTGATTTAGTTTTTTACACCAATTTTTTTTTGCTCCTCTCCGGCGAGTTCAAATCCATAGAAAATGGTTTTTGCACAAGACCACTTTTAACTTTATTTGATGTTATCGCCTAACGGAATCGCAGTTTATTGTTTGTAGTAAAAATGTTTTAATTGAATTCCAAGTAGTTGTGCTCCAAGTTTTGACTTAAATTGTATTCGTATAGAGCAAATGTACCATTTCGTGGTTGGGTCATAAAGAAAAAAGAAAAACTAGAAGGAAGCTCTCTGTAAATGGCGTCCGGGAAGTTTTTCCTTTTATGGTTGTGTTTATGAAAATGGTGCACTTTTATGTGAGCACGTGTTGAGTTGAGCAATGTTTACTACGCGAACGTGGTTCTTAGCATGGAAATTGTTGGAGGAAGGAATGTTGCAGTGGTGAGAGCCGCTGGATTGAAATTGAACATTAAACATAGACTAGATAGTTTTGGGTTAGAGTTCAACTGTCATTCCTTAGAGAGCATTAGAAACAAAGCAGGGACCAAATAAACGAAACGTGGTCCATGAAATGAGTAGGTATACTGGATGGAGGCAATTACTAATAGTAAAGACTAAGGAGTGAAAAGGGGTTAGTAGGTTAGGAGAGCTTTACTAGAATCACAATGATTTAGTAGTTCTTTTTTGGAATGCACAGCGCAAATATCTACAAACTGTTTTAGGAATTTTAGTCAGAAAGCAAAGCAAAGCTGAATGAACAATTCGCAACAGGTATTAGACAAGTTGACGAAATTGATTGACAGAACCGGGAGGGCTAGCGAAGACATTTCTGGTCAACACAGTGCAACCTAATTTGATTCCTACAAGTGGAAGAGTTGTAATTTTTTTTTTGCCCCGTGCAGTGTCGGGTTAGAATAGCACTGCAGCGCCTCCCCGCTTGTCGTAAAAGGCGACTAAAGGAGCAATCATATCTAGACGACTAACATCAAAGTGAGTCTAGCGACACACATACCACCTAAAAACTCTCCCCAAGTATGCATGCAGATCCCGGGGTTTACACGACTGGAGATTACCGGTGTAGTAAAAGGGAAATCAAACTCATTAAATGGAGCATGCATGTGTCGAAAAGGATGAAAGGAACATTTTTGAAAAATTTTGAGCATTATGGAAGTACTTGCAAACATAAGAAGCACTACCCCGCCAGGCAGTTCCATTGCTATGCATGGAGCTGATCCTGGACCGAGCAGCAATGTTCGGGTCAGAGCTATACGGATTCCGGGGGCTAGCAAAGTAATGCGACGAGTTGGACGAAAATTTAGAGTTGCGAGTTGGAACGTTGGAAGTATGACTGGTAGAAGTCTTGAACTCGAAGAGATGATGAGAAGGAGGCGAGTGGACATCTTGTGTGTTCAGGAAACGAAATGGCGAAACACAGCAAACAAAGCCCGTTTCTTAGATGTAAAGACCAAGGCTTACAAGATGTTCTACTATGGAACAGAACAAGGTAGGAACGGAGTCGGTATCATCCTTGACCAAAGTTTATGTAACAGCGTGTTGACCATTTTGAAGTCCAGTGACCGTTTGATGTCTCTTAAATTGGTGATGGAAGGAAAGGTCTGGAATATAATCAGTGCATATGCTCCCCAAATAGGGTGTGAGCAGGAGGAAAAAGATGCATTCTGGCTTGATTTTCATAACCTACTTAAGAACATCCCAAAAGAAGAGTGTTTGTTTGTTGGAGGAGATTTGAATGGACATGTCGGGAAGACAAACGAGGATTATGAAGACTGCCATGGAGGTTTGGGATTCGGCACCAGGAACACTCCTGTTGAAGATATTCTAAATATGTGCAAGTCATACGGTCTAATCGTACTAAATACCATGTTCATCAAACAAGACCGACACCTTATCACTTACAGCAGTGGAGGAAATGAAACCCAGATTGATTACCATTTGGTAACCAATTACATGAAATCTCGGGTGAAAGACTGCAAAGTGATTCTAGGAGAAGCTGCCGCTCAACAACACCGTCTTCTTTTAACAGAATTTTTTACGGATGCGGTGAAGGAAGTCAAACACACAAAGGCTCCTAGGAGAATCAAGTGGTACAATCTGGAGAAAACCAAAGGACAGCAATTCATTTCGTATATGCGAAGTCAGCTGTGTAATACCATCGACGCAGTTTCAAATACAATGACGGCACAAAATATGTGGGATCGCCTACAACGAACCTGCTTAGAGAGAGCCAAATCACTGTTAGGAGTCTCAAAAGGACACCACCAACAAGCTAAAGAGACCTGGTGGTGGGATGATGAAGCTAAAGCAGTGATTAGAAAGAAGAAAGCAGCTTTCCAAGCTTGGTCGAAGTGCCCCTCAAGAAATACAAATGAAAAAGCGCGTCTCAAAATGGAATACAAGAGCTGCAGAAAAGAAGCGAAGAAAAAGTGCGCCCAACTTCAAGCAAGAAGCACGGAGGGCCTGTATCGAGAGCTGGAAGAGATTTCTGCCCCAGCTGCTGAACCAAATCAGGCAATCCAAGAGCTAAGACAAAGTAACTTGAATAAGGGAGCAACCATTTTCAAAATAGCCGCTCAGAGAAGGAGAAATGCGCAGGAGATTCGTTCGCCAAAGTTCATAAATGATGCTCAAGGACTGCTACTTGTGGATGACGACAAAATTCTTCACAGGTGGCGACAGTATTGTGATGATCTTTTGAATGAACAGTTTCCTCGGCGCCACTTTCCAACAGCTGCACCTAACTTTACGGAAGTATCCGACGTCACAGTCGAAGAAGTTAGGGAGGCAGTTAAGAACTCCAAAAAAGGCAAAGCGATTGGGCCAGACGAGGTACCATATGAGTTTTGGAAAAATATGGGAGACATCGGGTTGAGATGGCTCACGATTCTCATCTCCAAACTTATAAGAGGTGACAGTTTGCCTAATCAATGGAGGGAAAGTTTTCTTCTTCCAATGTACAAGGGAAAGGGAGATACCAGAAGCTGTGACAACTATCGTTCGATCAAGTTGATGTCCCACACTATGAAGATCGTTGAGCGGGTTTTGGATAGCCGACTGCGGAAAATAATAAGGCTGTCTGATGACCAATGCGGGTTTGTCGCGGGTAAGTCAACTACAGACGCAATCCAAAGTATAAGGATCATTATGGAAAAACACCGAGATGCCTTAGAGGATTTGCATATTGTGTTGGTTGACTTCGAAAAAGCATTCGATCGACAACCACGAGATCTGATATGGGTGGCCCTCAGACACCGAGGAGTTCCTGAAGCCTATGTGCGAATAATTATGGACATGTACGATGGAGCAGTTACAAAAGTGAGATGCCCAGCTGGAGTCACCGAAGAATTCCAAATAACAGTAGGTGTACATCAGGGAAGTGTCTTGAGTCCACTGCTCTTTATTGCTGTTCTGGATTATTTGCTCGAAGGAAAAGTAACGGACAATAAAGTACAACAATTATTCTTTGCTGACGATGGAGCCATCATAAGCGAGGATCCTACATCCCTGCAACGAGCACTTGACGTTTGGATTGATGTTCTGGAAGCAAATGGGTACCGTATTAGCGCAAAAAAGACTGAATACCTGTGCTGCCCTTTTTCTGATCCAGACAAGCCTATTCCAGACATTTATTTGAATGGAAATGTGCTTCCCAAGTGTGAAAAGTTTAAATATCTGGGATCTATGATCAATAGTGAAGCAACTTGTGATGACGACATCAATCATCGAGTAAGCGTAGGGTGGATGAAGTGGCGAGAAAACTCCGCTATCTTCTGTGATCGAAAAAGGCCCCCTAAGCTGAAGGGAAGACTCTACACAGCAGTTGTCCGTCCAGCTCTGACATACGGTTCACAATGTTGGACAATGTACAAAAAGTATGAGAGCAAATTGACGGCAGCCGAAATGAAGATGCTTCGGATGACAGCAGGAGTAACAAAGCTTGATCGAATTAGAAGTACTAAGATCCGTGGAAGCCTTCATGTCAAAAGTACCATCTTGGACAAAATTCAGCACGACCGGCTCAGTTGGTATTGTCATGTTCAAAGGAGAGATCCGCAGAACCCCGTCCAAAAGGCAATATCGTACAACGTTTCAACAAATTCGCGACGAAAAAGAAAAGGCAGGCCAAAACACTCCTGGTACAAGCAAATGCAAAAACAGCAGCATTTGGTTGGCCTCAGACATGGAACAATCCAAAACCGGGAGGCTTGCCGACGCTTTCTGAGGTCAACGCGGCGTACCCCACAGGCGGATCACTAGTGTGAAGCAGAAAAGTGGGAGAGTTGTGATCGCTTCAAGATCACTACTCGTAACGCCGGAAATGAAGAAGAAGAAGAAGGAAGAGTTGTAATTTGCTCCAGGTCACACTTCCCACAGCGTCGATAGAGAAGATGAGAAGAAGAAAAAGATCTGAACGCAAAAGTTTTTATTGAAATGCAGACGTTGCAAATATTGAATAAAAGTTCACATATTTGTGGTATAGAGACAGTGACTAATTAGCCGTTCGGAATCGGGGGAAAATTGTAAATCCCTTCCATTTCCTCACTAGGCAATGTTTATGAGAAATGCGCTAGGCTCCGGAGCTCCTCGCTCTTTGGTGCCATTATATTTATGTATTTAGACAGTAACTATTATAGGTTTCGAATCCTAGCAAAATCCAAAGACTCATCGTCCAGATGGATTTACCAAAAATATAGGCAATGAAATTGAATAGATTTACGCTCAAAGCGTTAATTGAAAGAGAAATGGATGCGAATGACATAAAGGTTCACACTTGATGAGACACTCAACTAGGAGACGTATAAAATTCTTATTGCTTTGATTTTTGGTTCCTAGCCAATGTTGTTGCATATGCCGATATAATTCTAATTGTATCCTCAACAATATTCATTTACGAGCTAACGCTAACAGCCATTGACACATTTGAATAAGAGTTGAATTCAATACTAGCCCAACAAAACAAAAACTAGATTTCTTTACAAGGATATACAATAGTTCGATAAATCGTGTAGATTGCATTTAAAAGAAGATTCGCAAGATTTTGTTTTTTAAACGGAATTTAAAAAACAGAAGTAAGTGAAAATGTAGATCTTTTGAGTTCAAGTAGATCATTCGAGTGCGAGTAGATCATGCGACTACGAGTAGATGATTCGACTACGAGTAAGTCATTCGAGTACTTAAGTTATCTCATTCGAGTACGAATAGATCTTTCGAGTACGTGCAGATCATTCGAGTACGCGTAGAGCTTTCGAGTAGTACTAGTAGATCTTCCAAAAACAAGTAGATCTTTCGATTACGAGTAGCTCATTGGAGTACGATTATATCTTTCCAGATCGAGTATTACAAGAGTTGATTACAAATAAAACTTTAGAGTACGAGTAGATCATTCGAGAACGAGCAGTTCTTCGAGTACGAGTAAAGCATTCGAGTAAGAGTAAATCATTTAAGTGCCGCCAGTAGATTTTTCGAGAACGTGAAGATCATTGGAGTATACGAGTATATTATTTGAGTAAGACTATATCATCCGAATACGAGTAAATCATTCGAATACGAGAAAATCATTCGAGTAAAATTAGATCATTTGAACAAAGTGCTTATTCTGTTAAAAAAGCTCGAAGCACAATGAACTATACTCGAACTCGTCGGAGCACAACAGAATCCTTCTGAGGAGCAAAAAAAAACATTTTAAAAGCCAAACTGCTTAGAAGAGAAAGTTTTTGTTACTGACGAGCGCGTTGGGGGAGTCTTACCAAAATGTTAGCATTTCCTTTGAAAATAGAAGCAGCACAGCAGCAGCTTATAAGGAAATGCATCGGCTAAGAGAAGCCGAAGTTGAAAAATATTCCAAGCTAAAAGCTAGTTCGTAAGGAAACCGTCGAAACGGAGCTGCAATTTCTTGGAACTACTACAAGACCAGGCATTTTAAGCGCCAATGCCAATTACTTTCAACTAAAGCAACTTCCCAACTATATAGAAGCAAGAGATTCTAAACCAAGAAGTTTAAGTCGCTAGGTAAATAGAGAGAATGCCAAAGATCAGATTCAAAACGAAAGAGAAAAGCTGCACTTAAATAGTTTCGACAACTTTAAGAAAAGGAGAGAAATGAAGGATAGGCGGTTGCTAGGCATTCTGATTGCCGCAGTCAGTTTAACATAGGAGTTCAGGGCTGCATAATTCGCGCCAGAAAGAAGAGAAAGAAGTGATTGCAACTCAGTGAGTAAAGACTGTCCTCATATGCGGACGGAGTAACAAAGAACTGATGACTGCTCAATTTAATGAATCGAACATTAAACTAATTCTCGGTTGGAGCACCCGAAAAAAAAACCAAATGTAGACCAATTTCCTCGGGAGTCCAGTTCTTTGGACCTACTGAAAATAATGGGGATCCCTTCACGTGCATGAAGCTGTGCTATTGGCGAAAATGGGAGTCTTCTGAAGGTGTAGAAGTGTAGTTTTAAGTTTCTGCGTGAAATACATATGATCGAACTTCGGCAGGCTTTTTGGGATTGAAAGTGTAAAAGGAGTCGTGGAAAAGCGGTACACAGAGTGTGATGCATGTGCTGCAACCGGAAACTGGCATGCTAGTGGACTAAACCTAGAAATGAAAGAAAAAAAATGTGGCTTCTATAGACGAGAGTCTTCTTCTTCCTTTTCAAGGTAACGAGGATCATTATCTCGAAAGGATCACAGGCCTCCACTTAACTGTTTCACACTATTGATCTATTCCTGGGTTACGCCCCTTCTATAATCAAGAGTATCAGACTCAATCCAAAAACATCAGCTTGCCATCGAATACAACAAAACTTAGTGCTCTAGCACAGGCTAGTCTGAGGAGAAATCATCACAAAGACCATGGATTAAGTCCAACTAGCTCACCAATTGAAGACCCACAAGCGTCCGCTTCATTTACCACTTCGCAACTTAAATTAGAAAACAATTTTGGGTGAAAAAAAATCTTTTCTGCCGAAGTTCATTTTCATTTCGGCAGCTTGGAAGACTGGCACGTTATTTTCGAAAAGCCTATACATCCACGAGTGTGACAATTTGGTGCTGATGTAGCTGGAATCAACACTTTGGTTCACAGTAAGCTTCACAGAGCCACGCTAGCCTAGTTCTTGATGACATAGATTTGGACGACATCTGGTTCATGGAGAAAGGCGTGCCATGCCACAAAATCCATGCCGCAATCGATCGTTTGCACACCACACTCCCAAGTCGTGTTGTCAGCCATCTTGACGATGATTATTGGCCGCCTCGGAACTGCGATTTGACCCGTTTAGACTTCTCTTTTTGTATGATACCCTGAAGGATCGATGTTATGTCAACGATGTGGAAATGATTCAAGCACTTAAGTCGAAAACCATTTAAGAAATCCTTAAGTTTCAAACCGAAACCATCAACAAGGACTTAGAAAATTGGAGTCACCGAATAAGCTGCTACGCAACAAGGCAGCCACTTAAACGCCATTGTGTTTCGTAATCAATGGGAATGCTTGCTCTTACTCAAAATGCAACATAACTTGGATAACTAGGACTTGAAAACTCCTAGCAAAGGTTGGTTAATAATTAATTTCCAAGAAACCGAATCAAAATGTTACATGCAATTGAACTTTCACTTTTGCACGCCTCAAGCAATAATGGCAATTATGACTAACGTCATCACAATACGGTCAATCTTGATTGGGTTTTCTGCAAACAGGAGATCACAGGCCACAAAAAAGCGAGTAAAGAAAGCATAGTTGGTTGAAAATACGTCCTGGAAACAAAGGAGTAGTTAAATTTAGATAAGTGACCCATACAAAAAACAACAACTTCGATATACCCCATCACTGACTGAATAGTTGGCAATCTAATTTGCCTTAAGTTTCTCTATCGCCTCTACCAAACTGAAATGCTTCTCCTGATGAAACATTCCTCAAAAATAGGACATTGAATCTCTCTCACGATTAAAACAAAATCTTCATGCGATTTTATTATGAAGCAAAGTGAAAATAAGGTCGAAGGGAGCTAGAACAGGACCCAACATTCCCGCATAATTGGTTGAAATGAATATTTTCTGTTTGAAGTGCTTAATAAATCATTTTACGACAAATTAAAAAGTTTCTCAATACCAGATAGCCCCTTGATTGCCTTTAAAATAAAAAAAAGTTACCAACCCTTTGAGCCCAAGGGGAAACAACAAAATGGACCACTTAAACTCAAAATGGCTCAATAGAAACCCTTAACTTCATCTTTATTTGAAATTTAAGTTCGTCTTTGTTGGACTTTCTTTTGTAATTTGAGCTTTCATTTGACTTATAAGTCATCTTCCGTTGCGCCCGCCGACGCGCGACGCGCCGCAAAGTAATGGTTTATTGCCTTTTGGAACAGCAATTGTTCTATCGCTTGAGTCATCTCAACATGACGAATTATAAACGAGACAATCGGCGTCGGATAAAAAGCGAAACGTTCATTATATTGCCCCTAGGGTGTTTTTCAATTTAACAAAAGACTCGTCCTACGTCCCCAGTCCCCAATCTCCACGATAGCGCACGGGATGCTGCCAAAGTATCAAACAATTTAATGAACGTCAAAGCATAAAAAGGATTCCACAACAACATATAACGTTTATTTTTTGTTGTTGTAGTTGCAAAATGAAGTCAAACTGTTTGTTTACCAAAGGCTATACCTCCTAGTGAGAATACTCAAGGTAGAGAAGGTAATGTACCTACAACTCAAACTTACGTGAAACACAAAAACTATCACAAGAGCTTCTGCACAAAAACTATTTGCATTAATTTACTCAAAGAGCAGGCAGGCGGCCTAAGGACTGCGGTAAGGGATATAGGGAGTAAGTGTATGTAAAGTGTTTGTGTTTGTTTAGAACCCTTTGTGATTGGTTTAAGTAAGCAGGACCACTTTGTACAACACACGTATCGTAAAAACTTATATAGAGCATAATTTTCGGTCATCACATTGTCGAGTTTGTTAGCGGAAGAAACTTTCAGCTTCCGGCGCGCGGCACCCGTTGAGTGGATGTTTGTATACCTACTGTGTGTTTGTGTGGGTACTTTCAAATCGCTTCTTTTATTTTTCGGAAAGCCATTTCCGTTTGTTGAATTCCTCCTGTGGCTCCTGAAAACACTAATGTGTATCTACATTCTACACACAAGGAAGAAATAAAAAAAAGAAAGAACTAAAGAGGGAAGCGACGTGTTTGGTGGATAACATATAGAAGCAGATCGATATGTTAGGCAGATCTTTTCGCATCTCTTGGGAATTTCGGAAGCAATTTGGTCACATCGTATGGGCTATGAATTCTTTATGGCGCACATCAATGCCAGGAAAAGAAACATAGTTCTTTCTGGTTATGTGTGGAAGTTGTGTTCCGGATCGAAAGATGTTTGGCACTTTCATTTAATATTATCCATAAAGAAATTGTGCTTTTGGCTGATTTTGTTGTTCTTTCTTCTTGTGACCTTGCGTCTGCTTGAAGCAATTCAATCGCAGTCACATTAATGTTATGTGTGGGAATATTATTCCGACACCAGCCACAATGCCACACTGGCGTATATATAGAGACAGAGAGGTGGAGGTTTGTGGTTATTTTTAATGCAATGAGTTAAGGAAATAAAAATAATCAGGCGGAATTGATGGTTGACGTGCATCTATTGCCATATTGGCTTTGACTGTGATGTCGAAGTATTGAATTTGTGGTTTTTTTTTTTTTTAAATTCGTTCGTTATTACACAACAGGACTTGCCGCCCTGACATGATCTTTTCACTTTCTGATAAAACTTTCGAATCTTATTCCTATCTTGGCACCTCTCAATTTTCTCAAAGGAGCGTTTCTCATGCTGCTTCTTTTCTTTTTGAGAATTCGGTGTTCTTCCCTTCTTTTCTCCTTGTAGATCTCGTTATACTGATCGTAAGCAGCCCTTGTTCGTTTTTGCATCAACGTTTGTCATGCTTTTTGTTTGCCTTCATTTGCCTTCCTGTATTCTTCATCGATCCATGGGTTTCGTTTGGGGGCCGAGTGAAACCCAGGACCTCAGAGGCAGCGGTTCTGATGGCTTCTTGGCATTGCTGCCACTGGTCTTCAACGCTTAATGCTGGCGACATAGGATTCAAGGATAATGTTGGCGAATTTAGCCCTGATGTAGATGGTCATTATATGCTCATTAACACAACATTTGGCTAGTAACCTTATCCCTGAGTCTGCCTCTAACGACAAATAAGCGCTGTTTCTGTTGTCTGAAGCAGTCGACATAGTAGATGTCGCAGTTTTTCATCTTCTTTATGCCCGGTCGACTCCATCGCACTTCTTGGACGGCGGTTATGTCTGCTATGCAGCAGTCCAGGGCGTCCGCTGATTCTCCAGCTGCATGTAATCCGTTAAAAGATCTTACGTTCCACGTGCAGATCCGGAGGTCATTGTCCTTTTTACGTTTGCTTAGTTCATCAACTTTGAAACCATTATCGTTTCCGAGGCTGTTGGTTGTTTCGGAACCATATGGTTTTTAGGTGGTTGAGTAGTTAACCCCACACAAGGCCCCCCACCTGGATGGCCAGGTCCTTTTGGGATCCCTTCGGACATAAAGGGCTGGAATATCCAGTGTCTGTACCCTGCTGCAGGGGTGTGAGAGCTACCGTTGGCTCACCAGGAGCTCATCCGCCACCATCTCTACTTCAATATCCTGTTCTATGCTGATAAAGTTTTCCTCGGTGATGGCTACAATCAAGCCAACAGTTTCACACTCTTTAGTAAGAATTTAAAAAGTTCAGTAAAATAAATTAACAAGAATCGTCATAGCCATTTCTGTAAAATAAGTATAAAGTCAACTAATATGTCAAGAGGACATCTTTGGAAATACAATCGGTAAGCATAGCCTCCACGACAAAACCTCCGAAAACGGACTTAGGCTGATCGATTTTGCTGCGGGGCTAAATCTTGTTGTAAGTAGTACGCGCTTCCCGCATCTCAAAATTCATAAAGGTACATGGCGTCAACCAAATTGACCATGTTGCGATCGACGCAAGGCACTCTTCCAGTGTGCTAGATGTCCGAACTTTCCGAGGGGCCAACTTCGACTCGGACCACTACCTTGTTGTAGCCAAGGTACGAATGAGGATATCTTGTTCACGACTGGCACGAACTAACGCTGTGAAGAGATATGACGTCGGAAAACTATAATCGCAAGATGCCTTTTCCAACCGAGTGTCCCTTCAATTATCCTTGAATCCCATTCCGTCAGCATTAAGCATTGAAGACCAGTGGCTGCAATGCCAAGAAGCCATCAGAACCGCTGCCTCTAAAGGTTCTGGGTTTCACTCGGCCACCAAAACGAAACCCATGAATCGATGAAGAATACAGGCAGGCAAATGCAGCCAAACAAAAAGCACGACAAATGCTGATACAAAAACGAACAAGGGCTGCTTACGATCAGTATAACAAGATTTACAAGGAGAAAAGAAGGGAAGGACACCGAATTCTTAAAAAGAAAAAGAAGCAGCATGAGAAACGCTCGTTTGAGGAAATTGAGAGGTGCCATGACAGGAATAAGATTCGGAAGTTTTACGAAAAGGTAAAAAGTTCCTGCCAGGGTGGCAAACCCAGAACTCAAGCCTGTAAAGACCAGCAGGGAAACATAGTTGTAGAGTCACAGTCGCTACTGAGGATCTGGAAAGATCACTTCTGCAGACTGCTTAACGGCGATGAGGACACAAATTCCGCTGTCAGGCAGATTGCCCCATTCAGCTTGGACGATGATCAAGAATGCCGTCCTCCCGACCTAGAGGAAGTTGAGCTTGCCATATGCAAACTTAAATCAAATAAGACTGCAGGTGCAGATGGCCTTGATGCCGAACTCTTCAAGGCAGCTGGAGACCAGTTGGAAAGGAGCATGCACCAGCTGATCTGCATGATATGGTCGGAAGAAAGCATGCCCGATGAATGGAATCTCAGTATCGTATGCCCGATCCTAAAGAAGGGAGACCCTCACAATTGCGCCAATTATATAGGGATAAGCCTCCTTAACGTCGCTTATAAGATCTTGTCTGCTGTAATATGTGAACGTCTGAAACCCCACGTCAACAACTTGATAGGTCCTTATCAATGTGGTCTTAGACCAGAGAAGTCCACAATAGACCAAATTTTCACATTACGGCAGATCTTGGAAAAAACCCGGGAACATAATATCGATATTCACCACCTCTTTATCGATTTCAAGGCCGCGTATGACAGTATTTACAGAGACGAGCTGTATAGAGCCATGTCTAGTTTCGGCATCCCTGCAAAGCTCGTACGACTATGCAGGATGACTTTGGAGAATTCACGCTGCTCCGTCAAGGTCGGAAAAGAACTCACCGAGACCTTTGATGTCGAAAAAGGCTTTAGGCAAGGCGACAAACTGTCATGCGATTTCTTCAACATCATACTTGAACAGATTGTAAGAAACTCAAACGTCAACACCAGAGGAACAATCTTTCAAAAGTCTGTACAATTACTCGCCTATGCAGACGATATTGACGTAATGGGAAGAAAAAAGCGTGATGTCATAGGTGCTTTTGCGAGTATTGAAACAGAAACGGCAAAAATGGGTTTGATGGTTAATGAGGGCAAAACGAAGTATATGCTGTCATCAAACTAGGACACAGAGCATCGACGAATTGGACAAAACGTCACAATAGACAGACATAACTTCGAGGTAGTACAGGACTTCGTCTACCTAGGATCCGCTGTAGACACGGACAACAACATCAGTGCGGAGATCAAACGGAGAATAACTCTTGCCAACCGTTGCTTCTTTGGGTTAAGAAGGCAATTGAGAAACAAAACCCTCTCTAAAAAAACCAAGGTGACCTTGTATAAGACCTTGATGATCCCAGTCCTGCTTTACGGCGCGGAAGCATGGACTTTATCGAAACCGGATGAGGAAACCCTTGGTCGTTTCGAAAGAAAAATTCTCCGAATGATCTTTGGTCCCGTATGCGAAGACAATGTGTGGAGAAGAAGATACAACAACGAGCTGTATGAGCTGTACCGCGACATGGGCATAGCCAGCAGAGTACGTATCGCGAGGCTACGATGGTTGGGCCATGTAGAGCGGATGGACCCGGTTCGTCGGGTGTTCGAAAGCACATTGCAGAGAAATCGCGGAAGGGGAAGACCTCGTCTTAGGTGGCGCAATCAAGTTGATGAAGACCTCAACCGACTTGGAGTGCGAAACTGGAGAGAGCTCGCCCGAAATCGAAGTCGTTATAGAAGGATGTTGGTTGAGGCCCAGGTTCACCCCGAACTGTAATGCCCGCCTAAGTAAGTAAGTAAGTAAGTAAGTAAGTATAAAGTCAAAAACTATAGATGCACAAAGTATGTTGAAAACCATTTCTGAATTTGGGGTAAAGCATTTCTTCTTTCTTTTTGCTTGAAAATAAATAAAAAATGGTTGGGCCCTTTATTCAGAAATTGCACTCTTCTGTTTTTCATGACCATAAGAGTGGAAATTTTCGTTTTCATTTGCACAACTCTTAATTATCAAGAAAAAGCCTTTTGACTTCTTTGCAAAAAAAAATTTTATATTTTCCTCAAAGTGACATATGCTCGTATGCTCGTGTGTTGTTTTCATTATCCAAATCTACATGTAATTGCCTGCTATGGCAACAACAAACACTGATAGTCAAGGAGAAAACTCGAAAAAAAAAAAATAAACCCCTTTTGCTAGAAACTTCTGTCATTTGTATCAGAAGAAGTAATAAAGACTCTTTTGTTTATGATCCTGTTTCCTCAAGCGATTTGTGTAATCTTTTTTTTTCTTCTTTTTATTTGTATATCTCTGAAACGCTATAGTACCAATAGGTAGCTCCAACTCCAATCCAAATGTTACAAATTATTTCCCAACAACTTGAAACAACTTTTTGTCATTCCTGACATGAAATTCTAAAATAAACTAATAGGAGCGAGGAAAAACTTTTACCTGGGATGAAAAGCAAAGAAAAGTAAAGCAAAAAAAAGGAAGAAGGAAAAAATAAATCTCTGTTTTTCTTTTTTTTGATTCTGGTAATGACGATAAGAATTTTTTTAGTCCTCCATCTTCACTAAGAGACAAAGCGCATTGTATGTACTCATACGTCAGTGTGCAGTTGAAAATATGGAAGCAAGGAATTGCTAGGATACGATGGCAAAATCTCTTTTTACTCTCAAAGTAAGTTTAAGTACTGAAAAAGGAAAGTTTACAAATCTTTAAATAATAAATCATCTTTCGAAAAACAACTTACGTTCGAAAAGAACTGTTTGTTTATTATTCTACTCAGCACAATAAACTTTGCTATTTTAACTTGCGCGGTGAACCGCAACTTGAACCAACCTGCCCTTTCAGCCAGTCCTCGGCTAATTGTCTCTAGTTAGAAACACGAGGTTGATAAAGGACGCTCCAGATTGACGCGTGCTGCCTTAAGTGAGTTCTTCTTCTGCTGTCTTTCAGGTGCTGAATTAAGATGATGGAGATCGTCCATAGGCACTCCACCTCGGCTTTCTCTGATGCTGTACATTGAGCTTTCTGTGGTCAGGTCAACGCAGTTGCTTAATTTTAACAGTTCATGAGCTATGAATCTTCTTACTCATTCGGATTAAAAAATAAATAGGGTGGCGCTACAGAGCGAGGAGCCCCTGGGCCTAGTGCATTTCTCACAACCATGCCTTGTGAGGGAATGGAGGGGACCTACAATTTTATGCCGGATCCGAACGGCTAATTGAGAAAGCTCTTTTCATGGCGGAGGACTTGCCAATTCCTCGCGAAAGGCGATACCCGGGAAAAAACATTTTTGCGCCTCTGCTGGAATTCGAACCTCGAACCTCTGGGTTAGCAGGTGGACATGCTAACCATCGCACCACGGGTACCACAACTCATTCGGATTGCAATGAGCTTTATAATACCCGAAGAATTTTGCTCTTTAAACGTCTTTTTGGTTCTGTGAGTGAAGGCGTAACTTCTTCGATTCTACAGGACCGGATCAACCATATGTGCAAAATGGGCAAATGCACTGAGCACCAAGTTCTGGGTTGGCTGAGCACCAAGTTCTGGGTGATTTTTCTGTGCACATTACCTTAGTTGACCTGAATCCCACTAAACTTAAAAAAAAGGACTGAAAAAAGGCGTTATCTGTAAATCTTGTACAGGGTGCTAGATTAGCTGATGTCTGCCTTGCTTTCGACCTCAAAAAGGGACTGGACTATAAAAAGGGCGGTTTCTGTAAATCTTACAGATGCCTGGTTTGCTTGGTTGGCTTTCTCACGGGTCACTACTCGTTGGGTGTCCGCATGATTAGAATTTCCCATGTATACATATGCGATGACACGACGAATAGGCAGAGGAAGGATGATTTCACTACCTCTGCGAGTGCTCAAGTTTGGGACCACATTAGGCAAAATGCCATCGGATAATACAGCTGGGCCACATCTCTAACCTTCCACTGGTCAGCATCCTTAAGCTCATCAACACACAACCCCCCTCCCTACCCACCTCTTCTCATCTTATATTATCCCGAACAAAACAATGGATCCTTGAGATCCTCTTGCCAAGCAAACCTTACCGAGCTCAAAACCATTTTCAAGAATGAGTCTCCGATTGATTGGTTCATTATTGCCGATCAGCGAGTTATTGTCTGTTAGTGGTCCAGTGATAACTCGCCTCGTGCTCTCGATGTACCGCCAGCCCGTGTAACCTCTAGAGTTCAGCATAATTGCTATAAATATGATGTTGCATTGCTGGCCATCGGCAAAAGTCCAATATAAAGCTGTTTCTATACGATCAAACTTTCCTAATCACTGATGGCCATCGGTAAAAGTCCTTGATGCTCTTGTCGAATGTATAGCTGATGTAACCCGGTCTTCAAGGAGAAAACTGTAAGGTCTATGTAAAGTTCGTTATGAAGAGTCAGCGGAACTCTGCCTAATTTCGGATTTTCATGCCTTCACTGACCCCGAAGTCGGAATTTCTCAGTAGGCATCCTGCATAGAGGAATGAGTTAAGCAGGAATGTAGAGCTTGTACATAGTTTTGAATAAATCGTTCCTATTATTGCCTTCAGAAGTGAACACAAAATCCATAAGAAAATAGTTTTTATCTATCTTGACCACTTTTCTTTTGTGAAGTCAGCCAGAATTTATGACGATTTGATGCGAGCTCAAACAGATATCTGGAGAAGGAGAATCGGCATCTAACATATTGCTTGTCATCACCTCATCACTCATCACCTTTGAAGAGTAGGTTCTCTGATGTCTTTCTTAGCACTACCTGTGTAAAGTGTATCCACTTCAACACTTCAATGTTTTCTCAAAACTTTCGAGTATGTCAAAAGGCTTCATCTGTTTAAGCTTCGATTAAAAAAAAAGTAAAAGGGATGGCGCCAAAAGCTATGGATACCTCGGTGCCTTGCGCATTTCCAGGCCTTCAATTTTTACCCGATTCCGAGCGACCAAGTTATAAAGTGTTTTTTAACGGAGAGTATTTACTATCTGAGGATTTGCCAACTCTTCGAGATAAACAAAACCTGTGAAAGTGTGAATACGTTTTTTTCTTTTATGTTTATGGGATTTGAATCTCGAACTTTCCAGCAATGTAGCCAAGGTATTTTAGCTCCTTGAAGCAAAATATAGACTTTTAAACATTCACGGTCAGTCAAATTTCCTTCAGCCGTTCGGCAAAAACCTTCAACAGTTCGATGTGCTCATCCACCAGCTGATCATCCAAGTACGGACAAATTTTCTCTCGCTGCTGACGCGGCAGCACTTTGTCCATGAGCCTAACCTTGCACTGAGACGCATTACAGAGGCCAACCTTAAACTGCAACAGGGCCATACCGGGCACCGTAAAAGCAGTCTTTTCCCGGGATTTTTTCTCCAGTGGTATTTGCCAGAAGGCATTCTTAAGATCCACGCTCGATTTGAACCGAGTAGCCTGCAGACGCGACAGCAATCCTCCTATATGAGAGATTTGATACGAATCCTTCTTGGTTTTGGCGTTAACCTTTCTGTGGTCTAAGTACAAGCGATTTTTACCGGGCTTATGTACTAATACTACAGGTGGCGCCCAACGTGAGCCCGATTGTCTTAAACAGCCGGGCATTCTTACCACTACACCAGTTGTACCACGTGAGCCTTGATTGCTTCTTGTCTGTGAGAATTTTATTACTTTCCAGCGTTTTCTTTACCGTAAAACCTATAAATTTATTTTTTGAGCTCTTATGCTCTTTCTTTACTTCAGGGAAACCAGTTCCGTTCTTTTCTTTTTTACCTATGTAGTTCACAGACAATGAATCAGCATTGACTAGTGACCTTGTTGCCAACCGTGTTCCTCTTGTTGTAGGACAGCCGGTAGCTTTCATCGAACCAATAGGTTTGCACTTCTGATGGCGAATAGTCGTAGTGCTAATGGTGGATGCTATGACGTTGAGAACATTTCTATTTGCCTACGAGCTTCTATTAAGTGGTGGTCCGAGTTTTAGTTAACCCCTCGGATAGGTACTGAAAGTATTACGACTACCTATTGCAATGTTACTTATTTCGTTGCCAAAGCTGATCTGGAAAAGGTCAAACCCTGTTGTGTTCTATGTGCCCCATATATTCCAACGTTTCCTCCTCTTCTTCCCTTTACGGCAGCCTTACGAGCTCTCAAAAGGATCACAGCTCTCCCACTTAACTGCTTCACTTTAGTGATCAGCTCGTGGGATACGCCACGTCAACCTCGAAATGCGTCGGCAAACTTCGCATTCTGACGTTCCCTGACCTACATCAAAAAAGTTGATCTGAATGGGCATCTGGAAGTGATTTCAGGCAAGATGTGATTCCCGAGTGTCAAACCGAAACCACCCAATTTTTTAGAATGTCCCCGTCAAGGTTACCAAGAATATTCTTACCGATTCTACATACTTTTCTTATGAAGACGGTAGAGCCTAACTACATTTACATTTACATTTACATGAAACCTACTCCACACATAAATCTGCGGAGTAGGGGGGGTTGCAGCTGGGCGACAAAGACCATTTGGCTGATACACCACAAGACTAACTACACAAATACTACATAGAACAAATAACACATGACAACAGCACGCAGTAGTTACGGACGGTCCCCCATCTTGTCACTAACAGCGCTCATTCCGACTTAATTACGGTGTTCTAATGGGAACCGACACTTTTCGGTTGACAAGGCCGTTGTCGGAGAGCCTAACTATTTAGTACTGAATCAATTTTTTCGTGCTCGACATTCTGGCTTTTAACTTCTACATGCTTAGTTCAGATAGACAAGAACATATCCCGGTGGCCTCCAAAACAATAAGCTCATATCGTTTGACTGAAGTAATAGTTTCGTTCGTTGAAGCCCTGGGGTCGCCCTATGGTCCCCACAAAGCGTTTTTTGAAAACGCTAAACTCGCCCTAAGTGTCAAACTGAGTGTTCTTTGAGCCTTGGGTTTGCCCTGAGTTAGCCCTCATATCACCCTAGGTTTTCACTGGGGTGAGTTTAGGTAATGAACAGGGCTGTCAAATGACACTTTTTTTTTTGTTCAAATGACAGGGATGTGTGGTGATTTTGTGTTTTAGCTTTATTTGAGGACTGGAAAACCCAAGCTTTTTTTCAACTCATAACGTTTTCAATGAAACCTGGGTTAACCCTGGGTAAAGTTCATCGAACGAACCTGATTGCAACTCCGAGGGAGCGTTATTGGCTGAATGACAGACGCCATTCAATGCTTACTTTATTCAAACTACACTCAACGGGTGTGGTGCCCGTGGCGTAACGGTGAGCATTTCTCCCTGTTACGTGGGAGTTCGAGGTTCGACGCCCAAAAACATCCAATTGTTTTCCACGGGTATAGTCTTTCGCATGGAATTGGCAAGTTCTAGGAGAGTAACTACACAGCAACGAAAAGCTCTTTCTCACTTAGCCGATAGTATTCAGCATCAATGTGAAGGTCCCCTCCGTTCCTTCACAAGCACTTAACCCACGGGGCTCCCTGCTCTGTTGCGATACCCTATTTATTCATTTTATTTTACTCCCAGGCATCATTTCACGGAAAAATTACTTTGGTGTGATCATGTGACACAACACACAACGCGACATCTGACATTTAACACATATTAAGAAGATTGTGGGCTTATTGAAGTTAAGCCACTAAAAATTAGTACTTGATTAGCCTTTTTGTTCTTGTCTACCCCCCTGTGTCTGAGGAACATGACACGTGGGTACCAAAAAAAATGGATAACTTTGAAAAATGAATACGTAACAAGTTGACATACTGCTTCGCCATCAATGCTCTAGCTCCTGAACTTCCCTTATTTGTCATAAAATTTTTAACAATCCATTTGTTTTCACATCTGCATTAAGTATCACCTCTTTATCGTCACACACACACACAATACTTTTCATTTTAAAAATAATTGCTTCCATAACGTTTAACGTCTCTGATCCCCCTGGATACAATGGAAGACAAAAATCCTCTCAGTGCTCAGCCTTGAACGTCTTTTTAATTACAATAATTTATAATAAAGTCCCCTTTGTTACTCGTCAAATTGTTGTTGTTTGTGCTGTTAGCATTCACGATTGATGGATGAGTATTTACAACCATCGCATCGCACAACATCCTTAGTTTTCTGCTGCTGCTTTTATTTTTCCAACGAAGCAAGAACCTGACAGGATATAGAGAAGTAAAGAGTATGAATAGTGTGTCAGGAAGAAAATTCGAGTGGTAGAACATTGTTTTGGCGCTTGTTTTGTGCAGTTTTTGGAAGAATGGAAAAGGTTGCATGGGGATTGAGTTGATCATTTTGTGTTAGCTGAAGCTCTTAAAATAATAATCGTTGTTGGTTGCATTGTTTTGCGACTTTGGAGACAAATTTTTCTGACAAGTCATAATAAGAGAGTTTTTTTTATTGAAGGAGGTAATGAGTGTTACAACTAATGAATGCTCTGTTAATTAAGTCTTATCTTTTGTGCTTGTGCGAAGTTACTCGTTGAAGTGAATTCATATTAATTTAAGAGGGAATTTTTTAGTTTAGCTGGTGCTGGCAAATTAATAATGTCTTTTCAACATGCTCATGATGTGTTTTATGATTATTATTCATCTTAATAAGTAAGTTGTGTTTTAGTTTAGGTGCTGCCCGTGGCGCGGCGTAATGGTTAGCTTGTCAAAGACAAAAATGTTTTTTACGTGTATCACCTTTCGCGAAGAATTTGCAAGTTCTCTGAGATGAGTAAGGCTTTCCCACTTAGACGTTCGGAATCGGTATAAAATTGTAGGACCTTGAAGCGCGTAAGACTTCCAGGATTTCATAGCTTTGTTCCGGCACCCTTTTGATTTATTTATTTGTGCTCTTTAGACCCTTTTCTAAGGTAAAGGGCTTGTGCCTCTGACAACACCGAACTAGAATTATACTTCCAATGATTTCAGACATAACCTTAAAAACTGCTGGCTACAATTACTGTCGACATCAGTGCTTCAGTGATGTGCTTCTTGCTATCCAGCCGAGGGTTTCGCTTGTCAGAATAGCCAGTGTGTTTCTAAAAAAAAAAAGTACAGACTTATTTAAAAATAGCTGGAAGTAGCTCTGCCTGATCAGCAGACTTGGCACAGTCAGCCGGTTTATTTACGGTTTAAGCTGACACATGAACCAGAAAACGATAGCTCTGGTAGATCATCAGGTTTACTTATACTGCCCCTTCTGGCATACGAAACATAAAGTAATAGATCTGGCATTTAAGGCTTCTTTCGATTAGAAGGTATTTTACGGCCTCTTGTGACACCTGGTGTTCAAGAAAGCTGCAATCAATGTCTTGCCACCACAGAGAGCCTATCATAAGCAATAGTCTAACGTTTCAGTCGGAGATTTTATGTGGAATGAGTGTTTATATTTATTCTTCAGCTCCAGCTGATGAGTGATGATTGATTACGAAATTTATCTTGTCGAAGGAACTGCATGCGAGCTATAATCGGCGAGTAAACAATGAACTGCTCGATCCATTACTCAGCGCGTCACTGGTGGGGTTGGTCAGACAGTTCTGCAACCTAAATATCATGTAAAGCTTGAAGTACTTTTCTTGGAATCCGCACTGAACTTTTGCAGGTTTATTTTCGTAGTTGCTAATGAATTATCGGAACAAAGTCATACGAAAAGCCGTAGAACTTCATTAATATTCCATGATGCACTGCTTTCCCGTCTTTGGACTAATCGTTAAGATCGGCTAGTGGAGGTTAATGGGAGCATATATCGGTTCGTGATAAGCATCTGCTGCTAGTGCATAATATTAGTAGTTCTTTGTAATTAGAGGACGATGTTGATAAAAATATGGTTTTCCAGGAGTAAGCCCAGCCAGAATCATTTCGGGATACGTTGACTTCGGTTGAGAGACTGCTATGAAGAACTGGGGTCGAATTAGCGCATTAGTGATCGAGTGAGTGAGTACTATTTTTCTTTTAAAATTCGCTTCATATTACCCAACATCAGTCTGCTGTTCATTTATCGACTTCAATTCGTCCAAATACTGATGAAAGAATGTCAAACTGTTGTCCAAAAGTGCTCAATAACTAGTGAAGTAATGCCAAAAGCACATAATTCAGTCACGTATTACTCGATCACTTGTGCGGTAATTCGGCCCTGATTCTGAGTCTTTTGTTGGTGCTATGGCGTCGCACGAAAGTGTGTTGGGCGCGAATGTTTCTAAAAAATAAAAAAATTAATAAAGAACGCCATAGTCGTTCAAGAGGATACCTCTGCTGGTCTCGCAGTAGCGCATTCTGTCACTCCAATTTTCTTCTTCTTCGTGGTTTCGGGCTGAAGCTCTCGTTTTTCGTGAATGATGTTGGCCTTAAGTGCTTTATGAATTGTTTCGAGATTGTTGGCATAAAGGCCCCGGCCCATAGAACGCGGTGCGTGCGTGCGGCACCGCTTTCAACTGACAGCTCGATTAAATACACACGTTCTTATGAGAGGTGACCCATAAGCACCGCGAGCAACGCGCCGCACGCGCCGAGTAGCCGAACTTCTATTTTGCCGCGGCTCTCACGCGGTGACAGAAGAGAGACATGCGCAGTCACAACCAATTTGAAGTTTTCTCTTATATGGGAAAAGTGACAATGGGCGCGTTCAAGAACCTATCGGATAGCCTATCTCGAATAGCCGTGTCTAGATACCTTTTTGAACGATCGACAACAGACAACAGCTGTGAAATATTAAAATTCGACTTTTGAAAACAGAAAAACATTCAAAATATCATTGTTAGACGATTATAACTTATTTTTTTCGATTTCCCACACGTAAACAACAACAACAAGCTATCCGGATGCGATTCTTGAACGCCCCCATTTTGACTAAATTTATCTGTCAAAACACCGCAACGGATTCTATGGGTCACCCCTATCAGTTGCGCGCGGCAAAACCCACCGCATCAGTTGCCGCGCCGCTTCTACCGCACGCACCGCGTTCTATGGGCTGGGGCCTTAACATCGGCTCTTCACGGTTCCCCAGAAAAAAGTCCAAACTAGTCAAATCCCAGCTGACTTGGAGCTGATGACATATGGCTCTGTAACGCTTAGCATCAACCAAAACTTGGATAATTTTTCGTGAAACGTGAATTGAGTCACACTCTGTCGACTACAGAAGTCACATTCTTACCTGTGTACACCGTAGGACGACGAGGGTCATGAATATTGTTCTCTGGCATGCCATTTTCACGAACTTTCTATACAAACTCGTCTACAGGAGGGACGGTGGGTGCTTCATTTCGGCGAAAAATTCCTTTTTTATTTGAAAGAAGAATTGAATTCGAACTTTTCAAATGCTTTTAAAAAGAACTTCCGAGTTTCATTCAAGTCTCATTTCTGCTCTTATGTTCTTAAGAATCAATCAATGAGAAGAAATTCGGGGCATCTGAAGAATTTTTTTGAAGAATCAAGTTACAATGTAGGGCCACTGTGTGGAGTACACAGCACTCCCTTCTTTTAATATTTTTCAACGTTCTTCAAGTGTTTGGCCACACATTTCGTTCCATGGAGGTATGATACTGACTTTCCGCAAAAATTTCGAGGGAAAGCAGGCTTCAGTGTCAAAATAACCTACGATTTATAAAACTACGACTAGATGACCGTAGATGCTGAAGGCAAACAGTGTAACGTAATCTTCGACTTCGACGACGATGGATGTCAAAAATGGATTTTTTTAAATGCATTTTCTTAAAATATAGTATCTTAAACATATTGTCTGACAGTTTGAAGTGAATTCGACAAATATCTTTCGAGTTATTCAGCGAAGAAGAAGAGGCTCTCGAGCGGTCTGGTATGGACTCTGTAAAACTTTAAATTCGTTTTTCTCAAAACTATGTTTTATGAACTGCTCGATAGATTTGAATGAAACTTATACAGCTTTTAGAAAATATTAAAAGCAGCTAGTGTCTGACCGAAGCTTTTTCTTCACAGTGCTTGCGCTCTATGATGGTCATGCTGTTGTCATTGCCAGCCATAGAGATACGCACTTTAAAATTCGAGACAGCCACTCTTTTATAGGGCAGCAGTCTTTTATTTCGCTGTGCGAAGGATTTTGCTTCTTTCGAGGCTTTATCCCGTCTGGTCAGTGTCCGTGGACCAGACTGACTAGCAGTCACGGTTTCATTCACCAACGTTTCTGTTGGACCTCCAGGAGCCTTAACCATGCTGGCTTCGTCCCTTCCAGCCAGTGTCCGTGGACCGAATTTGCAAGCCTTGCGACTTGTTCCTCCAGTTTCATTCACCAACTTTCCAGTTAGACCACCAGGAAGATTACAGAGCTTCCGGAAACCTTCTTCCTTTTGACCCTGTTCGCATTTGTAGAAGTTAGGGTGACTTCGGTTACGGGAGACCGTCCTGAATTGGTGGGTGAGACCTCTTCAGACCTGTCCCTTTTCGCCGCCATCACCAAAGGTTTGCAACTTAATTTAGTGCCTTCGGCCACCCTGGTGTCCTCTTTGCACTGAGCCTTTGCCGTTCGCCTTCTCTCCAGCTTCTGTTGGCGCTTGGAAAGCTCTTCTCCAGAGGATGCCATCCTTGGAGTGGGATCCACTTGTTCAGCTTCACTTAATCCGGTGGTAGCACCGCTCTGGTCAACAGCTAAACCCGGATAAGAATTTAGCTTTGGATGTAAGACCTCCAAGCTACCTTCTTTATCTTTCCAGCTCAAACCACGAAGAGCTTCATGGAGAGAACTGCAGGAGTCATCGGTTACGGTACTTTCGACTCGCGTTTAACCACCAGTAAAGGCGGAAGCTAGTATGTTAGATGGGGCCTCCAGAATCCGTGCCCCTGCCGTAGTGAAAACTACGGGTGGATTTTCGCTTTGACGACTGCCACCTGGAGAATAAAAATCTTTAGGCTAATCTTCCATACTGTTTTTTGATCAATTCTTGGTTTTCATTCCTTTTCCCCATCCTTCGACCACCTTTCGGCATCGAGCTCGGTGCAAATAAACTACTTTAGCCAAGCTTTGAGCTGTTCTGTTCGGATTGTGTGCTTTTGACGTCGATTTTGTTCCACTCGCTGACTTGTGTCCCGTTGATAAAAGCTATGGCTAGTATAAGCTTCTTCAAGGAATGGTGAAGTGTTGGTTTTTTTAAGAATCTATACAACAAATGGGCAATACCCTGCATAACTCGAACATGGTGGTGCAGCGATGCGTTCCTCCTATGGGAACCGCGATACGAGTCTTTTCGACAGCTGACCCCAGGTCAGCCGTGAAGCACTTTTTTACTACCTCTTTTTGATGGAATTGATTTCAAATGCCATTTCACATCCTGTCGTTTACAACTTTCACGAAGAACTCAGTGAGAGCTGTAAATTAGTTTATTCGTGTACTGTTGTCATTGAAGTTATCTTCGACCGATTTGATATGCGGACGCACATGTAAGTAACGTGTTCTGTTGCGTGATATCTTTTAATTGACTCTTTTTGGGTCAGTTATGTAATTACTCATTTTCACCTTTCGCGAGGAATTGGTAATTTCTACGATAGTATTTCCAAGCCATGAAGAGGCTTTCTTCATCACCCTTTTGGAATCGGCAATAATTGTAGGTCCCTCTCACTTCCTCACAAGAAATTGTTGAAAGAAACACGCTAGGCCCTGGAGCTCACCGCTGTGTTGTGCCACTACATATATTTATTTTTTACTCATTACAAAAGTAACGAACATTATTTGCGTTCCACAATTCGCCAATGACTGAATTGATAATGTCACATTATGGTTTAAAAGCACTCCCACATTATTAATGTGGCAGTGCTCTTAAACCGTTTGAGGAACTGACGCCCATTCGTTGATCGCTTGTCTTTCTAATGAAAATATATTTCAATTTCCTCTCCTTTAGCAACTTCTACCATCTCCTCATCTAGTTGAGAATAAGCTCATACAACTGCAGCCTCAGCCATTGACTAAAACTGATTCTCCTTGACCTAGACTGCGATGCACTTGTACCAAATTCCACTGCAAAACTCATAATCCTTGAAACTCCAATTGATTACCAAAAAAAAAACACTTTCCACAAACAAGAATAATTAAAATTGCTCCCTCTATTGGCCCCTCAATTTTCGTTACTCCTTTTCAAAGTAGCCATTAAGCCTTTTCCCAGGTTAACCCCCCTTGCCGTTGACTGCTTCAAAAACTATTAAATTGTTCACTCAAACGGTTCGCTTTAGTCTTTTTGATACAGAAAAAATTGCATGCCCTATTCTCTGTTGTGCTTGCGCCAACTGTTTTCCAATCGAACCATAAAAAAACCTATACAACAAAGCAAACACAAGCTTTGGGTTTTCTTTTTGGCCCGTTTAAAAATGCACATAAATTATTTCCCTTAAAATATTGCTCCAAGCATCAGATAGATGCTTCGAACCAAAATGAAAAAAAATAAGAATCATTTTAAACATAAGTGCATCCTTCGAGATTCAGGACACTTGTCAGGCATAAAGTACACAACAAAGTGGGTGAGCCCAGATAGGAAGAAGAATAAAACCAAATATCGAGAGTAGAAAATGTAATAAAGCCCAGTCCGACAGCGCATCCCTATCACCCTATATCTATCCAACTAAAGCTATTATCTTTTCATTGCTTAAAATGAAGATTTAACGTGCCTTACTGCTTCTGTACTATGCTGTGCAGCCAATAAATTTATTCTTTTCCTTTGCCTTGAGCCAAACGCGATGGAGTAGTTTTAAATAAAACTAAAAAAAATGGGATAAGTTCCATAAAAAATATAATAAAATTAAAGAGTCCTCATCCTCATGCATGCGAAGGAATTATTCCGTCTGATTTATTACGCAGAGTGAGTTATGCATTTTCAAAGCTTTTCTCAAGACAGGACATACATTTCTTTCCATCAATAGAAAACAGTATAGGTGGTATCTAGCGTGTGCTCCTAAACATCGCATCGCTAGTGTCCTTTTTTCTGTTTGCAGTTGCCAATTGGTACACTTTGCTTCGAATAAAAGACTTTTTTCAAGAATTTTTTTCTCGTCCATTATTCTACAGTTTTTGTGAGCACGAGGACGAGTTTTATTCAGAACAACAGGGAACAGGGAAGTGCATCTCGCTTTAGATACTTCTCACTCCCCAAGAAGGACTTAGACTAGGAGGGAAGGACTGAGGACTGCACCATCTCGCACAATGCATATGAATAATAATTTTCAATATGAATTTTTAAATAAAAACCTTCAATACCTCCTATCCATTGTCGGTCGGTCCATCACTGAATGATTGCAGCATGCAAAAAGGATATTAGAAAAGGCGACGAACGACGGGCTTGTAAAGTATACTTCAGCTCCGAGAGAGAGAGATTGTTCGACGTTAAGAAAGATTTGTGTACGACGAGCAACCTGAGTATAAGGAGACCATTTGACTTGAATCTTGAATCAATTTATCGATAGTGCTCTGAGACCACCAACCTAACCTCAAGTGCTGATGGTGGAGCATCAAGAGATTAATAGCGTTCTTTTTTTTATTTAATTTTTTTCTTTTCGTCAGAATTCCCTGCGTTCGTGCAGCAATCCTGTTCTTTTAGATCGATTTTTCTAATATTTTTTTCTGCTTTATACGATTCTATTTTATTTTACTAAACTTTCATAGAGTGAGCATAGAGGGCAGGCCATTAAACATTCGCACATCTTTGTGGGATGTAAATTTCAATGGGAATAATGGAAGCTAAAGAAGAAGAAGAAGAAGAAGAAGAATATTAAATCAGGATACGTCCATGTGGGGAATATATGCAATTGATTTTGAAAGCATAAGAGGCATTTATTTTTGGAAACTGTATGTTTGAAGTAATGGGCCGAGAGCATGCTATAGAAATTGGTTGGGAAACAAGTAATTTTGTCTTGGAAACTCATTGTACCTACTGAATTCATAAGGATTGAATTATAAAGTTTGGTGGGCATTGCTGGTAAAACCTCACTGTACTTTGTTAGGAGTTCATGAGAATATTGCTTACAGTTAGAAGTTATTAATTAGTTTCAAACTTGTTCGTTTTGACTGAAATTGAGTTTCAACTCACATTGTGAAGTGGAACAATGTTAAAATTTGAAATGCTTTACAATTGGATAACAAAGCTTACGCCGACGAACATTATGAGGGTCTTCATAACCCCTTCATGTAAGCGCTAATTATAAAAAAAAACAAAGCTTGCAACTGTTTTATGTGCTGTGCTTTCCACCTACTTAAGGGACAATGACTGAAAACTATGTGAAAGAAGACTAGGTTTTAAGTGTTGCCCCTCAAACAGGGGCATCCATAAATTCACTTCGCTTGAGAATGAGAAGCCTTCTCTTCCTCTTGAGGTCGTTCTGCTTTTTCTTTCTGCTAAACGGAGAATACCATACACTTTCTTCCACGTGTATTTCGTGTATTTCGTGAAATCGAACTATCACCCGTAAACGCTGATATGGAATGAAAGTCATTTCGTGTGCAGAAACCTACATTTAGGCCTTGTTGCTTTTCAGTCGATGTTCCGTACCCCACGAGAGGATCACTAGTGTGAAGCGGTTAAGTGTGAGAGGTGTGATCCCTTCAAGATCACGCTGCTCGTAACGTTGGAAAATAAAGAAGAAGTAGAACTTCTTATTGGATCTAGATTTGTTAGTCCTGTCGTCTTGTCCAGCATCTTCATCTCAGCTGCGCTCTGATTGTCCCCCTGCCTTAATCGATACCGTATCTCTGCTTGTTACGTGGGAGTTCAATTTGCTTATTAATTTTCTGGTGCAAAAGATCCTTACATCTTTGAAAACTGAACAGCTGTCAGTTATTTTTTAATACCGGTTTTTAAATAAAAATAGAGGGGAAACTGGGGAATTTCGATGACAGAAAATGGGAGAAAGGAGACTTTAATGATCACTGAAGAGGAATTTTGCTTGTTGCGAATGACGACACGGTTTGAAGAACCAAGTGTTCGTATTGAGAAGGCTCCAGAACTACTGAGCTGAATTGTCTGAAATTTGGAACAGAAAGCCAAAGAGCCTGAGAAGTGACATAGGCTACATTTCTTTTCCATATATTCCCTTGTAAACGGAAAAGGGAACAGAAACATAGCCGGGAACTTGGAAAATACTGGACCGATTCTCAAAATTTACTGTTGCTTTATTGCCTATGGCTAACATAAACAATTGACCCGATTCTGCCCGAAATCAGTGATGCCTCACTAGTCACAACTTTCCACTCAGCACTCAAATTGTAATGTGTATCTCAACAGGTCACAACGTTTTGACTTGTGACTTTTTGCAGAATCGATGTATATATTTCATTACCAAATTCCCACAGAAACGGGAATTCAAATTCCCGATTTCAAACTCCAAAGATTGTTTCTATGAGCTCTACGAAAAAGCATATGAGCAATGCCATACACATGACGTGAAAATCGTTCTTGCATCTCAAAATTCATAAAGGTACATGGCGATCCCTAGATCAATCAACCGTCAACCAAATTGACCATGTTGCGATCGACGCAAGGCACTCTTCCAGTGTTTTAGATGTCCGAACTTTCCGAGGGGCCGACTTTGACTCGGACCACTACCTTGTTGTAGCCAAGGTACGAATGAGGAATGAGGATATCTCGTTCACGACTCGCAGAAACTAACGCTGTGAAGCGACATGACGTCGGTAAAGATTGCCAATGCCTTTTCCAATCGAGTGTCCCTTCAATTATCCTTGAATCCTATGCCTCCAGCATTAAGCATTGAAGACCAGTGGCAGCAATGCCAAAAAGCCTCCAGAACCGCTGCCTCTGAGGTTCTGGGCTTCACTTGGCCACCAAAACGAAACCCGTGCCATGGTTCGATGAAGAATGCAGGCAGGCAAATGCAGCCAAACTAAAAGCACGAAAAATGCTGATACAAAAACGAACAAGGTCTGCTTCCGATCAGTATAACGAGATTTACAAGGAGAAAAGAAGGAAGGAACACCGAATTCTCAAAAAGAAAAAGAAACAGCATGAGAAGCACTCGTGTGAGGAAATTGAAAAGTGCCATGACAGGAACGAGATTCGGAAGTTTTACCAAAAGGTAAAAAGATCCTGCCAGGGTGGCAAACCCCGAACTCAAGCCTGTAAAGACCGGCAGTTAGACATATTAGTAGAGTCACAGTCGCTACTGAGTATCTGGAAAGATCACTTCTGCATACAGCTTAACGGCGATGAAGACACAAATTCCGCTGTCAGGCAGATTGCCCCATTCAGCTTGGACGATGATCAAGAATTCCGTCCTCCCGACCTAGAAGAAGTTAAGCTTACCATATGCAAACTAAAATCAAGTGAGACTACAGGTGCAGATGGTATTGATGCCGAACCTTTCAAGGCAGCAGGAGACCAGTTGGAAAGGAGCATGTACCAGCTGATTTGCATGATATGGCCGGAAGAAAGCATGCCCGATGAATGGAACCTCAGTATTGTATCGATCCTAAGAAAGGAAGACCCTAACAATTGCTCCAATTATAGAGGAATAAGTCTACCTAACGTCGCTTATAACATCTTGTCTGCTTTAATATTTGAACGTCTGAAACTTCACGTCAACAACTTGATTGGTTTTAGACCAGAAAAGTTCACAATAGACTAAATTTTTACATTACCGCAGATTTTTGAAAAAACCCGAGAATAAAATATCGATATTCACCATCTTTTTATCGATTTCAAGGACGAGTATGATAGTTTTTACAAAGACGAGCTGCACAGAGCAATGACTAGTTTCGGCATCCCCTCTAGACTCGAACAACTATGCAGGATAACTTAGGATAATTCGCACTGCTCCGTCAAGGTCGGTAAAAAACTCAGCAAGGATTTTGATTTCGAAAAAGGCTTTAGGCTACGATGGTTGGGCCATGTAGAGCAAATGGACCCAAACGCTCCAGCTCGATGGGTTTTCGAAGGCACATTGCAGGGAAATCGTAGAAGGCGAAAGCAGCGCAATCAAGTGGAAGAAGATTTCATCCGTCTTAGAGTGCGAAACTGGAGAGAGCTCGCCCGAAGTCGAAATTGTTGGCATAAGATGTTGGAACTCCGAACTGCAATGCCCACCTTAGTAAGTAAGATTTCAAAATTGTTTCTCTATTACAATACGATGTTATCTCCAAGTAACAAAGACTATATGTCATCCTCATATTCCTATAGGAACGGGACGAGCGTGGGAACATAACCGGGAACTAGGAAAATACTGATACCAAAAAAACTTTCACTGTTAGAATGCTTCATTGCTCCTGAATAATAAACACTATATTCCATCCCCATTTTCCATTGATATGGAAACTTAGGATCTGCTTTACTAAATTTACACTCGAGATGCGCCGCACCGGGCGCCACTTGTTCTTTTGAGCTTACTATTAGATCCTTTGATTGCAGCACAAATGCGCCATAATTCCGTATTCGCTTCTCTGCGTCGCGTCAACTTTTGCATGCAGCCGGAAGATGCATCTTTTTACTTCCTGCAGCGTCTTTCTGACCGCAAAATGGTCCTTCTGGAAGTGTATCGTGCATCTCTTTAGAAACCTCCTTGATTTTTGTTTGAACTTAATTGCGAAAGATTAACCATTACACCTTAAGAACTGAACCAAATTCTGGTTTTTTTTTTTTGATCCTTTTTTTTGATCCTTCGCTTGAGTACCTACTTTTCAGTTCTTCGTTGGCTCTAAGCGCATGAAACCGAACTAATTGCCAATTATTCGCGAAAGGCGGTACCCGTCGAATTAGTTGATGTTTCTGTGATTCGAACTTTAAACTACCTTGGGAAGTGATAATGTGTCCGAAAAACTTAGCTCAGGCCTTGAAAAGTGTACATTTCTCTGAATTCGACTTAATTATTCTCCACTAAAGAAAAGAAACGACCCTTTTCGTTTCCTTCACTGGTACATAATTTGAAAATTGAGTAATCGACATTTTCCCCCCAAAAAACATCTAAGAAAACAGACTTCGTAAAAAACCTAACGATGCTGCAGGAAAAAACAACATCTAACGAACCCCAAACCCAATTTAGAAAGCAGTCAACTATAAGTCTTTCTAAATAATTTAGAAAGCTTCTCAAAAACTGAATAAAGCATCAAAACGCTTTACTGGCCAAAACTATTGTTACGTGATAAAAATAAAAAAAGGAAATTGCTCTCCAGCCGAACATTCAATTATGAGTCAGAAATTCTTTTCTCGTTCTTATTTCAATCTATTCTTAGTCTTTTTGAACCACATCAACGTCAATATACTGTCACAGACTTCATTACTTCTCATTGTTTCTCTAAGAAAGACAAAGGTGCTCCCAAAGAGCTTATAACTTCCCTTTTATCCTACGTGATTTACTTTGGCACTAAAATCAATGGTTAAAACGTCCAACTTCCGTCGACCGACCGACGTAAATCTAACAGAATTAAATGTTCCAAAGATAATTGAAAACTGAGAGACGTTTTCTCCTCACAGAAGAAAAAACAAAATACGTAACTCTCGGACACAAAACCTTGTCGGATTCAAAGCCAGACCAGACCACGATCTAACAGAAGCAAAATGCAATTGCAGATGGTGCTCGTGCTAGGTCAAGCCTCTTCAATCTATACGACTATAGACAACATGTTACGGTCGACTGTACATTGGTTAAGATGCAGCAATGCTGCAAAGTTGCATTTCGAAAATTGGGACAGCAACACAAGTTAGTATCGCTATAAATAGACGCTTTCCATCTCCTGAAAGTGCTTACTTAAGTCTGCGGCCGACCGAGATAAGAGTGTTCAACCAATCTAATCTATTGTTAAACACTGTGCCAAGATTTCTTTGATTTGATGTGCGGATAAATGTCCCAGAAAATCCTTGACATCAATAAATAAAAATATAGAGCGAGGGTGTATGTATCCTACTTGGGTAGGAGGCAACTGAAAATACATAGGACACAGATGAAATACAAAAAAGAATAGAAATCCTTTTTCTAGCATTCCTTCTTATTCTTCGCTTTTCATTTTCAATTAACTTAAGGACCTATGGCGCAGTATGTTTAAGATTGAGGAGATTTTTGTTTTTATAAATTTGATTGCGAACGCCAGCTAAAATGGATTTTCCATCTGACATTACTATTTGGATAGGAAAAACTGATTTTTCATGCGTCCTACTGGCACAATCACGCCAACAACAACAGCAACATAATGAATGGTTTAGCACAAGAAGTTAATTAAAGGAATAATTGCGGTGCGAAATCCCGTCCTATTTGTCAAGCAGCTCTTATTAAGGGTCTCGTTATAGGAGCGGTAGGAGTGTGATGATAAAAGTTCTATGCCACCGTTCTAATTGTCACTGTGGCTTGGTTAATCCCATCATTATTCAGGAAATCATTTTAAATCCCGAGAGCTCCCGCATAAGGAGCGGCACAGGACCCAACAAAACAGTAGCATCAAAAGCGGTCCTCAGGTTGGATTTAAGAATTTTTCCACTAGCCGGTTAATGGATTTTGTCAAACGTCTTTAGGGCTTAACTTTGTGGGCTTTTGTTATTAATTAAGGAATGAGATGAAAAAAAAACCAGGACACAAAGAAATGAAGTTAACAAACCGGAAACAGGCCGATGCTGTCAAGGGTAACTTCATAGAAATATTGTCCACCCTTTTCTGAGTGAACATATATTTTTTTGGATTAATCACCAAGGGCTATGGTCCAAGTGTTTTAAAGTTGTTGTTTTTTTTTCTCCCCCGGTTTTGTTTCTTTCATCTTCCCTTTTATTGGAAAGAAGAAACAGAGGGATATTGAAATAGCTTTTGAGTTATGCCTCTCTGTGGTAGTTGCGGATTGCGGTATATGCACGAGGATAAGAGAGCACGGTGTGTTTTTGGGTTAAGTTAAGAATTTATATGATCATTAAGTGTTGATATTTGTGGCATAGTGCCTTAGTATAGGGAAGTGTTTTGGGGCTTCACTAGATGAAAATTTATTTATCACATACCTAGAAGGCCCTAGCTTTTTGGAATTCGATAAGTGGTTTTGTGGTGGCTATGTTTTGCTTGAGGTGTTTTCGGTTTTGTTCATAGGAAGCGGTGTGAAATGGGTTAGGTCGAAGACATATTTTCATATTCAGGGAAATTCTAATTAGATTCATAAATTATTAATTTTGTTTTTGGAAAGTTTTGAAGACTAGACGGCAGTTGTCAGTTGGCCCTTTGGCAGCGGATGGACTTGACTTATTAAATATTTTATAAGACGAGCGATATTATCTCCTTAGTCAATTTTTGATGAAAAACATTATGAAGGTAGATGAGAGGGAGTAAAAAAACAAAACTTTCAGACTTAAAGACCTTTACATTTATGCTTAAGTTAGAGGAAGGCTTTGCAAATCGGTACTTGACATTACCGCCGCCCCCAATGCTTTGTTAGAACCAAGCAAGGACTTCTCTGGTTGTGTCTTTTTGTTTTTATTGAATGTGCACTTTTCATTATTCAAAAAAGCTCACTTCCTTAAATATTTGTTCTGAACGAAGATAAAGAAGAGGAGAAGGTATACAAACGTGTAAAAGAAATTATTCCGAGTCATGTTGTGCACCATCTTTGATAAGAAAAAGGTGGGGTTTAGCTATTTTCTTACGATGGGAAAATTCATGCATCTTACTTTCACATTCAAGAAAGTTACTCCTCAGATGACGCAGCAAGGCTAAGAAAAGTCATGTCCAAGGTCCAAAATACCCCTAGTTTTCTTAGAAGACCTGATAACACATGGACTGACTCATGCTATGAAACTCTATAGTCACTCATGAACACCCACTTTCTAGGGTGTTCTCAAATGACATCCCCAGAACGCGGAAACCCTAGCGCTAACGTTAGATCCAACATAGGAAATCTATTAGTAGATAATAGGAAGGTAATGTGGGCCATTGACTCATTCTCAGCATACAAATCTGCGGGTCCGGACGGTATCATTCCAATGATGCTCCAAAGTCCCAAAGACTTGATTGTGCCGATACTAGTGGAAATATTCAGAGGTTGTCTTAACCTCACCTTTATTCCAACTAGTTGGAGAGAAGTTAAAGTCATATTCATTCCCAAAGCCGGTAAGCCCTCACACACTGAACCCAAAGATTTCAGACCAATAAGCCTATCCTCCTTTCTACTTAAGACTCTAGAAAGAATTATAGAAACGCATATCCGAACAAAACTGAATAACAATGTGATCTCTACAGCCCAACATGCATATGGGGTATTCCATACCAAATCGACCACTTTTGAACCCGACCCCTTTAGATTTTGCTGAAACCTTACCATTCTTTTCTGCCCTTTGAAAAACATTTTTGAGAATTTTTTCAAATTTTTTTGTCCAATCTCAAAAAAGTTATGAATTTTTCAAAAAAATGGCTTTTTTATTTTCAAACAGCCATAACTTTTTTTAAAAATTGACTTTTGGGAACATTTTTTTTTTAAATTGTTTGTTTTTGAATGAACTTTTCGAAAAAATACACGAACAAAATTTAGCATGATCAATTATATAAAATAATCGGTTTTTTTGAGTAAAATCGTCATTTTTTTGAAGTTCACCTTATTTTATTTTCTTCATTTTTTTCTCAAAAAAACTTCAATCAATTTGACAACTATTTTCACCAATTTCGGAGTGGGACGACTTTTTTTTATTTTTTTTTTATTTATTTAAAAAAAAAATCAAAATTGAAAAAAAAAAATTTTTTTCGTAAACTTTACTCGGCACTAGAACGATAACTTTGGCGACAAAAAATAATAACGGTTTTTGGTGGAGGGGTTCAATACAATCATTTTTTACTACAGGAGGGGGGTCTATCTCCCCCCGCTTAGGCGGTAGGGGCAATTTTATAAAAATTGACTTCAAAAAATATTGTTAAAGAACGGGAACATTTACAGAAACAAATTATACTTTTTATGAAAGCCAGAAATCTGCACTTCATAATAAATTTTTAATAAAGTGGTTTCAATTTACAGTTTTTGAAATAACTAACTTCAAAGTCAAAATTTACGAAAAAAAGTAAAAAAAAAATCACTTTGAGTATTATGTTCCTCATGATTACAAATGAAAATAAAAAAAAATTGATGTAGTAAGTTGCTTCAATAAATTTTTCATCAAACGCTGTAACCTACTTTTTTCTATGTCTTGTAGTTTTTGAGATAATTGAAAAATAGTAAAACTATTTCTTCTAAAACTATTATAATAAAAGTTTCTTAAGATTAGAGACTCCTTTAGTTTTAAAGAAGAAATATAGTTTTACTATTTTTAAATTATCTCAAAAACTACAAGACATAGAAAAAAGTAGGTTACAGCGTTTGATGAAAAATTTATTGAAGCAACTTACTACATCAATTTTTTTTTATTTTCATTTGTAATCATGAGGAACATAATACTCAAAGTGATTTTTTTACTTTTTTTCGTAAATTTTGACTTTGAAGTCAGTTATTTCAAAAACTGTAAATTGAAACCACTTTATTAAAAATTTATTATGAAGTGCAGATTTCTGGCTGTCATAAAAAGTATAATTTGTATCTGTAAATGTTCCCGTTCTTTATCAATATTTTTTGAAGTCAATTTTTGTAAAATTGCCCCTACCGCCTAAGCGGGGGGAGATAGACCCCCCTCCTGTAGTAAAAAATGATTGTATTGAACCCCTCCACCAAAAACCGTTATTATTTTTTGTCGCCAAAGTTATCGTTCTAGTGCCGAGTAAAGTTTACGAAAAAAAATTTTTTTTTTCAATTTTGATTTTTTTTTTAAATAAATAAAAAAAATATTAAAAAAAGTCGGCCCACTCCGAAATTGGTGAAAATAGTTGTCAAATTGATTGAAGTTTTTTTGAGAAAAAAATGAAGAAAATAAAATATGGCGAACTTCAAAAAAATGACGATTTTACTCAAAAAAACCGATTATTTTATATAATTGATCATGCTAAATTTTGTTCGTGTATTTTTTCGAAAAGTTCATTCAAAAACAAACAATTTGAAAAAAAAATGTTCCCAAAAGTCAATTTTTAAAAAAAGTTATGGCTGTTTGAAAATAAAAAAGCCATTTTTTTGAAAAATTCATAACTTTTTTGAGATTGGACAAAAAAATTTGAAAAAATTCTCAAAAATGTTTTTCAAAGGGCAGAAAAGAATGGTAAGGTTTCAGCAAAATCTAAAGGGGTCGGGTTCAAAAGTGGTCGATTTGGTATGGAATACCCCATATATAAAGGGCAAATCAGTTGAGACTGCACTTCATGAAGTAGTCGGAACCATTGAACAGTCAATCCAATATAAAGAGTACACGTTGGCTGCATTCCTCGATATAGAAGGGGCCTTCAACAACGTTGAATACAATGCTATTCGCATGGCATTAAGCTCCATAAATATCGAGCCAACGCTATCAAACTGGATCGACTCCATGCTCCAAACGAGAATAGTAAAAGCAGAAATGGGTGAAAGTACCCTAAAAGTCAAAACTTGTAGAGGTACACCTCAAGGAGGAGTGTTATCCCCGCTACTCTGGCTCCTAGTAGTTAACCAAATCCTGGTTAAACTCGACAGGAGCGGAAGAAAAGCAGTAGCCTATGCCGATGACATCGTCATCATGACTTCGGGAAAATTCACAACCACCCTTTGTGAACTTCTTCAGACAGCTCTAAACAAGCTCACCAGCTGGGCGAAAAACTCTGGGCTAAACGTTAACCCTTCAAAAACAGAACTTGTTCTGTTTACGAGAAAACGTAACATTCCAGATATACTTCCTCCCTCCATTAATGGTATACCAATAAGCTTATCTGGTACGGCAAAATATCTCGGAACTGTCCTTGATCGTAAACTTAACTGGAAAGAAAATTTAAAAGAAAGAGAAAGGAAAGCTCAAATCGCTTTCTACACTTGTAGTAGAATTTTTGGTAAAAAATGGGGACCTGGTCCCAAAACCATTCACTGGATGTATACATCCATAATAAGACCAATCCTCACATATGCCTGTCTATAGTCTGGTGGCCATCATTAGAGAAGGCTTCAAACCTTAAGACCATGACCAAAATCCAAAGGCTTGCATGCATTGGCTCAACTAGTGCCATGAGAACAACACCAACTGCAGCTCTGGAAACCTTCCTGTCGCTAGCCCCCCTAGATCTTTTTACTAAGGAGATGGCGGCCAAAAGCGCACTGCTACTCAAACAATGCAACAATTGGAAAACAGGCATATCAGGCCATAGAACCATCATGAACCATACAGACATAGACATTCAAACAGACTATACCCCCCCGCATATTGACTTCAATCCAGTGGCCCTAACAGCCTTTCCGACAAGAGAAAGCTGGGAGGAAAACAGGGTTATAAAAGGAAATCACATTTCCGTCTTCACAGATGGTTCCAAAACGGACGAAGGGGTAGGGTCAGGTATCTTCTCAGACTACCTCACCATGAATAGATCAATAAAGCTTCCCGACTTCTGCAGTGTCTTTCAAGCAGAAGTACTCGCAGTGTGCGAAGCCGCGAAGCACCTTGCTACGCAAAACTTGATCAACAAAAATATTGACTTTTTTGTAGACAGTCAGGCGGCCATTAAAGCTATCTCATCCATTATCACAAAATCCAGGCTAGTAGACAGCTGTCGCAGTAACCTTAGACTGCTCAGTGAGACAAACACAGTTAGTTTAACCTGGGTTCCAGGACATCGTGACATTATCGGTAATGAAATGGCGGATAAGCTGGCAAAAATCGGGTCAGCACTCGAATCCAGCGAAGCGAAGACTTCAGTTCTAAAGCCACTAGAGCAAGAAAAAAGCAGAATCAAACACAATTTTCTAAAAATCGCCAATGACAGGTGGTCATCTTTAGAAACATGCCGAGTCTCTAGAAACCTTTGGCCAGATATTTCCAAGAAAAAAACAGAATTTCTACTTCAGCTAAGCAGACCTCGGCTCTCTCTGTTGATTGGCATTCTCACGGGTCACAACTCGTTGGGTACCCACATGATGAGAATGGGCATTAGCACATCCGACTTATGTAGAGGATGCCAAGATGAGGAGGCAGAGGAGGGATCTTTCCACTTCCTCTGTGAGTGTCCTAGCTTGGCCCACACTCGGAAAAAAACCCTCGGAGAATACTTCTTCGACGAACTGGGCGACATCTCTAACCTCCCACTGAGCAACGTCCTGAAATTTACTCAGGGCTCCAAATGGTTCAGTGGGAGTTCCCTACCACAATAACCATCCACCTCTCCAATCCTCCCATTTCCTCATCCTCTGATTTCCCGGGGAGCACAATGGATCCTCGAGATCTGAGTGAGGTGTTGCCACTTGTGGCTGCACCCCCCATTCAACCTAACCTAACCTACTCCTCAGATAAATCCTCGAACTAGGGAGGGTTGCAGAGAGGGTTAGGAAATTTGAATGCTTCAACATCCAAAGCTTTTGGCTTGGAATCTGCCTTCTGACGAAATCGAAAATCGTCGTCAAAGTTTTTGTTGCAAGTTGAACATCATTATGGAGCTTCCATCTTCAAGACAAAGACGACATAATTCATTTTGGCAGTTGAGAGAGAAGTGAGCCAGTGAATTTGACTTCACTTTTGCTCGGTTTAAGAGTTTCTTTGAAGCAGCTTTACGAAAGTTCGATGAATAGCTGTGACTGGTGGAAGCCAAGGGCTTGTAACAAAATACTACATGGACTTGTAATACAAGCAAGTGAATTATGACAAGAAGTGTTTCTGTAGATAACACAAAGGTACAAATTCGCTGGCTCGTCTACAAGTGTAATGGACATAATCCGAAGAGTGGCTCTTGGCTTGTGTACTTGTAGCTTTGTGTTATTGGCCCCCGGTCATGCTCATATACGTTGTTGCCATCAAGCCTCCTCAGAAGGCTATAAATAAATAATAAAAAAAATTCCAATAGAAGAAAAAACTGTCTATTGGCGGTAGGAAGATATAGCTATATAAAGGACAATGAGAAGTGTTAACTTGAAGAATTCAGCACAGTGCACCACGAATTGAAGAGATTCATCAACCTGGGCAAGAAACGAAAAAAGGAAGAGCTCCCTGACATGATGTCAACAGCGATCCCTGGAGACTAGGCAATGCAAAAGTTTGTTCTGCAGAAGCCCGTTGAAAATCTTTGCTCAGAAAGGATGAACCGCATTGTGGAACTGTTCCAAACTCATCCAGTCAGGTAATCCGACGTCCCTACGCTGCTGCAATAAGAAATACCATCGTTCAGCAAAGAAAAGCTGAAATTGACAGTTAAGGTTCTTCAAAACAAAAAGCTCACGGATGAAGCAAATCGCTCAGTACTGTCCCCAACTGTTGTTGAAAATATACAACAGCTTACAGAAGGAAAAAGCAACGAATTTAACTTTTTAGGAAAAATAAGGGAAACAAGGACGCTCCATCCGCTTATATGCTGGACACAGCAGGCTTTGCAACAACGACTCATAGCCACGATACCAAAAATGGGAGACTTGTCTGAAGAAAAATATGACTCCAGGAAGAAGGCGCTCAACACTAGGAGCAATAGAAAAAGCATTGAGGGCAGTCGAAAATGTCCAGCAAGGAAACCAACACACCAAGAAAATTGTTTATCTGATAACGCTGGACGTTTAAAAGGCTTTTAATTCGGCCCGTTGATGAAATGTGTTTAATGTACTTGTGAGAAAATTCCACATTTCAGAGTATTTCTTGTGGATGATGAGAGACTATCTGCACGAATGACAAATGTGGCTACTGAAGACAGAACTAGTGCTTCCAACAAAAAATAGAAATTCCAAAGGTTTTCGACTTCCACATCGAAACCGAAGTCATAAAAATCAAAAACGTTGCTAAATACCGGGGAATAAAGCTCCGTTACGAAACTGGCTTTCTGGGACGAGATACTAATGGCCGCAGAACGGGCATCCAAAGTCACAAGCTATCTATCGAGGCTAGTCGCTAATGTAGGTGTCAGCAAACAGAGACTTTTTATGTCAACAACACACTCAATTCTACTGTACGGAAGTGACATTTGGGTCGAGGTACTAAAAGAAGAAAAGAACCGGAAACAGCTGACATCGGTACAGAGATGCGGTGGCGAATAACGAGCGCGTATTGGACAGTGTCTGAACCAGCAGTTCTGGTTGTTGCAAGAATCGTACCAATTGATCTTCTTGAAGCACAAAGAAAATATATACACGAAAGGAAAACAGGAACCGGAGTGGAAGCGCCGAATATGGAAGCAAAGTGACAGAAACGAAAGAATTCTGAATAACCGTTCCTATCACAGCAGATGACGCTGAACTGCTAGATAAATCGGAGACCTTAGCGAATGGATTAACCGCAAATACGGTGAAGGGAACTACTACGTCAAAAAGTTAGTCACCTGGTACTTCGAAGCCTTCCTACACAAAATTGGAAAAAAGAAGCCCGAAGAAGAAGACAGAAGATGGTTATCACACAGTGTTCGAGTATAAAGTGTAATAGACGGGAATCTCTCCATCAGGAAATACAAAGAAATTAATGTCGGAGAAATCAGCCAAACCAATATCATCCAGAACGTAATGATAGCAGCAGAGTAATGAAAGCGAATCAGCACGCATTTGACGTAGACCCTCAGAGCAAGAAAACGAGAAGAGATAGATGAGGAGCCATTACCTGCAACAAAAACACGGACCCATCTTCAAAGAAATGCTTAAGTGCTCTCGAAAAGGGAGTTCAGCGAAAAACTTTTTGAGTTTAAGCCGCTATGCCAAAGTTTTCGTGCTTTGAAGAATACGGCATACGGAAAAGTATGGAGCATTTCTGCAAAAAACAAAAAATTCTATGGCCACCTCATTTTTAATTGTACTGATTAGGAGACTGCAGCGGGGTTCTTGTATAAGGTAACAAGAGGCCAATGCGTCAGTTTGTTTGATGCAACAACAAAAAAAAGTAGAGCGACGCCGACGTACTAAAACTCGGAAACTAGCTCAATTCATGGACCTACAGTTTAATGCACACTCCGAACGGCTAAGTGAGAAAGCGCTTTCTACGAAAGTGGCTCTCGGAGGCCTTGTCAATTTCCGTGAAACCTGATTCCCGTGGGTGAAATCTACCGATCCACTTCTTATAAGAATATTGCAGACTAAGTACTACGCCACTAACGTGAAATGTTATTGACTCTTTCTCCAAATTTCAAATAATAATATATCATCGCTGGAACTTCGAGGTTCAAATACCTCAAAAGTTAGATTGCGGTTTATACTTCAAAATCATTTGATATAGTTGAGCATGAAGCTCTTTATCGAAAATGCGTGCTTTTGGTATCGATGACTTTCTTCTTCGTTGGATTAGAAACTAAATTCCCGGCTTTTCAATGCAAGTTGTATTGGATGATTTCAGGGGCCTGTTTGACAGATCATACAACACTACATTTCATACAACATATTTCTGAACTTAGTACACGTCTCTATAGCGAATATGTTCTTCAAATGCAATCTTCAATAAAGTTAAATCCTAAACGTTTTTATGAGTTTATAAACATCAAAAGAAAATCTGACGGCTACCCTTCCTCCCTCTCTTACCTCAACAACTCATCATCAGACCCTGAAATGATTGCAAATTTTTTCGCAAACTTTTTTGAACAGTCATTTAGTGATTGCGAGGTAGAAGTGGATTTTCATTATTTCCAATATCTAAATAACTCTCCACAAACCTCATTTCACACATTGGATATTTTCCCAACCATAATCAAAAATAAAATTGATAAACTTCAGGATAATTACTCATCTGGTCCTGACGGAATTCCTGCTATAGTCCTTAAAAACTGTTCGAGCTTTTTTGTCCAATCTCTGACAGCCCTTTTCAAGCTATCACTTTCACAAGGTGTGTTTCCAACATTCTGGAAAACATCTTATATAATTCCTATCCATAAAAAAGGACCAAAGAATGATGTGTCTAACTATCGTCCCATAGCCAAACTGTCCTGTATACCAAAGCTGTTCGAAAGCATTATTTATGATACACTGTCTTTCCACTGCAAATCTATTTTGGCTCCTGAACAACATGGTTTCCTAGCTGGTAGGTCAACCACGACCAATCTAGTGGATTTTGTTTCCCATACGTTGTGTACCTTAGAGAAAGGAAATGAAGTTGATGTTATTGCTACTGATTTTAGCAAAGCATTCGACAAAATGTCACATAAAGTCATACTTTTCAAATTAAAAATCCTAGGCTTTCCCCCACTTTTTATTTCTTGGGTTTGTACCTATTTAACTCTGAGAAAATATGTAGTCTGCTTCAGATCATCTCTCTCCAATCCCTTCATAGCACCTTCTGGTGTCCCTCAAGGCAGCCATCTTGGCCCACTGTTTTTTATTTTGGGGATTAACGATGTTGTCAAAATCCTTGATTGCAACGTTTTGATATACGCGGATGATATGAAAATATTTAGAAGTATTTTATCCCCCGCTGACTCTTCTATTTTACAAGATAATCTAGACATTTTCTCAGTTTGGTGTCACAAAAATAATTTAGAACTTAACGTTAGTAAATGCCACGCTATAACTTTTTCCCGCAAACGTCTACCCCCGCCCCCTAGGTGCTATTATCTACAAGGTGAACCAATACACGTTGTCTCTTTTGCTCGTGACTTAGGTGTCATTTGTGATAAAGAGCTCAACTTTCACTCCCACATTGAACATGTTATAAAAAAAGCAAACAGCATGCTCGGATTCATAAAACGTTGGTCGAAAGAATTTTCCGATCCGTATATTCTCAAATCCTTGTACGTTACTTTCGTTAGGCCAATTCTTGAATATGCCTCCCAAGTGTGGTCACCTTATCAAATTACACAAGTTAAACGCCTCGAAGCTGTCCAACGTAGATTTCTCCTTTACGCTCTACGCAAACTTCCCTGATCGTCTGCAGCTTATTGATCTTCAGTCTCTTCAAATGAGACGCGAGATCTCAGATATCGTATTTATTCAAGATCTTTTGAGTGGAAACATTGATTGTCCTTCGCTATTGAGTTTAATATCTTTTAATGTAAATTCACGTAATCTTAGGACTGTTCCCCCTTTCCGAATTCCCTATCATCGTACGAATTATAGTTTCTACAACCCTATGTCACGTATGTTACGTAATGTCAATGATTCCTATAATCTGTTCGATTTCCATACCTCAAAATCATCCCTCCGTAAATCTCTTGCTTCCTACTCACAATGAACCGAACCCTCCTGATTTCATTCATTCTTTTGAATATATTTTTTATTTTAGATTTAAGTTTTGTTTGTATTTTAGATTTAAGTTTTGCTTGCTTGTACTAAGTGTAAATAAATAAATAAATAAATAAATACAACAATTTTAAAATCATACATATGTAATATACAATTTTCTGTTTCACAGACTTCATTGGAAAGATTGTATGATCTGACAGCTGTATGATTTGACAGCAAAAATTGTTGAATAAAACAAAAATTAATTTTGCAAACAGTCAAATTTTATAAAATCAAACGAAGAGAATAAATTCGTTTGCGTATATTTTTTATACCTATCAAAAGTTATTATCTTTGTGATATAAATTCGGTCTACAATAGACTGTTAGTAGTTTAAGCTCATTGAAATTCAAAAAGGGGAATGCAAACGAGGTTAAAATTTTCTCGAGAAGTTGAAATTAGAAAATCAATCAGAACGCTGAATGTCTTTAATGTGATACTTAAAAAAACGCAAAATAAAAGAAGTATACTATTTAAATAAAATGCCAGTTCGACCGCTGCTCTTGCTGTTATAATATGTTCTTATAGCTTGCACGCAAAGTTTTCTCTTTGTATCGAGCTTCTGAAATATTGCTTCTTGGTTGGACAACCCCGTATATTTTTTTCTTACGTTCGTTGAAATCCTTGTTCACAGAACTGTCATAATTGCCTGCAACTTTTTGTGTGTCTCATTTTGTTTTCAAGGAAAATGGAAATTGGCCTTTTTGATTTCGGAACCACTTTTAGTAGGTTGAAACTGTCCTTAGACAAGGGGTTTGTCAAGTTTGAATGAAGATAAAAAAGAATGCGATTGGAAATGATTGGCATTCTCCACAGACGTCTAACGGTTCTTACTATCACCAAATTCCATGTGCATAAGAGAAAAAAAATGGATAAAAAGCTTTTTCTATAAAACGATAGTTTCAACAATATGCTGACTACTATAATGATGCTCTTCGTACTTTGGACAAGATTGGAAGTTTTTCAAAACGATTTCAAAAATTTTATCAGGCCTCGAATGCCGTACATAGGTAAATGGAATTTAAATTACCAATTTTCTTTCTATCTTGGTCATTTAATCTTCTTCTCTTACTATTTAGAGTCTCATAAAATCTCGTTTTTCAATTCAGAAGCGCCGTTAAGCTTTCCATATAGCAAGTATTTGGCTGCCTACAAGAAATAAGCGATTGATACATCACCTATTTTTTGCCGTATCAAATGTATCAAAATTTATCCAACATTGTAGACACATAATGTATGACAAAATTCTGTGAAACAGAATTTATTCTTGAAATATTCCAGTCGAATTAATCAATCAATGACAGCAGTCATACAACATTGCTGTAAAACAGTATTTTTTAAAATAAATTTTGAAATCATACAATGTATGTGATGTATGATCTGTGAAACAGTCCCCAGGTTTTATAACCACTTTATAAATGCTGGTGTGCCTCAAGGCTCCGTTTCTTCTCCGACTCTCTTTCTAATTTTCATAAACAATTTCTTGTCTGAAACTTCTAATCCTCTCAACTGTTTTGCTGACGACTTGACCCTCAGCTTTTCATATTCGTTTCCAAATTCACGTCCCTGCTCTTCGGATGTGAAACTGGAACGGTTGCTTACCTAGCATTGTAACATGGGGTAGTAAAAACCGAGTAGAATTCAATGCTTCGAAAACTCAAAGATGGCTTTTGTCACTAAAGATCAACATCCCCCACTGCCTTTATCAATTAATGGCACCTGCATCCAAGAAACCGAAAAGCTGTCAGCACTTGGAATGTATGTAAACGATGATCTTCGTTGGAATGGCCACATATTTGAAGTCGCAAAAAATGCTACTAAATGCTTTGATTTCTTGAGACGATGCAGGAAACTCTCCATCCCTTCTGATCTGACTGCCATTTTTTCCCACTAAATCCGCTTAAAACTAGTGTACAATTATCATATCGCCGTCATGTGCTCCCCAAACATCATCGCTCCTACTTGATAGGGTTCAAAACAGAGCTTTAAGACTGAGAGGTAATGGTTCAAATGTGGGACCAATGAATTTTTTCAACATCGTCGAAACATTATTTGCCTCACTTTTTTATATCATTTTTACAGACAGTGCCCTTGCGAAATAGGCCGCTGCATTCCTTCCCTGAAACTAATTCAGCTTTCGGAATCGGCACAAAATTATAGGTCTCTGAAATGCCGTAAATAGGTGCCGGGGATATTCCAACTTCGTTGCGACACCCTAGTTATTTGTTTTATTTTTATAGATTTCCAAATCAGTAGAGTCTGTAAAGCTAAACGAAAAATCTAATTCACCGTGAAAGTTTGGTCTGTTAGCAGCACTGAAATGTTCAGTTAACAGTTTTTCATTGTCAAATCAAAAAAGTCTCGTGATAAGAATCGTTTAAGCCCCGAGAAAATTAAAATTTTCCAGGTTTTGAACCGAGTAAGCTCCAAGAACATGCACTTGTGGCTCCAACTTTAAATTTTTAATTAGCAGTGATTTCGTATATAAAATCATAATTTTCAAAAACAAAATCAATACTCACCTAAAAAACTTGCGAAACTCTTATTCTCGATATTAAGTACAAGAAAATCTACACTCTCCTTCCTTGATTGTGTTCTACCAACCTGAAAGTAAAGGTAGGAGCTGAGTAATTAAAAAACGCCAATCATCGCAAGCTTAAATTAAAAATCAAAATTAAAATTGACAAGAGCATAGCAATTAGTCTATCGGAAGATAGAAAGCAACGAAACCATCCAACCGGTCATTATTACCTTCGTCTTCGTTGCTCTTTATAAGGAAATGGCAAAAGACTTCTTTCCGCATTCTCTTCGCTGCCATTTTTTTTTTTTACTGTCATCATTTCCTAATCGTTGTTCGCTATTCCAAAATCAATGGGAGCGGAATTTTTAATCTCGCTCGCATGTCGCATCTTATATCTCCTTTCGAATTCAGTCCATCAATCGACAATGACATTTTGTCGGTCTAAGCTCAAACTCGTTTATTCTCAAGCCTCAACTCGCACTCGTACTCCCAGTTCGTTATGGTCTTTGACATTCCTGCATAATTTCTGCCTCTATTTCCTTTTCAGAAATGACTTTGTCTGAAAACGTGACACACGCTTTGTGAGGCTTTTGTTGGTGTATATGTGTGTTTCTTTTTGTGTACGGTGTATAAAACGAGTCCTTTTCCATTGCATTCCAGATGACCAGGAACGTCTCTTCCTATATCTACTAATTGCGGGCTCAGGTGGAGTCATCGTGTGCATCGTAATTGTTGCTGTACGTGTTATAATGCTGAAGCGTCATGATCACAATGCAGACAGTCATTCGCAGTCATCGGGCAAGGGTGGCGCTGGAGAGACAACTATTCCAAATGGATTTAACGATACGATATCGGAAATTGATGCAGACATCGATTTAACCATTCCAGTGCCAGTACCAAGCGTATCCAAGAATGAGGTGAGTTTAAACTTTTTGTTTTCTTTTCTTTTCGTTTTCTATTCTTTTTGCTTTGCTTTCTTTGAGGAAAAGAAATAGAAGAGTTGAATTCTTTCTTTAGTCCTGTTGCATACACGGAAATACATTCACATCCTGCGGCTGAAGGCATCCTAGGGTGCAATAATCCTGCTGATGTGATATTACAAATCGCATTAATGCGGTCGTCGTTGTACGGATTCTCTCGTAATCGTTTTAAATGCAAGCAACATTTTTGCACCGGCATCGGCATGGAGTGTCGAGGAATTTCCCTTCGTCGAACGTCGAAGAGGAAGAAGATACACGTTCGTGTATGTGTGAGGATGAGTCGCTTTAGCATCTTTGAAAAGGAGAAGTCCTTTTCAGTACTAAGCGGAAATAATGCAGTCGAAAGGGAATATACATAGTTAAGAAACTTACCGAAGCAGCAGCAAAAGGCTTGCAGATATGAATAGATTAGGAGAAGATATTCGAAATGAATGCATTGAGAAGTTTATCATCAGTGTTCAATATTCAAATTATAGTCGGTTGGTAGAGTTAGTGTATATCTTATGGGACTTTACTTTACTCAGCATTTAAATGGACATTATTCTGACGTAAGGAGGACAATCGTAAGCCTCTAATGAAAAAGCACCTAGCTTAAGTCGAAGATTAGGAAGCTGAAATGAAATGGTAATGTAAATGTCTTTCAGCAGAGCGGTTACTATCCATTGTCAGACAATTCAAGAGGCTATTAAATTTGAACGTGCCATTTGGCCAGAGGCAGAAGAAGCTCTTTGGTTGTGCTGTAGAAGGAGAGGGCAATGGGTTGGATGGAAGAAAAGCTGGGATTGCTTGATTAGTGTGTAATTTTTATGTTTTATTTTTCTTTTTTTTTCTAAAGACATGTGTGGGATTTGGCAAAGCTTCTTCATTTTCCCTCCACTTAATGTTCTTGACCAAACGATTGTCGGTTCGCAATTTCGTTTTTTTTTTCAGCTACGGGTATGGAATTTAATTTTTATTTTCTGGCAAATAAAGGGACGTATGCGATTCAGTTATAAAAAGACCTGCAGTCCTTTAATGGGTCGTCTTCGCTTTGGTGTTTAAAGAGAACTCTTGCTCTATTCTATTTTTGTTCGTTGTGTTCGGTCGAATTTATGGCTTTTCTCATTCCAAATCAAGTTGAAAAAGTAGGATTTTGTGAAAGGATATTTAGAAGAAGAATCGAATTTTTTGAGAATGAAACCAATTGATTCGGTCATATGTCGTCTGTGATAGATTTTGTAAATTATTAAGACATTAAATCACTTTTTATCGTTTTTAATGTTTCATACGAAAAATTGAACTGTCCTTTTTAAAAAAAACTCGGAATCGGCAGAAAATTGTAGGCTCCTTCCATTCCCCCACAAGGCAATGGTTGTGAGAAATGCGCTAGGCTCCAAACCTCCTCGCTCTGTTGCGCCAACCTATTTATTTATTTATTTTATTTTATTGTAGTCAACAAATGACTTTTCTTCTAAATTCTGGGAAATGATTAACATAAAGTTTTGGGTGGGTACCTAATGAGTTGTGACCCGTGAAAATGTCAATCTACGAACAGAGTAAAGACCTGTATGGTTGGAAAAACTCGGTTTACTTTTCTTGGAAATATCTGGTTTTGTTCTTGGAAACGCGGCAACCACCTGTCATTGGAGTTTTCTAATAACTTTCGTTGGCTTCCGCTTTTTTCTTGCTCTATTGGTGTTCGTCGCGTTGGATTCGAGTACTGACCCGATTTTGGCCAGCTTATCCACCATTTCGTTGCCAGTTATGTCACGGTGTTCAGGAACGACAGCCGTAAAGCTTGCGTCATAAGGAATCAATCGATGAAAAAATCAGAAAGTTCTTTATAACGCTTGTGTATGTTAAAGCAAATGTAAAAAGTATTAGTGAAGTGATGGTTTTATTTTCATTCAAAATTCAATTTTTTTTTTTCAAATTCTAATGTTTTTCCACAGGTATCACCTTTCGCGATTGGGCAATTTCTCTGACAGCAATTTCGTGTCCTGAAATGGGCTTTCTCGATTAGCCGTTCGGAATCGGCAAAAAATTGTAGGCACCTTCCATTCCCACACAAAGTATGGAGCAAAAAAAAGGGGCTTTCCTTGAGGCCAAGTTATTAAAACAAACTGTGCTGATTATTGAAAACTATTGTGACGAAGAAAATTGCTTGAGAATTTCGAAGAAGCTAAGATTCCTGATAAGTGCCATTCCCAAGTTTTTTTTTTAGTTTGAATTCAATTGCTGAGCCATTCGGGAACTATATGGGAAATTTTGAGTAGTCTAGCGTTTATTTACTAATAATTGTGAATTAAGACCTGCATTGGCTTGAGAACAAACAATTTTTGTAGATATTGTGGAAGACATTTGCGTAGTTTTCGATAAGGCGAAGGAGACAACTTTTTACATATCTGAACATCTTCGACGTGCATATGTACACAGAAATTGCTTAAGAAGCTCATTAATGAAAAGCGGGTAAAGAAAAGGGCCTTAGTATTGAACCTTCTGGAACGCCTCGATTCGTGAACAGAAAGCTGAAAAATTTATTCGCTGCAAAGACCGTCTGCTTTCTACTACTGTAGTAGGATTCTTAAAGGTGGAATGAAGACGTAAGGAACTTGCTTATTTATAGCGCAAGATTATGTCGAATGCTTAGGAGAAGTCGAGCAACATGGCACACATAGTGTTTATCAGTGTCGGCCTTGAGCAAATTTGCTCCACTTTTGCAGAAAAAATAAAATCTACTCCGACGCAACAGAAAATTTGGGATACATAATTTCCAGACGTCCGTGATTTTGATTACTTGAAATCATTAAAGAACAAATAAAAAAGAATGTGGGTCGACCTAGAGCATTTCAAGAGCTCACTGTTTTCGAATGCGAAGTGCCAAGTTGACAAGTACTTTTCATTGCTGTCTTTTACGAAGTCAATAGGAGCTTTGAAGTGATTGCGTTTAGGTTGGAAACCCGGCCAAATAGGCTGAAGAATGCTTTGTGAACGCAGATATTTGTTTTTTTCAATTAAAATTATTAAGACATCACAGAAATGGGGCTGAAGTCTTTACCGTCAAGACTCTCGGGAATATGACTAATGACTTACTTTAGTTGTGATCTAGAAGAATGATCTGAAAGGCTCCGTAATAAAAAGTACCCCAGCACTGCTGTGCCAAATGGGGACAGAAATTAGCAGCTGATGCCTTTGGTCGTCTGTTGGAAGAAGAAATTGAGGATGGTGGTAATTCTACTGAGACTACGTTCACCAAAGAGAAGGCTTGTGCTCTGCAATATTATTGAGGCTGACCAAACATCAGTACGCAATCTTTCGCAAAAGGTTTTGAAATAGCCTGGCGTATTTCTTTTCTATTACCAACTCTTGGATTCTAGAAGCGATAACCACCCCCGACCTTTCCATTGCTGAAGGCTCTGGTGGAAATGACATCTAGATTGCCAATAGCCAGGCACTTACAACCACCAAGAACGAATCCAGCTTTGTCGTGGAAGTAGGGTTGTGATGGTTCCTCTAATTAAAAATGTGCTTGCAAGCAAGCCTTTAACGACCCTGAACGATCAAAGAGAAGGAAATCATGAAAACCAGAAAAAAACTCGATCATGAAACCATGAGAGGGAAAACAGGAACTGTGGTGTATGCTCTTCTAAGCCGGGGACAGGGTCATCACACGATGGAAATACGGCTCTTTCATGGAATGGCCAACTAGTAGCCCTAGAGTCTGTAAGACAAATCTACAATACTTGTAATAATAGTGGATTATGACAATAAGTACAAAATTTTTCTAACACAAAGCTACATGTTTGAAAGGAAATGCAATGCAGTGGTAATAAAGTGTTTTGTGTAATAAGACCAACTATTTTGCTTTTAGATGAAAGAAAACCCCCTATTGTGTCTATGGGTTTCACTTTTCGGAAGGAATTGGCAAGTCCACATTCATTGCAATGAAAAGCTCTTTCACGATTAGCCCTTCGGAATCGGCAGATCATTGACGGATGACGGCCCCCTCCATTTCCTCACAAGGCAATGGTTGCGAGAAATGCACTAGGCCCCGGGGCTCCTCACTCTGTTGAGTTCATCCAGGAATATCTTCAAGTCCTAGCAACCAAGGTCTGCGCTTCGACTAAGAGATGCTGCCTTGCAGTTATCCCCCTCAAAACAGATTTGGAACTCTTCACGAATAGAAGAAAACTTCCTACATTTGAGATGCCAAGATTAAATGGATCTTCACTTAAGATCTCTGATCAGTGGCGTAGCTAGGAAATTTTTCGGGGGGGGTTACATGTAAATATTTGTACGTAAGTAAAAGTCGTTGTTCAATTGTATTGATAAGGTTTTTTCCAATTTATTGATATACAATAATAAAGTGCAGAAAATAAGAACATATGAAAATACACGAAATTATAAATCAATTCTTCTCTGCTTTGCACGAATCATTCGATAACTTCTTCCACCTTAATGTCAATGTGCCTGTTAATGCTCATAAGAGCAAGCCCATTCAGCTTATCTTCGCCTGTAGAATTCCTAATCCAATATTTTAGACGCCTCAACGTGGAAAAACTACGCTCGCTGCTAGTAATGGTCGCAGCCAATGTTGCACCTATTTTCAAAAACTTGAAAATGTTTGGAAAAAGTGCATCGTTACAAATATTTCATGATTCTATAAATGTCTTTGGTTGAGTTTTTGCCCTAACCCAACGTTGTCTCCACAATAACACTTCATTTATTATACGGTTGAAGTAGCTGCCTCAGTCGCTGTTGGCCATTGATTCATTATTACTTCCACGGTTTCATCAATATTCTCAACGTCTTTCCTTTTTTTTTTTCCTATAGACTCGGTTATTTTTTCAGCATCAGCGAATTTTCGTTGTACATTCTGATGATGATGAGTAAAAATTTGAAAACAAGGACACAGTTGAGCTGAGAATTATGTTCCACAAAACTGTTTGCGTTCCATCAAAGTGACATTGAGCGCTCAGTGAGATTTTTCTTTGTGGAACTGGCGTAATAGATCAATGTGATTGAAGCATTGTATTGACTTATGATACATGGACTGCTAGTTGCATTAATTCTCTACACAAAAGTTGGATAATAATGATTGCACTTATTTTTGGTTACACTAGCCAATATCTTACTCTTAACTAAAACACTAACGACATCTGCTGAGATTTAGCTAGCGTGATTATTTAGCAGGGGGTTTTATCCCCAAAACCCCCCCTACGCTACGCCACTGTCTCTGATCAATCAAGATACTTTGGAGTGATCTTAACAATTAATTGAGACCCAACAAAATGAGAAAGATACAAAAAGCCATGAGAGCACTACGTTATTGTGACGGGATTTTTGGCACAATTTGGGGACCAAATCCTAAAATCAACATGTGGATGTATACTGCCATTGTTAGACTCATCCATATGGCAATGTGGTCTGGTGGAAGGCGCTGGAAAAATCCACGCATTTAGAAACTTTAACGAAAGTACAAAGAACAGTCTGTATTTGCGTCACTGGAGCAATGAGAACAACACCAACCGCGAGCTTGAAAATAATCCTCAATCTCACACCCCTTGATCTCTATGGTCAAAAATCGGCAGCAAACAGCGCACTTAGGCTAAATCAGTGTAATGTCTGGAAAACCAGCCAAACAGGACATGCACAGGTTTTTTCACGATACGCAGACAACAATATCTGCACGGATTACATAACTCCATATCATAAAAAATCCTTCCCCAATAGACAGCATTGGGAGGATGAAACACCTCATTCGAACAAGACGTCTATATCAATTTATATCGACGCGACGCGGCGGCTCGAAAATGGAAGTTGGAACAGGTGTATGTTTCTTTTCAGAAAGCCTCAATCTAGCCAGTTCCTTCAAGTTCCTCCAAATCACAGCCAGTGTCTTCCAAGCCGAGATCTTGGCAGTTACAATCGCTGTATAACAGGTTTATATAAAAAAAAAAAAAATAGGGTGGCGCTACAGAGCGAGGAGCCCCTGGGCCTAACGCATTTCTCACAACCATCCCTTGTGAGGGAATGGAGGGGACCTACAATTTTCTGCCGGTTCCGAACGGCTAATCGAGAAAGCGCTTTTCATGGCAATGAATACTAACGGAGGACTTGCCAATTCCTCGCGAAAGGCGAACAGGTTTATATGCTGGCACTAATATTCAAGAATTAGTCTAACATAAGTGTTTAATAATGATTTAGTGACGTATGGGTCCGAAAATTCTCTAGACCAGCGTTTGATAAACCCAACACAGGAGTTTGCTTTCGCAATATTATAGTTAATGAGTGAGTGGAAACTCAGCTTTTTATTATAAATAACCCCAAGATCACGATTAGACGAAACTCTAGGGACAGGCACGTTGCAAAAGAAGTACGTTCGAAGACTAGAAGGCAAGCGTTTACACGAGAAAGTCATGGATTTATATTTATTAACGATAAGCTCAAGTAAGGTCTTATTACACCAAGTAAGAAAAGCGTTTAGGTCTTTTTGAAGAAGAGAGGAATCTTGAGAAGAGGATATGACTTTTATTATTTTGATGTCATCTGCATAAATAGACAGATCAAAGAAAGAAATAATACAACCGACGCGACGCGACGTCATTTATTGCAAACACAAACAGGAGCGAACCTAGATGGCTACCTTGGGGAACGTCAGAAGAGGCAAATATTGGGTTCGAAACTGCTTTTCTACAAACTACTTTATACACACGGTGCTCTAGGTATGATTTGATCCATTCGATAATTGAATGTGGGAAGCCAAAGGCTTTGAGTTTAAGGTAGATAATTCGATGGTTAATTTTGTCGAATGCTTTACTAAAGTCGATGGTAATATCATTGATCTCGTTGCCGCTTTTTATGACCAAGAGAGTCTTTGATACGAATTGGGTAAGGTTAGTCGTAGTAGACCTTCCCTTTAGGAAACCGTGTTGAGGTGAAAAACAATTGGTTTACAATGGAAATACAGAGAGTCGCACACAATGCTTTGGAAATGGGGATGGCGGAAAGCTTAGCTACCGGTCGAGATTTGGTTTTTACACGTCATTGAAAATTGGTAAGATAAAAGATTATTTCCAAAGAGTGGGAAAAACTGCCTAGGAGAGAGAAAATTTAAAAAGATTAGTAAAGGATAGAGCACTGATTCGCACTTTTTTAGGAAAATTGCCGGAATGCCGTCTGGACCAAGTGAGAAATCATCATCTATCATCCATTCTCATCCCGGGAAAGGAAAAAGCGGACAGATCAGCGAGAAAAAGCTCAGCACGTGACCCTTCTCTCATTGATCAATCAATCAGAGTTCCACCCTGTGAAATTAAACAGATCATTGGTAACAAAATAATACAGAAGTCCAATGAAAGATGGGAATGCCTAGATTCCTGTGTTACTTCCAGGAAACTATGGCCGAAATACGATAAGAACGGATCTGAAAACCTACTATTATTGAATAGACCTTCATTACGATTGCTTATCAGTATCATAACTGGACACAACCTACTAGGTTACCACAAAAAGAAAATGGGTCTCTCTCTTTGCACAGATGACATGTGCAGAGGATGCAATGACGAAGATGAACATGAGGATACCACTCACTTCCCTTGTCCAGCAATCTGCCACATTAGGAGAAAGTTTCTAGGCAATTACTTTTTCAATGAACTAGAAGAATTATCAGACACTCCAAGAAACAGCCTGTTGAACTTCATTAAGGCCCCAAAATGGTTGAAAGTTGACCAACCATAAACTCATAAGTTTTTAGGACGTTACAATACTCCAGGGTATAACAATTGATCTACATTGATCTAAGTGGAAATAAGATCAACCGTCAGCCCATTCTACCTAACCTAGCAACTTCTTTTCAAATTCGCTTTTATCTGTAATAAACATATAAACATAAAAATACCTTCATTCATAAACGTCTCCATTTGAAAAACAGTACAGCTTTGAATTTCTCAATAAAATATTTTTCGTATAATAAGCACAGATCAACTATTTTGGAATTGGGCTCATATTTCCTGGTGTCGTTTTCTAACTTCCAACAAAAATAAGAAAAAAATCCTGAATTTCAAAGTAAATATTCACCACACTTTTTCTACAAAATAAAATAAGAAGCAAACAACATAAAACCTTCCTCAAGGTAGTACCTATTTTTTAAAATAAATTCCTGCATCTACATCAACATCCTTATCCAATTTGAACTCCTGTTTCTCACATTGGCACTTGACGTTTGAATACATCAAATTCGAGTACGTGACTTTGACATATATACTCTCCCCAGTCCCCAATAACACAATATTTGTTCTGTGTGTAAGTATATATTTTATTTAGCTCGTGGCTTAACAAAAACTGTTGGGTAAGCATTTTTCTGCACGTCATACAGCCACCGCCCACGGCGGGCAATTTCAACCGGGGTTGTTAGGTAAGACTTCAAGTTCTAAGGGATATAATCAAAACTGAAATGTGAAATCAACTATAAAGCTTTTTGACATTTTGAAGTTAACTACCGTCTTTCAACTCTCAACAAAATATTGCAGCCTTAAGGTAGATTTTAGCATTTGGGTGTTGTTGTATAGGTACATCATCACAAAGAATTTTACTACAAAACATTAACAGTAAAAATTCAGTTTCTCTTTTTTAAGCTTTCATCCATAAGATGGATTTTATTAGAAGCAATGCGATGGATGAAATGAAGAAAAAGGAGAATAAATAAAAAATTTTGTTCAAATTTTAAATATTACAAGTGCAAAACACAGGAGTACAACATAAAGTATGTTATTTCTGATGTAACGACTTAACGTGACATTTATATGCGCTTTGGGTATTCATAAAATGCGCTCAAAACGTTTTAACAACTTTCTTTCCTTGGATTCGAGTACTTTGTGCATGGATATGGAAGAGCTTACTTGGTGAGGATTTTATTGAAATGTTTTGTTGTGGTAACTGGCAACCAGCAAACAGACTTGGACATTTTAAGTGCATTTGTTGTACATTAATTCCGTTAGAATCTTTGCTTAAGTAAATCGGTTAACGAAGGTTTACTTGAATACAGCAGGACAAAATGTTTTGCTTGTGCTGTGAGCGAAAAAAAAACGATTTATTTTTAAATGGCGTGTTGTGAATTCAATCCCAGAAGAAGCTCACAAGGTATTAGAGCTGTTTTAGTAATTATGAAACTGCTGAGATTCATATAATCAAAGGTTTTCAAAGACAGAGGCAATTATTATTTAAAAGGGGAGTTTAGGTTTTAGCGTGAAAAAACCCTTTTTTTAATTTTTTGTTTCTTTTCAAGGATGGATTGATCAATGCATTGATAGTTTGAAATAAATCGATCAAATGGTTTTGAAATGGCAGTGAGCACAGACTTTGAAATAGTAGTTTTGAGGAAATTGCGTTTAAAGTTTAATGCTCGCAGCCGTTAAAATGTGAGGACAGGAGATTAGTAAAACAATAACTTAGAGTATTTTGCTCAGATCCCTTACCCTCCCCCCTTAAAGAAGTGAATTTGAAAACCCAAATTTAAATTTAAAAAAATACTCAGCCACGCAAAATGAGGAACGGAGTGGCTGAAGCTTTTACACATTGGTACTTTGTCGCCGAAGAAATTTCTTAAATCAGACAAACTTCTTCAATGGCGGTGTTCAATAAACATATCGATACAAAAAGACAACTCGTACCCCCTTTGTTTGAAAGACCCTCAAATTGTTTCTACGGTGAATTCAAATATAGCGTCGTATTTGAAGAAAGTGCTATATTCTGCTGCATTTTGGTTTCATTGTTTTAATGTAGCTCTCAGTTTAATGACAAATAAAGTTTATTGCGGCATTTTTGAATGAGGTTTTCAACATTCCCCACTGTTACCAACCCAAAAATATCGAAAACACGTATACTTATTTAAATTGATTTTAATCCAACCGACGGAGATGGTCACCGGTCTAGTTTAGTTTGTGGACAAAATAGAACTACACTGCCGCAGCTGACTCTCTGATTCTACTCTGTGGTTTATTGCCTATTTCCACCGGGACAAAAGCGCGGTTTTCGTAGAAGCTCCTTAAACCTAACAATTTATCCCATACATTGTTCTTATAGCCTATTCCCACCGGGGCGAAAACGTGATTCGTTAACAAAAACGAGCTAAACTGTTCCCACAAGTTCTTGTTTAACGTCTCGACCACTTTCGCACTCTTTTTTTTTTAGGAAAGTCACATTTGTTAGTATTATTACTTACTTACTTACTTAGGCGGGCATTACAGTTCGGGGTGAAACAGGGCCTCAACCAACATCCTTCTATTACGACTTCGATTTCGGGCGAGCTCTCTCCAGTTTCGTACTCCAAGTCGGTTGAGGTCTTCATCCACTTGATTGCGCCACCTAAGACGAGGTCTTCCCCTTCCGCGATTTCCCTGCAATGTGCTTTCGAAAACCCGTCGAGCCGGAGTGTTTGGGTCCATCCGCTCTACATGGCCCAACCATCGTAGCCTCGCGATGCGTACTCTTCTAGCTATGCCCATGTCGCGGTACAGCTCATACAGCTCGTTGTTGTATCTTCTTCTTCACACATTGTCTTCGCATACGGGACCAAAGATCATTCGGAGAATTTTTCTTTCGATAGGATTAAGGGTTTCCTCATCCGCTTTCGATAAGGTCCATGCCTCCGCGCCGTAAAGCAGGACTGGGATGATCAAGGTCTTATACAAGGTCACCTTGGTTTTTCTGGAGAGGGTTTGTATCTCAATTGCCTTCTTAACCCAAAGAAGCAACGGTTGGCAAGAGTTATTCTCCGTTTGATCTCCGCACTGATGTTGTTGTCCGTGTCTACAGCGGATCCTAGGTAGACGAAGTCCTGTACTACCTCGAAGTTATGTCTGTCTATTGTGACGTTTTGTCGAATTCGTCGATGTTCTCTGTCCTTGTTTGGTGACAACATATACCTCGTTTTACCATCAAACCCATTTTTGCTGGTTCTGTTTCAATGCTCGCAAAAGCACCTATGACATCACTTTTATTTCCTCCCATTACGTCAATATCGTCTGCGTAGGCGAGTAATTGTACTGACTTTTGAAAGATTGTTCCTCTGGTGTTGACGTTTGAGTTTTGTACAATCTTTTCAAGTATGATGTTGAAGAAATCGCATGACAGTTTGTCGCCTTGCCTAAAACCTTTTCGACATCAAAGGTCTCGGTGAGTTCTTTACCGACCTTAACGGAGCAGCGTGAATTCTCCAAAGTCGTCCTGCATAGTCGTACGAGTTTTGTAGGGATGCCGTAACTAGACATGGCTCTGTACAGCTCGTCTCTGCGAATACTGTCATACGCGGCCTTGAAATCGATAAAGAGATTGTGAATATCAATATTATATTCTCGGGCTTTTTCCAAGATCTGCCGTAATGTGAAAATTTGGTCTATCGCGGACTTTGCTGGTTGAAACCAAATTGACAAGGGCCTATCAAGTTGTTGACGTGGGATTTCAAATGCTCACATATTACAGCAGACAAGATCTTATAAGCGACGTTAAGGAGGCTTATCCCTCTATAATTGGCGCAATTGTGAGGGTCTCCCTTCTTTAGGATCGGGCATACGATACTGAGGTTCCATTCATCGGGCATGCTTTCTTTCGACCATATCATGCAGATCAGCTGGTGCATGCTCCTTTCCAACTGGTCTCCAGCTGCCTTGAAGAGTTCGGCATCAAGGCCATCTGCACCTGCAGTCTTATTTGATTTAAGTTTGCATATGGCAAGCTAAACTTCTTCTATGTCGGGAGGACTGCATTCTTGATCATCGTCCAAGCTGAATGGGCCATTTTTCCTGATAGCGGAATTTGTGTCCTCATCGCCGTTAAGCAGTCTGCAGAAGTGATCTTTCCAGATCCTCAGTAGCGACTGTGACTCTACAATTATGTTTCCCTGCAAAATAAAGAAATTGAGTCGAACACAAATAAATTTGTATCATTAATTGCTCTAAATCCATGTTGTTGAAGTGACAGCTGATTTGGTCGAACGAATTCAGCACAAAAATTACCTTTTATCCTGTACAACCAGCACTAGTTTTCCAATGACTAGCTGAGCCGGAGTTGCTCGGGTCCGTAGTTTTAGTGTTCCCGTTCTCGATCTTTTGTTACCGTGGGAATATGGGATCCTAGTTACTAAGGAATAATGTAACATCCGAATGCTGAAAGAATTTTTGAAATTAGTTCAGTAATTTCTAAGTTTCCGATCCCAATCCCGTTCCCATGGGAATATAGGAGGGATATAACCTTGACAGGAACCATCCTTGGACTTTTGTTTTTGAACATATTTTGTTGAATATCTCTTAAGTAAAGTTAATTCGGCAGAAGAAATGCATATTTTTACGATTTTGTTTTTTGTGTAACGTTTATTGAAAAATTTACAACTTGCAAAGTAATATTTGAACAAAATTCTCCTAAATTTGCATTGCAAGATTTTCAAAATTCAGCGAATGAAAATTAAACTCCACAGGCGCCTCGAAAAAAATTGGTTTGTGGTGTGCACCATAACTCGCAACAGAATTATCTGAAACGAAAAAAATCAAAATGCACTCGTTAAAGGAGATGTTTCTGCAGGTAATGACGGGAAGTTTTTTTTCGATTTTTTGTAGTACTTTGAAGCCCGATTTTCGCTAAAACAAAAAATCGGTTAATTTAATGTTAAAAAATTTGTAATTATTAAAAAAACAAAAAAGCTCTCGACAATACCTGGTGAATTATGTGAAGATGTAGTGTGCCAAATTTTAAAGCGATTGGTCCAGTAGATTTTGAGTTGACAAGTCTCAGAAAAATGGTTCGAAAACCGCAGAAGGTTTAGTCGTTTAGGTCAACTGATGTACAGACTAATCTGTATACTAAAATACACCATGCCTTGAATATAAATAACGAAACCGGAACATGCCCGTTTATGAAGGAATTTATTTGGGGGCCAAAAATACAGTAGCAGATATAAGACCCGGAATGGAGCAATAAACGCTCAAATACTCATAACTTCGTCAATTTTACTCCGATCGACTTGAAATTTTAACACAATTTTATTGAGATATTATGCATTCATAATATCCTACAATATTTCCTCTTAAGGTAAAAAGATCAAACATAGCACTTCTCATTCTTAGCCTCAGGTTGTCGATATGTTCGCGCCATAGAAAGTGGTCATCTATTGGAACAGATATTTGAGAGACTTTACTATTTCGATTGCATTCACGTTTTGCCAAATTGGACATATTGGGTTTTGATAGAAGATACATAATCTCTCCTCTAGCTGGCTTGGTGTGCGAATACGCATAAGCTTGGTTTTGGTATCATCTACAACCAATCCATGATCATGACTCCATCCAGAAACTTCATCAAACTTCTGTTGCATTAAAGAAATAGCTTTTGTTAGACACCAGTGTGCTATGTTGTCGGCGTATGCAAAAATGGTGCTATTCTTAAGAACTTGTAGGAACGCAATTGTAAATAGTGTAAGAAGAACTGGTCCAAGCTTTGAACCCTGTGGTATACAAAAGATGGAAGATAGAAGATGAAAGAAGATAGAAGATAGAAGAGGGGATAGGAGAAAGAAGAAAAAATATAGACGATATATAAAGACGAAAAATATAAATCGATTTGTGTTCGACTCAATTATTTATTTTGTCATAAATAAATATAATATGTAATACAAATAAAAGCGAATTAGCTCAAAAAAAATTTGTGCAAAAGTGGTCGAGATCTCAAACACAAACTGATGGGAACTGTTAAGCCCGTTTTCTTAAACGATTTAAGTTTTTGTTTAGGGGTGGATGCATTTGGTTAGGTTAAAATGGCTGTCAGGAAAACAACTGACACACTTATTAGGTTCATTGTGAAACCATAAGAATTATGCGAGGGAGTACCTCACTTAACAAAACTATTTGGAGCTTTTGATAAAGCGAAAGAGATGCAGGGTATCTGTGCTCGTCAGATCGCTTAGATCATTAAGGAAATATTTTCCTAGAAGCAGTTTTCTTTTAAAGTAGAGTGCAGGACATGAGCATTGAGCAGAGGAGGTGTGGGATTGTCTCTTCCTCCTCCTCATCTAAGTAACTTCTGCAGAAGTCGTCAGACAATGTCCGGTAATGACATTGATTACGGAGCTAACGTGCACTTTATCTTGTGCGTTTTGGATCTAGTTCTGGCCATATCTGTTTTGTTGCCACACACGTAGTTTCTGAGCCATCTGTATAGAAGTGAATTGAATCATCTCTCAAGAATTCTTCGGATTGGGATTTATCTGAATAAATTCAGAATTGTAACGTGACCGATGTTGTTAACGGTCCATTGGGAGATAGCTCTGATACGAATGGCTGTACTGGCGGCCATTTGTTTGTTTTTGAAGATATCTAGTAGTGTAATATTAAGGAGTATGTTTAGGGCAGCTGAGGGTGTTGATACGTATGTATTAGATGTGAAACTCTGAGCAGCGACAGGAACCCAATTCTACCAAGAAGCTACCCGAAGCATTGTACATATTAACAAACTATAGTAAGTCAAAAAGCGCTTTTACAATCTTATGGACCAGAGGACACCGGTGGCGTAACAATCGCTTTAATATTTACAATGGTGAAACCAATAGCTTGGAACGAAGACTGCTAGGTTGGACCGAAGAAAATAGGTTTAGCACCAATTCAAAATTCTACACAATCCTACCATAGTTCATATATATGCTCGAAGATAAGAACAGCTGATAGAAAATGTATGTTGGTTTAGTTTTTTATTTTAGTGTGCATTAATTTCAATGTCACAGTCATTCAAGTTGCAAGGAAAATTTTATGAATATCAATTTTTTTGCAACAATATTTTATATCTTTTTCTGTTTTCAAAAATAAGGTGTAATTTTTAATATAGTGACTTAGTCAATTATCACTCATAACCGCACGGCTCGAGACAGCTTACAAAATAGGACGAACAAACTGGCGCACTGAGTATACTCATTAGATGAACTCAAATAAATAGGGTAGAAAAGAGAGGAGGGGCTCTTTTGCAGCCCTTCATATTTACCTCAACCATATCCTTGGGGTTCTTCTTCTTTTTCCTCTTAACGAGATTGTCCTCCCATATTTGGAAATAAATAGGAACCGATGATAACGGTTTAGCTACTCAAAAATAAAACAAGAACTCTCATTTGTTCCCGACTAATATTTCAAGCGATTCAACATACATTTACAAATTTAAATTGAAGAAAGATTCCATAAAATGCACTGAACTTATTTTGTTAGATTCGCTGCCAGTCTAAAGTTCGTGTTCCGAGAACTGGAATTGAATCAGAACAACTAAGTAGCCTACTATCGTTGTAGTAATCTGAAACAAAACACAAAGTATGAAACATTTTTAAGATACTTCTTTAAAGATAAATAACTTAACATACACTTGTCAAAAGCTTTAAGTTGATGTTAAAGAAGCATTTCGCATGAATGACAATTGGTTGGTTAAAGATTTGTAATAGAAACGCTTCGAGCAAGTAAGTTGTATGATCGATTGTTGAAGAGGTCAGCATTTCTTGCACCAGTTGTTTAGTGACGTTGCTCTATAAATAGTTAAAAAGGTTTTATTATAAAGAAGTTCGTTGGAGATGGATTCAATTGAATTTGATAAAAGTGTCAACTCTTTTCTTGAATGTAATCACAGAGTAAAACACGAGTAAAACACTTACTTCCCAAGGACTTCTCTGATTCTCAACAAAAACGACTTTAAAAATGAAAATGATTATTGTACTGAAATTATCGAAAGTGTTTACCTTATAAGTGCATTGGGATCCATTTCGACACAAAAACGTTAGTAGCACTGAAAGGGGAAGAATCGTCATGTATTGCTCGTATTTATGATATTCCGTTAGGTATCCTTCCCATGCTAAGAAGAGCCAATACCAATTACAAGCTAAATCCAAGCAAAAGTATATGGTTAACATTAGCACTGACCAGCCAAAAGTTTCATTAAAGCAAATAATTAAATCGTTCAACTTCGTGTAGACTGTTTTCAATACCGATATCCTTTCAGAATTGTCGATGCTACGATAATCCACGTCTAACAATCTGTTTTTCACATTCAACCTACAGTTTACTATTTGCTTAAGCACCATGTTCATGTTGTCAAATCGAAAATTTATCAATTCGACATAGACAGAAGTTTGGACAAACCTTATCCGAGATGCAATAACTGCAAGAATCGAAATCCAAAAATATCCATCATAGTGAAATGAAGTGATAATACAAATATATGCAAGCAAACAAAATAAGACAACGAAGGACAAAACAGAATATTTTAAAATAAGTTTCCTTCGAATCGTTTGAAATTGTATTTTTTGCCGAAGTTTGATTTGGAAAATGTCGTCGAGTTCGGAGAGCTTTGAAAAGAATTGCACCTGTTCGTTTTGTTTTAACAATGATTCAAGAAGTGTTGTTGTATGGCTTATTTTTGCTGCGATAAAAACCGCTGAAGTGGCGAAACTTGACACAACAAAACCATCTCCATAAACGTTGGTTGAGAAGCTGAAAGTAGTCACTATCATAATGAATACAATGGTTATCAAGGAATATACGCTAAGAGCTCGTTGTGTTTTCGGATTTTGTGATATTGGAGCCAAGCCGAAGAGCTTGCAGAGAAAGTTGAACTTGTTGTGCGGATACATATTTGTTAGCTACTGAATTGTCTTTGGTCTAAGGAATTCGTCCTTGCGTCGTAAAAACCACTTTAATTAATAAGAAATAAGCTCGATGCCTATGTCAGTGTAGGAATTATAATTATTGTGAAAGAAAAAGTGCAAATGCTATTAAACTTTGACAGTGAAGAATCGGTTAGTAAAATTATGTTTCTGCATGGATGACACATTTCCTAATGAGTTAGCTTTTTTTAGTTAAGCGAAGAAGAATTTAGTTACGAGTTCAAAATTGTTCGATTTTACGTTGATTTCCGTTCGATAGATTACCACAGAGGTTTAATACTGAAGGAGTGTTGATAGAGTTTTTTAGAGTTTTGTTCATCGTTATCCTAAAGGTCTATTCACATGAACACGACCAACGAACGATAAATAAACAAAAAAAAGACTGATTTTAAGGAGATTGTAAGGTGAATTCTGAACGAATTCTCAAGGAAACGAAAGAACTATAGTTTATACTGATTTTAGGTTAGATAAGGCTTAAGTGGCTGTCAACTCGGCTAACACACTTAGGCCCGCTGGGCCCATTGTCATACCACAATAAATCTAATGTATCCCTATCCAAATGGAACCATTTTGAGCTTGCAATGAAGCAGGAGAGACTCAGGGTGTCGATGGAAGTAAGATCACTTGGGTCATTAAAGAAACAAGAACCTAGGTGTATCCTACGTTTGTGAGCTAAAGCGGGTTGTAAACAGAGAAGGTGGGGAATAGTGTCGTCCTCTTCCTCACCCACACAGCTTCTGCAAAAATCGTTTGAGACGACTCCTAGCCTTCCAATAAAACATTGTTCTGTAATCCTTACTAATATTATAAATGTGAAAGTCACTCTGTCTGTCCGACATTCTATGTTACCATCTCCCGCCCAAACTACTTAACTGGTTGATATAAAATTTTGTACAGTGATAGTCTAGAACATGAGGAAGGCCATAGGCTATATATTTTATCCCTAAATTCTCACGGGAACGGGAACGTATACGGGAACTTGAAAGCAACAGCACCGATTTCAAAAATTCTTCCACCGTAAGAATGCTATGCTATCCCCGAGTAACATAAACATTAATTCATCCCCATATTCCTACGGGAACGGGAGTCCTTACTAACATAATAAGTGCGAAAGAAGCTCTGTCTGTTCGCCTTTCTATGTTACCATCTCCCGCCCAAACTAATGAACAGATTTAAATGAAATTTTGTACAAAAATAGTCTAGAACCTGAGGAAGGACATAGGCTATATATTTTATCCCTAAACTCCCACGGGAACGGGAACGTATACGGGAACTTAAAAGCTACAGCACCGATTTCAAAAATTCTTCCACCGTTAGAATGCTACGCTTTTCCCGAGTAACATAAACATTAATTCATCCCCATATTCCTACGGGAACGGGAGTCCTTACTAACATAATAAGTGCGAAAGAAGCTCTGTCTGTTCGCCTTTCTATGTTACCATCTCTCGCCCAAGCTACAGAACCGATTTAATTGAAATTTTATACAGAGATAATCTGGAACCTGAAGAAGGACATATGTTACATTTCATTCGAATATTCCCACGGGAACCGGTCTTCACTAATATTATAAATGCAAAAGTAGCTCTGTCTGTTCACCTTTCTATGTTACCATCTACCGCTCAAACTAATGAATAGATTTAAATGAAATTTTGTACAAAGGTAGTCCAGAACCTGAGGAAGGACATAAGCTATATATTTTATCCCTATATTCCCACGGGAATGGGAACGTACACGTGAACTTTGAAGCTACAGCACCGATTTCAAAAATTCTTCCACCGTTAGAATGCTACACTATCCCTGAGTAACATCAACTGTAAGTCATTTCCATATTCCTACGGGAACGGTCACCATATTTCCACTGGAATGGGAGTCTTTACTAATATCATAAGTCTGAAATGAAATCTGTCGGTCTAATTTTATTTGTTATCAAAAACCGCCCAAACTATTAAATGAATTTTGGTACAGAGTCATAGTCTTGAGCCTGAAGATGGACATATGCTATAAGTATATGTTATCCCTGTATTCCCACAAGAATGCAAACGTAAACGGGAACCTACAGAACTGATTTCAAGAATTATTTCCCCTTTAGAATGCTACACTATCTCAAAGTAACATTAACTTCGATTTATCCCCATATTCTCATGCGAACGGAAGTACTTACTAATATTATAGATCCGAAGTCAACTCCGTCTGTCTGTTTTACTTTGTTACCATCAACCTCCCATACTATTGAACCTATTCGTATGAATTTTGGTGCAGGGATAGTCTTGACATAGGCTGTATTTGTTTTCCCAACATTCCTATGGGAACGGCAACGAAAACGGGAACCTTGAAGATACTGGACCTATTTCAAAAGTCCTTTCACCGTGAGGTGATTTCTGTCAAATTTTCGATTACCCAGTTGGCCTGAGAAGAAATTTCTATCTTGATCTTCAAATAAATATTGGCAATAGGTAATGACTGTGTGAAAAGTCGATTTCGGCTAATCCGACTATTGAGATAGTTAACCATATAAACTTATAAATTGTGTTTTGACGTATTGGGGGATATTGTCGAATGTCTATCAATAGACAATATTATGGACACTGAGCAGGTCACATTATACCCTTTAGAATTTCTCAATTCATCCTCCAATTTCCTCAATTATCAGCAGTGGCTGCAAGTTGGTGTTCCAGTGCCAATAATGAGTATTCTAGAATTGCACACAGCTACAAATTACTCATCTGGGATGTGGCATTATAAAAGTTTTAATAATGACTGGAACAGCGTAATTAGAAAACTATTGATTCCCCGTATTTCTTTGATTCCCATTTTTTTGATTTGTCATTTTAGTTTAAAAGAGTGTATCAAACTTGCAAAACCTTTTTATTTGACAAAAGAAGAAAAAAGTAAGAACGTCGTGTGCAAAAATGAACTGAAATAAAATAATATAAAAATAGTTTACTAAAACGCATGAATGTGTCTTATTTGCAAAATAAGTAGCCTAAAAAATTTAAAATGCTGCCGAAAGTTACTATTCTACGCGGACGAAGTCGCGGGCACAGCTAGTGACTCATATTGTCGCAAAAAAAAATTTTCTGTTGAGAAAGTATCAAGCCGTTCGATTGCTTAAGAAGCCAGATCTGTTACGTTGCGTTACACGTAAAACTGCTTAACCATCTCAGATTAGTTTTCTTGTATGCGTCCTGCTTGAGCAAGAGTTTGTGTGAAGCAATTGGTATGACGATACTCTCCGTTATCGGTTAGAAGGGCAGAAGTTTCGGTTTTTGGCGATTTCATCTGCTTTGCATTTTCCTGGAATGTCTCTATGCCCCGGCAACTAGCGCAGGTGAATGTTAAACTGCTCTGGCATCTCCCTGAGAGATGATCTGCAAATTAAGGCTAGGATTGAGTTGAAGGAATTTGATGGCCGCCTGGCTGTCTGAGAAGATACATATATCCCTTTTGGATAACATGTTTTCTCTCACCCAAGACAAAGCTTCGCTGTTTGCCATCACCTCTGCTTGAAACACGCTACAATGATTTGGAGGACGCCGAAGTGAGATGTTTAATTTCATTTCGTCTGAATAGACACCACAACCAACTCCCTCATTTGTTTTCGAACCGTCCGTATAAAAATGGACGTATTCGTTTTCCAATGACTGGTCCTCCTCGTCTGTTCTGGATAGAATGGTTTCATTTTGGAGTTTGGGTGTGGTACAACCTGTTTTTAGTTTGAGGATTCCGAATTTGTTCAGAATGTCAACATGACCAATATTGTCGTTGGTCCATTCTGAGACTTCTTGTAATAGAATAGGTGTACTCGCAGCTGTTTGTCACCGAAGGAGTGGTGCGTAAGGTACCGATCGAATGAACGTTTGACTTTGCTGAGATTATCTTGATAAATTACTTTATCTAGTGCACTCCACTAAACACCATGAGTGAGGATAGGTCTGATGACCGAGATGTAAAGACAATGTGTGATGCGGGGTGGAAGACCCCACTTGTTTCCTATGGCTGTTTTACATGCAAAAAGTGCTACTGTAGCTTTTTTTCATTTTTTCTTGTATATTTGGCTTCCATCTTAACTTTCTATCTTAAACTAGACCCAAGAATTTAGCCAATTTTTAGCCTTTTTTGAGAAAATTTGTTGTATGCCGTTAATAAAAGGAGGGTCTATGTGCGAAATTTGGTATTTCCTGGAGAAGAGTACCAGTTCAGTCTTGTGGGGATTTATTTCAAGTCCACACTAACTGGCTCATTTTGAAAGTTTGTTTAGAGCATGTTAAAGCAGTTCTTTCAATGTGCCAAGCCATCCCCCACCAGGTTTATCAGTAGTTCATTCGCCAAAAAATTCCAGAGAAGAGGAGAAAGAACTCCACCTTGCGGGCTGTCTCTACCTACACCTCTTTTGGCAGAAGCATCTCCCAGTGTTGAGTTCATGATTCGACTTTATACCGATTTTAAGATTATTTTTTTTTTTTTTTGGAGGTTTTTAAAATACCAGCTGGAGCACTCAGGCCTAAATACCGGTCCATTGTACTACCAGATAGCAACCTTCTATTTGTTATAGCTTTCCAGATGTTCGGAGAAAAGCCAAAAGACGCTGCCATGATAAGGAGCCTAAGTTATCAGCTCTCACCATGTCTGCGCCGAGTATCAGGAAGTGCTCTGCGGTGTCCTCATCTTCTACACAAGGTTCACAGAGTGTGGTATCACTTAAGCCTAACAAGTTTAAATGCTTGGCAAAAGAGAAGTGCCCGCTGGCAACGCCAATAAGCTTTCTACAGTCTTTTCTGCTACGAACTAGCAAAAATGTTGCAGTCTTCTTACTAACGTTGGAGAGCATACGCTTGGTTTGTCTGCATCCAATGGAGGCATGCCATCTACGGTTTTGCTCTTCGCAGATCCAATCGTTGAATTGAAGCCCTCACTGAGGACGCTGGCAAACCTAGCGACGGTTCAGGTCCTGAGAAAGCTGTCTGAGATCCCTGCCTAGCGAGTTCATCGGCGATCTCATTTCCAGTTATGCCGTGATGGCCCGGAACCCAAATGAGACTCAAGAAATTTAGTCTTCCGATCGCATTCAGAGAGCTCTTGCATTCCTGGATCACTTTCGAAGTGGTTAGAGGGTTGAGAAGGGCCTTAAGCACAGCTTGGCTGTCGCTGCAAACAAAGATACTTCTCCCCGTCCATCCATTGTTCGTTACGTGGCTCAAGGCCATTAGGATAGCATAAGCCTCCGCTTGGAACACGGATGCGTATGATCCCAAAGATGAGTGCCGATTTTAAGATACATCAACTTCATGATTAAAAGTCTGACAAGTCCGAGCTGCCAAACTTTATTCTTGTTCCACATACAATCCACTCTCAGACGAATACATTTTTCGAGCGCGTTTGACCTCAAAATCATTGTTTCAATTCAATTCAATTTCTTTCTTTATTTTTTCAAATCATAAATTACAATATTATAGTAAAGAAATACAATTTATTAGAAAGCATGGCAATATGCCGTCTGCCGTAAAGAAATTACAATTTTTAAAATACAATGAGAAAGTTTTAACAAACTTGTGCTAAGTTTACAAGTTAATTTGTTTAAAAAGAAAAAAAACTAGTAACAAACATACAGTGACTTTTAGTTTAGTCAAAACAAAAATAAATAAATTGATTTAGGTTTAAATCTATTGCTGTATAAGATACACGTTTAGAACACTCTTAAAGTATATAAATATTAAGTTTCTAATATACATAACAATTTGATTTCTGGACTTTCAGTTTAGTCAAAACAAAATAGATCAAATGGCTTTTAGTTTAGCTAAAACGAAAATAACTTGCTTTTTCCCTATATGTATAGTTCAAAAGTAGTGTAGATTTATTGTTTCAAAACATGTTCAAATAATCATCCCGATATTTTTTCGCGTGAGAAACGTATCCTATAAGAGACTTCCAACCACGGCAACCATTCAGGATATTTATACATTCTTCTAACGAAAGAAAACTTGTGGAAAAATAGAGTCTACGTATTTCCTGTAGAATTGGACAAAATGCTATAAAATGTAAGACGTTTTCGTTCTGACCGAGATTGCAAAGCGAGCAGATAGGATTTAAGTCGGATCTATGAGGCCTACAATTCAGTTCCAGCATTTCAGTTCTAACTTTGAAAATTAAGCTCATTTGAGAGACTGAAAACTCATCTCTGAAATAGTTCTTTTCACCTAAAGAGAAAGTTTGTTGTCGATAAACGCTTCTTGATGTCGAAGAAGTACCTCGGACTATGCATTGCTGAAATAGCGTCTCATCTATGCGAGCTATGCAGTCGTATAGAGAATCTCTTAACGCAACGACATTGTCAGTTGGTAATGAAATTGCAAAATTATGCGTAACAGCCAGATCATACCAGTTTTTGAAATCATTGTCGTTTTTGTTTCGGTGGACAATTTGAACGTCATTTTGCGACGAATTCAAATCACCCCCCATATTAATAAACTGTCAAAATGAACGAATATTCGTTCATTCGTCGTTCGGTGTTCGTGCGCATGTGTATAGACTTTCAGGCTAATGACAAACATGTCAAAAACATCGAATTAGTTGAAACTTTACAGAAGGAAGCTTTTTTGTGGATATAGTTACAAATTATCTCCAACTAAACAATGAAAGCAATTGGAAAAATAAGCTTTCTTTTGAAAATATACTCTTTTTGGAGCGTTTTGAAAATATTATGAGAGTAACAGTTTTCAAATGCGATGGCGTAAAAGCGACATAGTGGAGTTTACTGGGATTGGATATCAGAACTACTGGACTGATTTCAAAATTTCCTTCACCACAAGATAGCTACATATACCCCGATTAACTTAGGCTATATTTTATCTGAATATTCAGATGAAAACGGGAACTCGGAATCTTGAGCTATCCCGACACCGGGAAATCCGACATTTGCTGGGATCTTAAATAATTACAAGTGGACCGATTTGAAAATTTCCCTCACCATTTGAATTTCACATTATACCTAAGTTACATAGACTTTATTTACATACCCAAATTCCCACGGGAACTGGAACTCAAAAACACTACATCCATGACACCCCAAAAAACGACATAATGAAGTTAGCTGGGAATATGAAACCCGCTAGATTGATTTGAGAAATCTTTCAGCATTAGAATGCAACATTATGACTGAATAACAATGACCATATTTCATCCCCGAATTCCCGGGAATAGGAAGTCAAAAGCACGGCATCCACAACACAACAAAAAACGACATACTGAAGCTTATAAAAGCAGCTAGACTGCTTTGAGAAATCTTTCAGCATTAGAATGCTACATTATGACTATATAATGAAAACCATAATTCATCTCCGAATTTCTGGGAATAGGAACTCAAAAATACCCCATGAGAAGTCAGCTGTGCTTGAAATATGTTCGGCCCTGAGGTCTTCAAACCTTTGTGAAGCCACCCTAGGTAAGGGTGAAAGAGGGTGTAGTATCAAGCGGCAACTTCTCATTTGGATCTCAATTCAACCATGTCTTGTGAAGGAATGGACGGGACTGATAAATTTCAGCCGGTTCTGAAAGGCGATACCCGCGTAAAAACATTTTTGGTTTCTGTTGGATACGAAAAACAAACCTCCAGCGTAACAGGCAGATGTGCTAACCATTACGATACGGGCACCACATTACGATTTGGAATCCCCTTATCTTGAAAAAATTTAGTGCCTTTTTAAAATCATCTTTCTATGTTACTTCTCCTATAAAGACCGCCATTTAGGATCTTTTAGATTTTAGTTTAGGGTAAATTAATTGCAGCAAACGAGTATATTGAAACACTTAAAAGTTGAGATGGGGTCCGAAATCTGGTAGAGCACCCGTGAATATGGGTAACTTGCACGCACTCAAGAAGCCCGTTTTCCACTCTAGTCCAGTCTTCCTCGCTTAACCGTTTTTTCAGGACTCTCCTCGATTCGAATCGTATTTACTTTGACTGCTTTCTTTCAGTCTCTCAAACATCTCGGTTTTCGAGTGGTTGTCTCCCTGGTGTTGTTTTTGACCACACCTTCTTAGCCTTTGACTTTCCTTTTGGGTTCTGCCTAGAGAGGGTTCTGGCGTTTAATTTTTTGTATGAATTTCCGAGCTCAGCTTAGGCGTTTCGAGTCACAGCCAGAAACTAAGCTCTTTGGAGTCATCTTTTAACATTTTCAAGCCCCTTTTGATTATGGTCTAGCTCGCCTTTCTTATTTTGCTTCCTCGGATTAGTACTCTTAAATTAAACCGGTTCTGCTGAGCGGTGGTTTTGGGTAGGTGCGCTTTTTTCGAACCTTTGTTTAGCATTGAGGTCGTTCTGGCTTTTCTTTTCGATTTTTGCTATGTATTGAACCTCTTTTGTCCGCTGTCAGTTTTGGGTAGGGGCTTTCAACAATTGAATAGTCCGAGCTGACGAATGATTGATAAATAATTGTCGACCTCGAGGATGCTATTTTTGTCTTCTGAAGCTATCTCACGTCCACCAGCACCAAAAGCCCGATGGAAAATCGGAATCGGTAAATCCAATGAGAGAGACACTAGTCAGTTCCTTTGGCTTTCCTGCTGTAGCCAGGAATGCAATCATCTGCATTGTTCGTTTAATCTTTTTTCAAAACATAGTTATTCCCGACACCCGGAACCCTAACTACTGGCGAGTTTTGAGCGTAGAACCAGCTCGAATTTTTTCTGCTTAATATTCCAGTTTACATATCTGTGCTGTGCATGGCATTTTCGTTGCAAAAAAAAGTAAAAATCTGGAAACCTTGAATTTTTTAAATCAGTGCAGTAGATTTTGAGTTCCGTTCCCGTGGGAATAAGGAAATAAAATATATCCTAAAAGTAAAATTCGAATAGTAAAATGGTCTTCGAATTCAATCCAGTAGTTTGAGAAGCCCGAGCTTACTTCATCATGTCGCTTTTTGGCTGTCGTATGGTGTCGCATTGTAAAAATTTTACTCTCGTATATAACTTTTCTCAAACGCACCGCACTGAAAGAAGCACAACATCTTAAATAAACGATAAACTACCACCCAGTGACATTGAACAACAACCCATGTAAACGAATATTTTAATTTCACTTACTCGAGAAATATTAAACAGTTAGTAACCTAAACCCCTTGAACAAACGAAACTTTTCAAAAACATTAACTTTCTTTTCTTCGGGTTCTTTCATTTTCCTCTGGCGTAACGTAACACCACAGTTTATTTCTTTTGCACTTTTTTTTTCTTTCTTTCCTTTTTGGATCATAAAATTGAATCCGAATGTTTGTGCTTAGCTTTACCTCAAAATCTGTTTTTTTTTTTTGTTTTCGTCCACAGAACTACATCACTTATGGTCCGACATCTAGTTTATATGGCAGCTTGGGTCCATCAAATATTTCACATACCTCATCGACAATGCTGCTGCCACCCACAATGGCCAACCCATTGATTTGTGGCGGCAGTGTTGGTACTGGTCCCAGACAATCACCTGATATTATCGGAATATCGAATGCTTACATGGCGGCAGCTAGTACGACGACGACAAACACCATAGGGGCACCACCCCATCCTCATCCACCAACATCATCTGCATCAGGAACAACAGCTGCAGCAGGTAACATTGTTGGCCCTGGACAGCAGACATCAAATGTCAGTAGTAGTGCAATAGGTAAGGATGACAGAAACAACACACTATAATTCTGTTGTATATCGAATATACTACATACATATAACCAAACATGACTCCTATCCGACGGACAACCGACGTGGATAACACAAGATTTTTTTGTTGTTATACAACCTCGTATATATGACGTAAATGCAAGAGCTGTGGCCGCCCTTATCTTGTTAACTAGAAAGATATCGGAAGCGGTTGTTACAAAAACAAGCAGGAATAACAGAAAAAAAAAGAGAAACTGTTACATACAACGAAACTTAAATGAGATTTTTGTATGTAGGGCGAGATTTAGCCCCACTTTTATCTCGTTTTTTCCTGATGCTTAGACTCTGGTCTTTATGGTGGCTTACACCATTCCAACGACCTTATTGTTTGATTTTTGAAAGTTTGATGAATCCTTCAAACGTGAGATGAATCCTCTTTGGGTTAGGGATGTGCCTTCTTAAGGTTGGTTGTGTGTAGTATGTATTTTTAAACATGATTGCCACTTCAGGCGAAATATTTTTTTTTTTTTTTCGAAAGTTTTATACTTTGCGTTGACTTTACAGGCGTATTTTTCGGGCGTCAAAAATAATGAATCTTTTGAGTTGGAAAATCTGTAGCCTCAACCCAATCTAATCGTGAACATAAGCCAAGAGCCAACTAACGTTATCAACTTGTGCTTGAACTCAGTTTCTTGAATCGAAAAATGTGTAAGTATGGTGGAGCTTCAACCTAAGTTATGATGTAGCTTCAATCCGAGGAAAGAGTGAATGTTAACCGACAGACCTTAATAACTTCCATTTTAACTCGCCTTGAATTGAAAATTTTGTAATTGAGCTGAAGCATCAACTTGAGCTCAGCTGGGGCGTATATCCGAGCTAAGGTGTAGCTTCACTCCCAGCTACATGTGAAGACTGTCCAACAAATATTACTAACTTAAAATTTAACTTGCTTAACTAAGCAGAAGCTTAAATCCCTAGCTAGGTTGTAGCATCTTTTTTTTAAACTATAGTTGCTTAGGTTGGAAATTGTGTTATAAAGCTTCATTTCGAGGTAGCGTAATCGTTTACCAACAGACTTTAAGAACTTCAGTTTTAACTTAAAAAATTGAATTGAAAATTATGCGATTCACCTGAAGCTTCAGTCTGAACAAAGCTCGAGCTCCTATTCGAGCTAATAGTAGCTTCAATCCGAGCTTATCTTGAACCAACTTGAGCTTGAACTCAGCTTGAATTGGAAATCGCGTTATTAATCTGGTATTTCAAACTGGACTTAGTCGGAGCCTCAATTTGCGTAAGTCTGGAACCTACGTTCGACCTAAACTGACGTACCTAAATTAAACGATTGCTGCTTGGATTGGAAATTTTGCAATTTAACCTCAGCTTCAATCCGAGTTAAGCGTGAGCGTTAATAAAAAACGTTGCTAACTACAGCTTTAGTTCTGCTTCAATTGAAAATTTTGTAACTCAGCTGGAGCTTCAGCCTGAGCAAAATTGTAACTTCAATCCAAGCTAATTGTGGACGTTAACTAACAAACCTTACAAACTTGAGCTTGAACGCTGTTTGAATTGGAAATTGTGTTACCAAGATGGAACTTCTATTCAAGCTAGGGTGAAGCTTCAATACGAACTAGGATGTAGCTTCAATCTGCGCTTAGTGTGAACGTTAACCTACTGAAGCTGCTAACAATAGCCTTGCTCTGCTTGAATTGGAAATTTTGTAATAGAACTGGAGCTTCAATCTGAGCTAAGCTGGGGCTTATATCCGAGCTTAGCTAAAGCTTCTATCCGAGATTAGCTAGAGCTTCTATTCGAGCTAATCGAAAACGTTAGCCAACAAACGTAGCCTGCTAGAGCTTCAGCTCAGCTTGAATTGGAAATTTTGTTAGAAAGCTGGGGTTTCAGTCTGACTTAAACTGGAGCTTCAATTCAAACTAAACTGCAGCTATCTAAGTTAAGCTGTAGCTTCAATCCGAGGTGAGAGTGAACGACAACCAACAGACGTTACTAATTTAAACGCTAGCTCTGCTTTAATTGGAAATTGTGTAATAAAGCTGCAGCTTCAATTCAAGCAAAGCTGAAGCTTCAATTTGAGCTAAACTGGAGTTTTGATCTGAGCTAAGCTTGAATATTAACCAACAAACGTAACCAAAACATTGCGGAGCGATGCTTATCATGTCTGTTTTTTACCTGATTTGGAGGTTTGAAACCCAGATAGTGGTTTTACTGCCATGAAAAGCCCTTTCTCACTTAGCCGTTCGAAATTGGCAAAAATTCGTAGGTCCCCCCATTCCAAGGTCTCCCCCAGGCTCTGTTGCACCACCCTTTTTCATCATTTATTCAGTCTATGCTTTTACTACCTAGAACCTACTTTGTAGATTTTTACTTTGATTCGAACTCCGAGCTCCAACGTAATAGTCCAACGATCTCAGCATAATGGATCATGCATGTTTGGGGTATAGATGTCATTGCAATGAGATTGTTAAACTATTTAAATTACGTTGGATTAATTTGGAAGCAAAACAAAAATTTGATAGCATTAGTATAAAACCTCGAGTGGCAACTATGTTTATAGATTCAACAACTTCATGTTTTCGTTAGAGCTCCACAAACCAGGTAAGGCGTATAATGCCGTGTGCGACCACGAGGGAGAACAATTCTTCGACTCATATATTGCGGTTTATTTTAACATTGAGTTTGAGGTTCTTCTCATGTGTGCTTTCATTTTCGTGTTTGATTTTTTAACCTCTTGATGAGATGATGAGAATGGTCTCCCGAAGGGTCCATCACATACACAGCACCCCTTACTCGTATAGATATAGATACTCGTAGAATGTCGATTTGAAGAACTTTCGTGTGCACGAAGCAGACCATTGGATTTTATCAACGTGACTTATGGTTGGACTAAGCTTAAATGTCATATAATAAACTTTATTATGTGAGCAAGTAAAAAAGAAAAAATAAACAGATTTACAACAACAACGAAAAACTAAAAACCAATACGTCCCATATAGAGAGGCTACCGAGAGGAAAGTTTAGAGACGTTTGTTTTTATGAAGAAAAAAGAAGTCAGGGATGTGGAAGCAGGTTTTAATTTTGGTATCTACGTTCTGAATACTAATAAAGGTGAAATTTCTGATTTCAAATTTTAGCTGCAGAAACGTCGCTTCGCGTCGCGTCGGTTGGACAAGCAGACAATACGTGTGGTATTTCAAGAACTCTATGGCATGGAGAACTAGTCACCATCAGTTACACTAAACTAATACTGCAGTAACTGACAGTGGATTTAATAAAGTTTGTTAATTTAGAAAAGATGGAAACGGTGTGGGGTATTGCTCTGGAACTGATCCGTGTTACAATGAGGAAACTGTCAGGCAGGGTGAGATGAACAACAGTAGGAAGTTGAACAAGATGAAATTGGAACGTAAAGTCCTTAAACTCTCGTGTTATTGTGTTTCGGTGAGTCTTAAGGATAGTGGTCATTCTAAGCAGTTTTTTAATGGGCTGGTTTCTGAACGGCTAGAAAATACAGAACGTGGAAGCCACGTCTTCTAGTTAAAGGAGACCTTTGACAATTCGAAGTGTGAAACTCGATACAAATCGCACGAAGGGGTGGGTGTTTTCGAAAAACTTATGAAAAAAGAACTAGATCAATAAACAGGTTGGCGGAGCAAACCCATGGAAAACTGGGAAAGTAATTCAGTTCTTACTTACTTACTTAGGTGGGCATTACAGTTCGGGGTGAACCTGGGCCTCAACCAACATCCTTCTATAACGATTTCGATCTCGGGCGAGCTCTCTCCAGTTTCGCACTCCAAGTCGGTTGAGGTCTTCATCCACTTGATTGCGCCACCTAAGACGAGGTCTTCCCCTTCCGCGATTTCCCTGCAATGTGCTTTCGAAAACCCGACGAGCCGGAGCGTTTGGGTCCATCCGCTCTACATGGCCCAACCATCGTAGCCTCGCGATGCGTTCTCTTCTGGCTATGCCCATGTCGCGGTACAGCTCATACAGCTCGTTGTTGTATCTTCTTCTCCACACATTGTCTTCGCATACGGGACCAAAGATCATTCGGAGAATTTTTCTTTCGAAACGACCAAGAGTTTCCTCATCCGCTTTCGATAAGGTCCATGCTTCCGCGCCGTACAGCAGGACTGGGATGATTAAGGTCTTATACAAGGTCACCTTGGTTTTTCTAGAGAGGGTTTTGTTTCTCAATTGCCTTCTTAACCCAAAGAAGCAACGGTTGGCAAGAGTTATTCTCCGTTTGATCTCCGCACTGATGTTGTTGTCCGTGTCTACAGCGGATCCTAGGTGGACGAAGTCCTGTACTACCTCGAAGTTATGTCTGTCTATTGTGACGTTTTGTCCAATTCGCCGATGTTCTGTGTCCTTGTTTGATGACAGCATATACTTCGTTTTGCCCTCATTAACCATCAAACCCATTTTTGCCGCTTCTGTTTCAATACTCGCAAAAGCACCTATGACATCACGCTTTTTTCTTCCCATTACGTCAATATCGTCTGCATAGGCGAGTAATTGTACAGACTTTTGAAAGATTGTTCCTCTGGTGTTGACGTTTGAGTTTCTTACAATCTGTTCAAGTATGATGTTGAAGAAATCGCATGACAGTTTGTCGCCTTGCCTAAAGCCTTTTTCGACATCAAAGGTCTCGGTGAGTTCTTTTCCGACCTTGACGGAGCAGCGTGAATTCTCCAAAGTCATCCTGCATAGTCGTACGAGCTTTGCAGAGATGCCGAAACTAGACATGGCTCTGTACAGCTCGTCTCTGTAAATACTGTCATACGCGGCCTTGAAATCGATAAAGAGGTGGTGAATATCGATATTATGTTCTCGGGTTTTTTCCAAGATCTGCCGTAATGTGAAAATTTGGTCTATTGTGGACTTCTCTGGTCTAAAACCTCATTGATAAGGACCTATCAAGTTGTTGACGTGGGGTTTCAGACGTTCACATATTACAGCAGACAAGAACTTATAAGCGACGTTAAGGAGGCTTATCCCTCTGTAATTGGCGCAATTGTGAGGGTCTCCCTTCTTTAGGATCGGGCATACGATACTGAGGTTCCATTCATCGGGCATGCTTTCTTCCGACCATATCATGCAGATCAGCTGGTGCATGCTCCTTTCCAACTGATCTCCAGCTGCCTTGAAAAGTTCGGCATCAAGGCCATCTGAACCTGCAGTCTTATTTGATTTAAGTTTGCATATGGCAAGCTCAACTTCCTCTAGGTCGGGAGGACGGCATTCTTGATCATCGTCCAAGCTGAATGGGGCAATCTGCCTGACAGCGGAATTTGTGTCTTCATCGCCGTTAAGCAGTCTGCAGAAATGATCTTTCCAGATCCTCAGTAGCGACTGTGACTCTATAACTATGTTTCCCTGCTGGTCTTTACAGGCTTGAGTTCGGGGTTTGCCTCCCTGGCAGGATCTTTTTACCTTTTGGTAAAACTTCCGAATCTGGTTCCTGTCATGGCACCTCTCTATTTCCTCAAACGAGCGCTTCTCATGCTGCTTCTTTTTCTTTTTGAGAAGTCGGTGTTCTTCCCTTCTTCTCTCCTTGTATATCTCGTTATACTGATCGTAAGCAGCCCTTGTTCGTGTTTGCATAAGCATTTGTCGTGCTCTTTGTTTGGCTGCATTTGCCTGCCTGCATTCTTCATCGAACCATGGGTTTCGTTTTGGTGGCCGAGTGAAACCCAGAACCTCAGAGGCAGCGGTTCTGATGGCTTCTTGGCATTGCTGCCACTGGTCTTCAATGTTTAATGCTGGCGGCATGGGATTCAAGGATAATTGAAGGGACACTCGATTGGAAAAGGCATTGGCAATCTCTTGCGATTGTAGCTTTCGGACGTCATATCTCTTCACAGCGTTCAGTTCCAGGACCTGCAAATTTATGCGGATTCAGAACGGAGTTGGAAAGAGTTTTTCATGGCAGTGCAGTGGCGTAGATAGGATCAGGGGGATATATTTCCCCCATTCCTCCATTGGTATCGAAAATTGTTCAACATAACCATGAATCAAATAAGTTAAGGAAACACACTCTGAAATTTAGTATGTACATACTTCCTACTTTAATTAGTCTTATCTTTTGGCTTAAAATCTCTAATACAGCAGTTTACCAAACATTACTGTATTAACAACCCAGGTGATGCTCTTACGAAGCTTGTAGTGGAAAATCTTCAAAATTGTGATTTGGACATTTCTCTTTGGATCGGCCAAGGGTACGACGGAGCAAGCAATATGTCTGGTCAATACAATGGTAATTATTCGCCAAAAATTTGCTCAGCATGATCCGTACGCCCATTGTGCAGCACATTCTTTGAAGTTTGAACCTTGCTATATCTGTTTCCAGCAAAATACCAGCCATTAGAGACTGCCTAAGCATAATTGAAGCAGATTAAAATTATTTGAATACACCGAAAGGAAAAGGTATGCTGCAAAGAACAATAAGCGAAAGCGAAGAGACTCCACAAAAAAAGACATTAAAAAGGCTGAATCTGACGTGTCGGATCTCAAAATATCAAATATTTGAAGATTTTGAGGAACTATTTCCGTTTGTGTTCGAGACTTTTGACCAAATAAGAACATTGGAAAGTGACGCAAGGAACTTAAAAAACGCTATAGATTTCGAGTTTTTTATTAGCTTAAAGGTTATCAGTATGGTTTACCAGCTCTCGTTGCCGTTAAGTCGTGAGTTTCAAAGAGTGAATTTATACTTGATCCAAGCTATGGATCTCGCCAAAGATTTAAAGGATCAACTAAAAATTAAACTAGCAGAAGACGACTCATTTTCGAAAGTGTTTGAAATTGTAAAAAAAAAAAATAGCTGAAGTCCTTGACATTGAAAAGAATCGTTCAAACCCTTCGGTTCAAAGTACAGAAGAATATTTTCGTGTAACTGTTTCCAATCCTTTTCTCGATTTATATGTAATGGACCTTGGAGAAAAATTTACAAACCATGAAAACATACTAGAAGGGGTTTCGTTTCTTTTCAAGGATTCTTCGTCAGAAATAGACAAATCAGCTAAAAAAATTTAATGAAACTGTTGAGTTTTACCGAACATATTTGGCTGCCGAACCATCTTCTGTTCTTGTCGAATTAAGAACTTGGAAGAGATATTTGATCCGAAGGAATAATACTTCCTCAAAGAATTCATTGGAAGCGCTCGATAGCTGCCCCGAAGAAAGCTTTCCCAATATATATTTTATTAAAGATATTAGCCGGCTTAAACGTCAAGTCTTGAAAGAACTTTCTCCAGTTTAAAGAGGATAAATAAAATGGTGCCGTGACATTGTGTCAAGCGACATTATGCCAAATGCAGAAATTTGGCACAATGACGCTTTGGTAAAGCGACATTGGGCCGAACATTAGCGTTTGGTACAGTGTCACTTTTGTAAAGCGTCAGAAGGCCAATTTGGTACCCTGACGCTTTTTTTCGATTTTTCAATATAACGAGGTGTATAACAAATGAAGATACACCTGCTCAGATTTGTGAGTCATAAGAACTATACAAAATTCGCGCGAATTTTTAGTTTTCAGAACACAAACCAATTCTCCCTTTGCCAAATACTTTTCCACTTCGCTTTTAGCTTCCTTTTCTGTACTTAAGGCGGCGCGGCGGCTGCAGATTTTTTTTAAGTTCATCACTAATATCTTAAAATTTAACTTAGTAAGAACACATCGTTTACACACACAGGCGAATTTCTTACTATTACTTTATCTTATGCTCAAAAAAAACATTTGAATACATCAGACCTTCACACTAGGAATGATAAGCGTGGGAGTTTCTTAGATGTCATTAAGCCAATAATCCGTTGCATGCCGCAAAGGACTGTAAACACAGATGACAATGATGATCCAAATTTCTACATTTGGCTTATTGTCACTAGCTAATTTGGCCGTATGGCACTTCTACAAAGCGTCATTATACCAAACCCTAACGTTTGGCCCAATGTCACTTTTCAAAAGCGTCATTGTGCCAAATTGCTACATTTGCCATAATGTCGCTTGGCACAATGTCACGGCACCAAAAACAATACCCGTGGTGTGATGGTTAGCATGTCCACCTGCTAACTCAGAGGTTCGAGGTTCGAATCCCAGCAGAGGCAAAAATGTTTATCCACGGGTATCACCTTTCGCGAGGAATTGGCAAGTCCCTCGTTAGTAAATTCATTGCCATGAAAAGCGCTTTCTCGATTAGCCGTTCGAAACCGGCAGAAAATTGTAGGTCCCCTCCATTCCCTCACAAGGCATGGTGGTGAGAAATGCGCTAGGACCAGGGGCTCCTCGCTCTGTTGCGCCACCCTATTTTTTTTTTTTTTTTTTTATTAACAATACAAAAGCATGACCAACGAAGTGAGATTTTTAAAAATACATATATCTATTTTAATTACAGTGTGAAAAGCTTTGGGTGTTTATGTACTTATTTGCAGGATCGTTTGAATGGTTTGACTGCTCTAGCTATATTCATCGCAAAATACCTATAACAGCAGACGAGGTTAAAAGTGTTTTATCTAAAAAGAAAAGAAAAATGGATTTTATTTTGTGATTTTTTTTAATAAATATCATTTTACTTATTACATCAATAATTATTTTAGTTCATATTCAATCTAATGCGTATTATATATTATCTTTAAGAATTATAATTTTTTACGGCATACATTCAATGAAGTCTTGTTATTTGTTTTTGTTTTTAATTATTAAAACTTTGATTGCCCCCGATTGCGAAAAGCTATCTACGCCACTGTGGCAGTGTATGTATATTTCTCTCGGATGTGTCTAAATGCACCCACGGTGTAGTTCGTTTAGGTGGTGTTACACCGCACTTTTGAATAACCACTACACCGCATTTTAAATAATGAGTGGAAATAAATGGAGTAGGTTCGTGTTACACCGCATTTTTTTTAGAAAATTACTTGACATTTGACAGAAACGAATGGTTCTTAGTAACTTTTCAAATATAAAAACAGTATGAGTAAAAAAATATGCGGTGTTACACCGCATTTTTTTAAAATCTCTCAAGTCATTTAACAGAAAAAAATGCTTTTTTGTAGCTTTAGCTGTAGGCCATCTAGCGCTGTATAGAAAAACAATGAAGTAGCTTTTCGCTATCATTTGGTTACAGAACCAAATTCGCTATGGCCATCTAGAGTTGTATAGAAACACGAAAGAAATAAGAAAATAGCTTTTCACTATAACTAATCATAAAGATTAAAGTGATGCCAGATAGTAGCTATTTTCTGCTACATTTTTATTTTTTTAAGAATTTTTTAAAACTCAAAGGAAGTTACTTATATCTTCGTAACCTTCGTCTGTGTTTTAAGTAAAAAAGAATTTTAAGCCACTCCTTCCTTTAAACCACTCTTCTTCGCTACGCTCTTGATAAATATTTTGCCGATTCAACTTTTTTGCGGAGCTCGGCATAGGCTAATTAACTAACTAACTTTCGTAACTTTGATGTCTTAGGTTTTAATTTTGTTGAAAAGGTAAAAAATCTATGACTTGCAGTTCCTGCATAAAAGAATATCTAACTTTGAATATGTTTCGTTCTTTCTGTTTCAAAAGCGTTATTGCTGTTTGTCCTAATCTGTGGACGTATTAGAAAGTTATTTTACTTAAACGACAATAGTGGCAACAGGAGCTTTATCATTTTACTGGTGTTTTAATAAAACGTTTACTGTAGTAAGGGTGATTTACTTACGTTGCAGACAAATCCTCCTCATTATCTGCGGCGCTGTCATATCTCCGATCAACTGATAATTTAGAATCACTGTTTTCGACATTTTAAGTTACAACTTACAATAACACGAAGGCGTGAAAGTACTTGGTGCTGCTGCTAACAAAAAAAATACAGATGCTAATATCTGTTGGCATTTTTCGTTTCTAAATGCAAATAAAGTTGAATGTAACTTAAGGGCACTGTCACACTTGGAACGTCGAAAAAAAAGTCAATTTGTCTTAGTTTTTTTGTAGGAAAAGTATGAAATGCATTTAAACGAATTTTTGCACACATATTAATACAATACCTACATGTTGGAATAATATTTTGTAATTTTTCCCACATCAAAATATTCATTACAACTGAACTTATGTGTAAATAAGTAAAGACATGTAAAAATATTTTATTTTGCGGTGAACGCGATTTCACCTTCAAAAATTATCTTAAACAAAAAATTTAAATAGATTTCGTTAAATCACATATTTTTCAGGTAAGTATTCGCTTGGTTTTCAAAAATATCGATTTTTGAGTTTTTGGTGACTCAGTGAAGAGATTCAAATTTGTTTTTGATAGAGGAGTTCGGAATATCGTTTGACTTTTTTCAGAAACTTTTTACTTTGTGTCTCGATGTAGTTCTGGCTTTTGAATCAATTTTCAGCGTTTATATGTTTCATATACAATTCATACATACATATACATAAAAAAAATTTTTTTTGATACTGTACGTGATATTACTGAATTTTAATAATGAATGCGTGTACATAGCAGCCCTGTTCCACCAAAAATATTATGAAGAGCTAACATTGAAACCTTAAACTCAGCCTTAAGATTTTGATAACATACTTGGTACACAATAGCAAGTACTTGCGACCCAGTCACGCTCATAACGATTTCGAAAGAAATCTAAGAAAGAACGAGCTTTTCTAGGCACTCTCGGATAACTTTGCTATTCCTTCGCCAAAGGCGACATCCGTGAAAAGCGTAGGATATTTCTGATCTTTGAACCTGGAATAAGCAAACATGCTTGTTCCAGAGAAAATGGCAATGACACAAAAATGGGTTAATTCTTACATGGAACTTCCAAAAAGCGTACTCTAAACAGAATCCATAAAATGTTAAGTACAAAAAATATACTCTACTTTGCTTCATAAATATGGAGTCAACTTTGTCAAACTGCACCGACCAATTGCTCTAAACAAGAATAATAAAAGCAGAAACTGTTTCATGCACCCCCAAAATTAAAACTTGATGAGCTACGTCGCAGGGTGCAGTTCTCTCTCGGCTACTCTGCCTCCTAGTCTCCAATCAGACCCTGGTTTAACTAGACTAGGAGAATTAATTTTGAATTTACACTTTTAACCATTATACGGAGACTGATTAGTGATTAGATCCTGTAGAGTAATCGTCAATCAGTCAATGACTAAAAAAAAGTGCATTAATTGAATTAAAGAAATTAAGTGCTTGCCTGAGTGCACATTAAAATTTAACGCCGCCGCCGTTGTAATAAATCAATGGAGTTTGACATGTTGGGTTTCTTCCTTGTGCGGTACAACCAAGTTCGAAAAATTTCTGTTTTTAGTATCCCTAGACTTGTTTCTCAATAATTTTGCAGAACTGGAAGTAGAGGTGAGTCTTAAGCAATACTGTGTGTTTCAGTCTGTTCTGTTTGTTAATTTGGTGTAATTTAGTTTCGCCTCAACAACGACATAATGCTGGACACTACTATTGGAGCAAACGTTGCCACAAGTGTAACTCTCAAATTCATGTACTACTTTGCCAAAGTCTTTGGTTTGGCCAACTTTACAATCACTGAACATGGTCGACTTAGATCCTCGCATAAAATATTTTTTATTGTGTGTCAAATTGCTGGCCTAATTTGCTACTTGTTGCTCTTGCCGAAATATTTCTCTACGCGGTATTCAAAAGAATTCATTTGGTCGATGAGTTTTCTCCAAGCAACGTCATTGATTTTATTCAATAGCGTCTCTATCATATTCCAAATTGTGCAGAGCGCTGCTTTCATAAAATCCTTCAACAAGGCCATTGATACCATCGCTCACCTCTCCGTGCTGACTAAGGAATCAAAAATATTTGGATACGAGTTCACTGTAATATTATTTTTGCGAATTGCATGCCATTTCCTAGCGCTCAGTACAGATATTCCCAGATTTATGTCTGCCATGAAGACCAAAGACGTTTTACTGATTTTACAGATTTTCTTTGCCTATGTTCTGTGGATGCAAAATGTGATTGCGATAATTTTTGTGAGTTTTGTGTTTACATCATCGGCAGGAGTGTATAAGACTCTTGGAGACCATGTTATGGGTTTTGCAAAACGTATTGAAGTATCACAAGAACTACCAATGACGGTTCATTGTCGAATGAGAATGCTTTGTGAATATTGTGACGAATTGGACGAATGCTCGGCGATATATTCAAAAACTTATAAAATCATTTGTGAATTTCAGTCAATGCTACAGTTTATATTTTTGTTTTTATTCTGTAACAACGTAATTGTTATCATAGGGAATGTGCACGTCTGCTTTGTGTTTTATATGAAAAACGGAGACATTTTGTGGAATCTAGTGTCAATGGCAGTTTTCATAGCCATCGACTTGATGTTTTTAATGCTTTCGGTTGATTTGACAACTCGTCGCTCAAGAATTCCGAACAACATTTGCTGGGAAAGTTTCTACACAGATATGGATGATCAATGGGACCAATGCGTGAGTAATTTTGCAGTTGAAAACTGGTGTGGTTGTTAATGCAAAGTTGTTTTTTCTTTCGGAAACAGGTTGACCGTTTTTTAAGTCAGTTACGATTTGAGGATTTGAACATTGAAGTCTTTGGATTGTTTCGAGTTGATAATGAACTCAGCTTGAGATTGTTGTCGGTGATATTTGCATATTTAACTATACTAATCCAATTTAGCATGACAGGAAATGTAAATGCGTCTTTTATATAATAAAAATCAATATTTTTTTTCCTTGTCTGACTTTAATTCGAATCCATTCAATTTTGTGGGCTTTGTTCAACGATGTTTGTTTTGAGATTACACTAATGCCACCTTACCACTGGTTGGGGAATATGTTGGATATTCACAGAGGAAGTGTTCCTGGGTGTTACTAACTTCTCCGCAAAATTTGCCTAAAAGGTGCCTTTTCTCGGATCACGTCACATATAAACATTTTTACATGTAAATTTTTGATCGAAAGATACTAACCAGTAAAGCATTAAGCGCATTTTGGATGTTCTGACCGTGGATTCGTTGTCTCCACATCTTGACTTCTGACAGAAAATTTTCCTTCAAACAATCCGATATATCTTCGTAAAATGTGTAGAGGTCAGCGCATTTCTTTTCTTAAATTCTTGTTAAAAGTTAAAAATAAAAATAATAATAATAATAAATTTAACATAAATAATTTCTTATAATTATTATTTTTATTAATAGCAAATCTTGCTAACAGTTGCCCGAAACTTTGGAAAGTGGATTTGTGTTCCGAGAACTGACTTTTGAGTTGAGAAATGAACGTATCAAGAAACGGAATGTAGAAAGAAATTCTGTGGTAGTCTTCAATACTTTGTCCTTGAACGATGCAACGAAATTTTTGTTGATTGCAACGGCGGCGGCGGCGCCGCGTGGCAAATTCATTGTGATTTCGTATTCAGAACAAATTTTAGCAACATGCTTATAAATAACGTGGAAAGTAGAATCTGCGTTTTCGCGTTTGTACGTAAATTCATTCAAAGCGTCATCTGCCAGCTTAGTAGCCTCACCCAGATCTTGGGTTTTAGATTGCAATTCCCGACTCAAAGGCAAAACAATCGAATTAACTGATTCCATAATGTGACAGGCGATTTGGAATTCAACCGTCGAAATCGCTGTCAAAAGATGCAATGCATTTTGCGAAGTATCTCGATCTTTCCACGTTTTGATTTCTTCCAAAGATTCAAAAACAGCCGGTTGTAATTCAACGTACGTTCCAACTACTTCATGAGACTGAGCCCACCTGGTAGGACAAACAGACTTTTGTTTTTTTTCTCACTTTTGTTTGTCATTTTTGAAATTTCCTGGTGTAGAACGTCCTGTCTTTTAGGCCAGTAAAAAAAATGCTTCAATCGATCCGATAGTTCCTAACGCATTTTTGATTCCTGACACTTCGCATGCTGCATTGACTGCCAAACTAAAGCTATGTGCAGCGCAATGTACATAAACCCAGGGGAGATACGATCTCAGATGAGCTTGTGCATGTGCACCAATGAATTGGACACTCATAGCCGGAGCTCCGTCGAATCCTTGGCCATACATATATGAGTATTCAACGCCAACATCATGTAAATAATTTCTGATTGAATCTGCCTAACCTCGTATATATAAATATAATTTTTAGTAATAGACAGCCAGCGCTATTCACTTTAATTTAGGTTCCAGCACACAGCGACAAAACTTGTAACAAAATAGTGGATATGCTGCCCAAAATCTAGTTGTTGCCCAAATACAGTGAGACGAATACATCGGATGTTCTCAAACCACTTGAACAAGAAGAAAACCTAATCCTACAAAACTATCTAAAAACTGTCGGGTTCCAAAAAACTATGGCCATATATTTCAACGCTCGGTCTCCGTTGATTGTCATGAGTCATAACTCACATGTAGAGGATCCTAAGACGAAAAAGCAGAGGAAGGGTCATTTGAGTTTAATCTGTGAGTGACCAATCCAAACACATGAAAGTGTACAACCATTCAAAACAACTCAAGAGCGAATTTTTCATTCTCCTTATATCATCAGGCAAGGCTAGGAGTCGCCTCAAACGATTTTTACAGAAGCTGTATGGATGAGCAGGTCGAGGACACTATTCCCCATACCTTCTCAGTTTATACCCCGCTTTCGTTCACAAACGTAGGATACACCTTGGTTCGTGTTTCTTTAATGAGCCTAGTGATCTTACTCACATCGACGCCCTGAGTCTCTCCCTCTTCATTGTAAGTTCAAAATGGTTCCATTATAGAATGAGGATACATTAGATCCATTTGTTGTATCACAATGTGACTAAGTGTGTTAGCCGAGCTGGCAACCACTTTAACCTAACCTAACCTAACATCAGATAACTTGAATCTATCAAAATATTTCTGTGAATGTCTTAGAATTAAAAATAGTTAAATATATGTACGCTTCATATAATTTAAGCTCTCCACCAAAAAACGCAAACTTTATGCCCCAACCCCCCAGATTTCCTTGCAAATAGTACTCCGTTGTCATTGTACAGCAGTTCAGTGGCATAGCGTTCCTTGTAGGGGCCCTGTAGCAAGCTTATAGTGAAGAGAAAGAAATCGAAGTCCCTAGGGTGTTCGTGGCTTGCCTAAACGCATCGGTTATTTCGGAATTCCCATCTAAGTGAAGACTTCAACGGAGGAGTCCCTCCATAAGTGGTGTAGGATGTTGCCAACAGGCTTGTAAGGGCATGACCATCGAACTACGAATGAATCAAGGTAAATGATTATAAGCTCGGTTGGAACCTAGATTCTTAACAAACTCTAAGAAAAATTATGACAGTTTGATAGTATCGCTTTAATATTCTCTTTTGTCCGGACAGCACAAGATTCAGTGACACTGTGGATAACATTTTACTAATTTTTCCGAACATTCTTTAAAAGCCTTGGTACACCTTGCTTCCCACGGGTGATACGGAGTATTATTGATACCTCATTACTTTCAATTTCAGTGATTCATTCACTTTAAATATTAGACAAGTCGTTGGAATGACCGCCCACATTCAATTTGTTCAGTTTGTTATTATGGAACGGAAAACAAAGTTTACACTCAGTATCTTCACTTCACATCGCAGTCAACCATTTTCACTTCATGAGACTGTCATTGTTCCAACGAAAACAAATCACAAAGAACTTTTTAATGCGAATTGCAGTTTTTCTTTTATTAAATTTACTCAGTGACCGCACAGCATGAAAATTAGATTAAGGAACTTTCTTTACTGTTATCTGTAATATTTCTTTTCAAAATTTTACAGCTCAGGAACGTAACAGTTTTATTAGAGAAAACTTACTCATCTCTTTCTTTTAGATGACTTTGAATTGAAAATTGAAATATTAAATTTTCTACTGTGCTTGTTTATCTATGATCCGCATCTGTGTGATTTTTCTTCCTTCTTCTGTATTCAAAGAAGGAAGTACTTGAATGGATATGATTGTGACATAGAAGAACTATACACACACAAAAGTAATCAAAAAGCGAGAGGAAATAGGAAAGAGCTCTAATGAAACGTCAAGGTTACTTCTTTTCTTTTCTACTTTGCTTTGAAATTTAATAAATATTTCTTTAATATATTTTTTTTTTTTTTTGTTATTCTTCTTTGCTCACAATGAGACAATATTCTTACATTGGGTTATTTTAACACTCTTTTTGTGTGTTTGGAGGAATTCTCATTCAAGAAGTAGACGACCTTATGGTCAGGTATTGTTGTTGAGAAAATTAGTTAATCAGCCGAACACCTAGTGATTTGTATTCCAGGGAATGGACATGTAAGTTAGGGACACTGAGAAGTGCCATGATCGGAATTAGTTTCATCAAAAGGTAAAAAGATCTTGTCTGGGTGGCAAACCTCGAACTCAAGCCTGTAAAGAACATCCCAACAGGGAAACATAGTGATAGTATCGCAATCCTTACTAAGGATCTGGAAAGACCACTTCTGATGATTGCTTAACGACAATGAAGACGCACAAATTTCTATGTCAGGCAGAATGCTTCATTAAACTTGAACGATGATCAAGAATGCCGTCCTCCCGACCTAGAAGAAGTTAAACTTACTTTGGTTTTTGCAAACTTTAATCAAATAAGACTTCAGGTGCAAATGGCCCACACGCCGAGGTTTTCAAGGCAGCTGATGAAGATCAGTTGTAAACGAGCATGCGCTCCAGCTGATCTGCATGGCATGATCGGAAGAAAGAATAAAGAGACTTTCGACAAGGCGATTTTTTCAGCTTCACACCTACTTGTAGAGATTCAAACATCAACACCAGAGCCATAAATTTTCAATAGGTTGTACAATTACTCACTAACGCAGTTCATATTGACGTAATGAGAAGAAGCAGGGGTGATGTTATAGGCAGGGGCGTAGCGAGGGGGGGGTGTGGGGGGTGTAGCACCCCCCCACGATTTTTCCGAGTCAGCAAATCGAGGAAGAAAAACAAAGTAAATTTGTCGAGTTAAGTCAACTCAACCAAAAAGACACGAATGGAAGTGTTTGTGACAGTGGATTTGTTGCCAAAAAAATAACAAATCGGCAAATTAAGTTAGAAAAACAAAGTAGATTTTCCGATTGCCATGCCGACTCGAGTGATCTCAACCAAAAAGACACGAATGGAAGTGTTTTTGTCTCAACCTAAGAAAATTTAAAGACCAAGGCGGAAAACCACACTAACACATTGATACCACCCCACAAGCTGGTGCACGCACTCATTCACAAAATTTCACTAGCACCACTTTATATTCGGATCTCAACACTGGGCTTACACAAAAAATTGTAACAATACTACTTTATTCTCGTCTGGGAACCGGTTTTTTTTTTTTTTTTTTACTTTTAGTCACCCTAAGGCTACGTCTGGCAGGATTTTTGGAATTAAAACTTTTTTTGGGTTTGTAAATAAAATTTATTTGTGATTATATACTTTTTAAGTATTTGGAAATAAAAATTTAAGCATCAAAATATAAAAATATTTTCTTTTTTGTTAAAGATTTCTCTGAGTAGTCTCCTCCAGCGTTGCCGAAGTGGCACAATTGTGCCATTTTGGCACCCTTCAGTCTCGATTGGCACCTTGGCACCTTTAGCTCTCATTTGGCACCTTAAGAGCTTGATACATTTTAATGAAGAAAACTTAATAAAGTCATTCAAAAACGACTGTAAGGAATGTTTTTTCTTCAAGTAGTGAAACATACATATCGTGTGTGTGTGTACTAATTCATGCCCAAATAATCGTAATGATACTTTACGGGAAAGTATTTGTTTTTTGTGTTTTTAAATATCTCTCTACCTTTGAAGGGCTGGTGGCACCCAGTTGGCACCTTTCGTTACCGAAAATGGCACCTTAAAAAATTTTACTGCGGCAACGCTGGTCTCCTCCCTTCTATTTCTTCTTTTTTAAAAAAAGGTTTCTTAAGAGAAATAGACAGAAAAGTATGACTGCTTAAAAAATATATACTAAAGCAAAACAGTAACCAATAAATATGAATTCATTTTGCATTTGTTTGATGAAAGAGATTCCAACTTAAGCTTTCGATTCTCTTCTTGAAGCTGTGTTGAAAATTTAAGCAGTTAATTAATTGAATAAAAAAAAAAAATCAAAAGTAAAAGAATTGAAAGCGGATATCAAACTATGTAGACATTTTTTGAAAAACTTATCTCAGTCAAAATATTGAAATGCAGCAATCTTGTAGATATTATGGAGAGCTCAGAAAGCCTTCATTCATCTCTGTAGCACAATTACTTACAAAGCGCCAACACTTTAAGTTTTAATTTTTTTTTGTGTTCAAAAAATTTAAAACTTAAAGTGTTGGAGCTTTGTTAATAATTGTGCTACAGAGATGAATGATAGCTTTCTGAGCTCAACACAACGTGGACAAAAATTCCACATTTAAAGATTTTGATTCAGACAAGTTTTTAAAAAATTTTCTACCGAGCTTTTAATAAAAACAAAAAATCAAAACTTGTGGTAAGAAAATCCCGTACATTCCATGTCAAGCGCATCGTATAAATATTTTCGTTGAAACAGCATGCAATTCAAGCGTGCTGATCAAAGAGTTTTTTAATACTTTGGAAGCATTGTTTGTTTTTTTCTATGGTAGTACAAAACGTTTTCAGTGTATCCAAGAAAAATTCAAAAACATTGAAAACTCCTTGCAATTGAAAAATTTGTCAAAAACTCGATGGACTGCTAGAGCTGAAACAGTAAAAGCTGTGTGGATATCCTTTGAAGGCATTGTAAATGCTTTAGAAGGAATAAAAAGCGATGCCAGTTCTTTTGATAACAATAATCGTACCTCTGCTTCTGGACTTTTGAAAAAAATCTTAGATTTTGATTTTATTAGTTCGTTGTATTTTTGCAAAAATGTCATGTTTAAAGTTAAAAATTGGACCGAAAGTCTAGAGGCGGAAGAGTTAAACGTTTTTGACGCTTCATTACTGATTCGAAGCACATTGGAGTTATTTCCAGAAATGAACGATGATGACATTCAATTAAATGCTTTGATAAAAAGTTCTTCTTCATTTGCTGAAAAACTAAAGATAAGTCCCGAAAACGATTTTTTAAAACATCATAGAACGCGTCGGTTACCAAAGAGAATTGATGAAAATTCTGAAACTGCTTTTGTGTTTGACCTAGAAACATTTTATAGAAAAGAGTTCAAAATGGTTCTTCAAACTTTTATTTCGCACGTTAAAGATAATCTAACAGATAATTTTACCATTTTTGAACCTTTCTTAAAAATTTTTAAAATACCCGCTTCCAGAGCAAATGCCAACATAGAACTAGTCAAATCTATCATAGAATTAGATCCAATTTTTTTAAAGAAGATGTGGACTGCTATTTATCGGAACTGCAAATTCTTCTTTTTACTTGTGAGAAATGCTCAAATTTCGATGATATTGTCAAAGAGGTATTCAAATTAAGATATGTGATTCCGTTAGCCTTTAAACTAGTTTGCTACATGTTAACTGCTCCTGTGACGTCGGCTTCTTGTGAGCGGTCATTTAGTAAACTTAAAATAGTTCTTAATTATTTGCGTACGACGATGGGTAATGATAGGCTAAATTCATTAATGCTTCTGTATTCCTCAAAGGATGTTGTTGATAATATTCAACCTAGTGAGGTCGTCAACAAATGGGCATTATTAAAACACCGGAGAGTTGGAGTTTAAATTCCAATTGATGAACTTTTTTTTCAAAGAATATGACCAAAATACTATATTGTAATATTATTTCTTATAAATACTTTTAATTTTTTTTGTTGTTATATCGTTAGGTACATTGTAATTATAAACTGATTTTTTATGTTAATAAATGAATTTCTGTGAAATGAACACTTTTACGTTTTTAAATAGTTTTATTTATTTATTAGCTGAGCCACCCGGTGTTGCTCGAGTCTGTAGTTTTAAGGTTCCCTTTCTCGTTCTTCCGCTTCCGTAGGAATATGGGTATAAAATATAAGTTTTTTCACTGTGGGATTATGTGACATCGCAATGGCGAAAGAATTTTTGAAATCTGTTCAGTAGTTTCTAGGTTTCCGTTCCCAACCCCGTTCCTGTGGGAGTATGGAGATAAAACCTTGAAAGGAACCATCTCTGGTTTGAACTATGTCTACCCTGAAAATCTCATAAGAAACCAGTCTACAACGGACATAAATACAAACATACATACATCCTATTTTATATATATGTATATTGTATATAGATTTATTTTTTGATGCAGTCGGCAAATTCTGAAGACTAGTCGGCATTTCATTAAAATTCACCCCCCCATGGCTTGGAGCCTCGCTACGCCCCTGGTTATAGGTGATTTGACGAGCATTGAAACAGGAGCGACATAAATGGGTTGATGAAGGCAAAACGAAGTATATGCTGTCGTCAAAGGCTTAGAATATAGACGAATTGGACAAAACATAACAATAGACAGACATGACTTTGAGGTCGTATAGGACTTCGTCTATCTAGCAGCCTCTATAGACACGGAAAACAACATCAGTGCGGAGATCAAACGGAGAATAACTCTTGTCAACCGTTGCTTCTTTGGGTTAGGGCAATGGAAAAGCAAAATACTCTCTAGAAAAATCAAAATAACCCTTTACACAACCATGATCAACCCAGTCCTGCTTTACAGCGCGGAAGTGTAGACCTTATCGAAAGCGGATGAGGAGACTCTTGGTCGTTTCGAATGAAAAATACTCCGATTTATTACTCGCAGAGCTAAGAAATGCTATTTTATGTCGAAATTGGAGTAATTTACGCTCTATTGGAATCGGTAAGAAGGAGACTCCTCTCAACTTCCTTGATCTCAATGAACTAAACAACACCTTTGTTGTGAGTGACGTCCAAGAACTTAACTTTGTCCTCTACAATGAAATGTTGTTTGAACCTTCAACGGTATTCGAGTTTGAATCAGAATATGATATTCTCGAAAGCATTCGTTCTATTAAATCTGACGCTTGCGGAGAGGAAGGTATTCCAATTAATTTTTTAAAAAGGATTCTGCCACATGTCTCCAATGCTTTGAAACACTTGGTTAATTTTTGTATCGCTTCTTCGTCGTTTCCTGAGAGCTAGAAAAAGCTAAGGTCAGCTTAGACTTTCGACCCATTAGTATTCTTCCGTGTTGGTCAAAGGTTTTCGTAAAAATTTTAGCGTCGCAGGTTTCTAGTTACCTTAAAAGTTTTAATTTACTGTCTCCAAAGCAATCAGGTTTCCGTGAACAGCATAGCTAACTGCTATGATAAAGGTCCTTGACGATATTAGGGTTCAATATAATCTAGAGAGACAATGTGACTATTCTCTGTTTACTGGATTTCTCGAAGGTTTTGAACAGAGTTAACCATGATATACTTTGCAAAAAGCTGAAATACTACTTTGGATTTCATAAGAGAGCAGTGCAGCTTCTAAGGAGTTATCTTTGCAACCGTAGCCAAAGAGTCAACATTGGTCAGATGCAATTTCAGTCTCTGAATTTGAAAATGTGTGTTTCTCAAGGTTCTATTCTAGGACCGATATTGTTTTGCATTTATATCAATGATCTTCCTAGTGTCTGTTCGAATGTGCTTCTACATCTTTATACAGATGATGTACAGCTGTATATATCTCGTCCGATTGGCTTGCAAGAACATTTGGCGTGTAGACTAAATGAGGATCTCACTGCAATTTACAATTGGTTCCTTAAATTCCTTAAAAATGGTCTTACACTTAATCCGTCAAAGTCTCAACTCATTGCAATTTCCAAAAAGAACATTGATACTTCTTCTTTGCCTCCAATTTTTCTCTTCTTCCAATCCCAGCTTAGTTTTGTGGACACTGTAACCAGTCTTGGTATCAAAATAAATAAATCGCTTTCTGCCGTAAATCATGCCAACTAAATAGCCGGAAGAATTTATGCTGGCCTGCGTAAGCTTTGGCTATTCTCTGCCTTAACTCCAGTAAACACTAAACTACGGCTAATAAAAACATTACTTCTGCCCTTAATTACATATAGTCATACTGTGTATTGTAAACCCGATTCCAATTCGCAACACAAAATTCTTATCGCTTTTAATGACATGGTTAGATACGTGTATGGTATTCGAAGACACGAACACATATCACATTATCATCGGCTTGTCTTAGGATGTTCCCTTCAAAATTATCTTGATGCTAGGTGCTTAATTTTTCTACACAAAGTTATGCAGAGTAAGTCACCTCTCTATTTGTTTGACAAACTTAGGTTTGCTCAATCATCTACAACATTAATGCTTTCGGTACCAACATATTACTACTTGAACTCTCCGCGGCTGTTCTTAGTCCACGCCACAAACCTATGGAACTCTCTAGCAGTGACTATTAAAAAATTAGTAAATGCTTCAAATTTTGAAAATGCCTTTGCTTCCCACTTCTCACAGCATCCATGAAATTTTAAACAGACTCTTTTTGTTTTCGTTCTTATTTCACTGTTCTTTTTCTATATTTCTACTCTATATTCTTTTCTCTGTTCTATTCTATATTCTATTCTTCTCTTTATTCTATTCTATTCTAAAAAAAAAAAACCATTATGTATTATTTTGTATAACTAGGTAGTTTTGTTGACTAATTGCTATTAGTACAATGTTAGGTACTATAAAAGACTGAGTCTTGTTTGTATATTTGAATTGTTAATAAATTGAATTGAATTGACAATGTGTGAAGACAAAGACTCATCAACGAGCTGTATGAGCTGTACCGCGGCAAGGGCATTGCTAGAAGAGTAAGCATCGCGAGACTATACAATGCGATGGTTGGGACATGTAGAGCGGATGAACATCAACGCTGCGGCTCAACAGGCTCAACAACTTTCAAAAGCCCTTGAAGGGAAATCGCGGAAGGGGAAGACTTTGTCTATGATGATGCAATCAAATGGAAGAAGACCTCAATCGACTCAGAGTCGAAACTGGAGAGAGCTTACCCGGGAGCAAGTCTGCTTGTTACGTGGGACTTCAACAATTAAATCTCAGAAATCAAAAATTATTTTTCAACTGGTTTTACCTTTCGCGAAGAATTGGAAAGTCTTCTGAGAGTCAATTTTACTGCCAAGCGCTTCCTGAAAAGTGCTTTCTACGTATCCATCGGCATGAAATTTTAGGTCCTTGAAATGATTCGCGCCTCAAGGCTTTCCAATCTTTGCTGCACCACACTACTTATTTGTTTTTATTTTATCTTTTTTTTGCGACAAATCGAAAAACAGTTCGTTTAAGTTAAAAGAAAATAGAAGCTTTTAACAGTAAAAAGCATTTGAAATCTACTGTATGCCTCCCCATCTTAAGCCGCACTTATGTTTGGCCTACTAACGTCTGATTCTTCGTCAGATTTCTCCAGGACGTTCCTTTAATTTTATAAAGATATGTCCTTCCGACTAAAAGGCATAGTCTAAGACGAAGTTTTCTTCTTCTAAAATCTCCATTTACTATATTTTAGAAGATTGGTTGACTGGCAACATTCTATTAAGGACTTTAGAGCAAGGGGTTCAAGGCTTAAGAACTTATGCCCATCAGCTTTTATTTTTTGGGAGAAATCAAAAAACCCTTCAATGGCTCTAGAATTATGCCATATTATTAGGATTTAAGCGTAGAACGAAAATTGCACAAACCACCCCAAGCAAGTTCATCCAACCTTCGAGCTGGCTTAACTTGTATTCATTCCTTTAATAGAGTGAGTTGGGTAAGTCATTATTTTTGGTGTTACATGAATAGAGAAAAAAGGAAAACTTTTGATGGACATCGAATCATTTTCTTTCTTTTATTTGAAGGAAGAATGCTCGAAGTTCAGGAAGCAATGAATCGGACAGTTTTGTTTGGTTTTATTGGTTCTTTAAAGAAGATGAAATAGGATTCGGGATGTAGTTGTTGAATCCTCAAACAATTCTATTACAAACTTACCGGAAATCAAGATAGTTACAAAAAGTACTCGGTCTATTCGGTTAGTTGAAGTGTGGTTTAATAGGAAGTAAGGTTGACTTACAGCACAAGAACATAAAATGAGAGAAAAAAAATCAAACAATGAAGTTGTGTGTCTGAGTGGTTAAGTGAATTGGTATGTGAAAGTCTTTATTGCATTGTTTTTGCAACATTTTCATCGTCTAGAATGTGAAGTTAAGGTTCTTTACTTTTTCCAAACCAAAGGATCTTTCAATAATAAATTTTATTTCGGTATTTGATATTGTCTATGTTTGAAAATATTAAAATCAGAAATTTTCCGTAAGAAAGATATTCCAAAGAATTAAAACACACATTTGTGTAAGGAGTATTTTTTAAGGGATATCATCGGATGTTTATTTCAGTCGAAAGATTATGACAGTAATATATGAAATAAAACAGTTCCGGCAATGTTTGCAATACCATATTATTTTTTTGAAGTTTTCCATCACCAAATCGAACATTTGTGGCTGTATGTCTTCGATGGCTTCACAAATTCAATTTTTGAATACGTGGACCATTGGCATAGACCTTGTCTTTCACGAAGGAGAAAAGCCGTAGAGTGTCAAATCGCAAGATCACGTTAGAGAATTGTTATTGCCTTTTCGAGAAATCACACACTTAGGACACTTTTCACACAAAAGAGAGATGGTATCGTTGCTTGTACGGCACCAATCATTTTCTTGTTGAATCTAATCGTCCTCAGTATCGATATCTTCTATGACCCGCCATACAAAATCATTATTCATCGTCAGATAGCTCCATCTATTGACAGTAATAGTTGTTCCAGACAAATTTTTGAAAAAAAATGAGATTCAAATCATTTCGTTAGACAAAAATACGCACAAAACAGACACATGTTGAAGAATGGAAAAGCTTTCATAAAATTAAATTTCGGATTTGAAACCCAAAATCCAACAATTTTGCTTGTTAATTTAACCTCCAAGATGAAAATTCACCTCATAGCCCAAGATGATGAGACGTTTTGATGCATTTCAAGGAACCATTGAGCAAAGGCACGACATTGTTGATAGTCAGTGGGCTTGTGTTCTTGTGTTAACTGAGTTTTAAAAGCCTTTGGACCTAAGTCCTCATGCAAAGTTCGTTGTAATGTCGTTTGTGGATTGCGCAATTTCAACGGTCAGCAATAAGTTGACAAACCTAGGCTTTCCTGAGCACTAAATCCCCAGGATATAAGTCCCAACTTTAATTTTTTGGACTTATGTCCCACTCAAGTGAGACAAAAGTCCCAACTTCGATTTGGGAGTTATGTCGCTTCAACAACGCTTTCAGATTATAAAAATTCACAGTTCGTCAAACAAAAGTAGTTTCGGAAGCACCGGCACAGGGACATAAATCCTCGGGATATAAGTCCCAACTTTAATAATTTGGACTTATGTCCCACTCAAGTGAGACAAAAGTCCCAACTTCGATTTGGGAGTTATGTCCCACACAATCGGGACATGGTTTCGGTGTGCATTTCTATTAGACCTCAAAACAATTTTTTCTTGCCATAAAGTTGTTGGTCCTTGCGGACTTTCTCTCAAGTGCTTTTAGGTGATGGATCCAATAGCCTCGCCTCTAATCTCAGCATTAGGATATACATACACTTTGAATTCCGTTTCGAAGGCACTGTTCGAAATAGGTTGTAAAGGCAGCGTGCGTGAATGGAAAATGTTTGCTTCAATTTCCTCTGACTTTTTATTCTAAGAATTTTAGAAAATAAAATTAAAAAACTAAGCGATTTTCTAATTTTATTTTCTCAAAAATTAGATTTTTTATATTTCTTTTTTAAACAAAAGAAATTTAGGTACTACTAAGAATTAAATAATATTTCCAAATTCCCGAAAACCATAAATTCTACTTGCTAATGAGTAGTTAGTTTGTTTTTTGAAAAAAGAAGCTTCAAGAATTTTAGATTTTCAGAATTTGAGTAAATAAAATTTTTAAAAAAGCGGAGACTAAAACTTAGAGAGTTTTGTCAGAGGGGCTTCGGCTATTCGGAGGGACGTAAGTCCCAACTTTTGTTTTTGGGACTTATGTCCCAATGTTAAGCGAGGTATAAGTCCTAAAACGGATTAGGGACTTATGTCCCTGCGCCATCATAACCATTAAAATAGCAAGCTATTCAAAATTGTATTTTTGACAAGTGTGCACGTGTATTCAAAAATTATTTATACATACGTGTAAACGTGTATTTTTGAAAACAGGTGTAGACACCATTTTTGTAGTGATTTTTTATGATTTTGTTGAAGCGTATGTAATGTATATCATTCCATAATGCCATTTCATAAATGGCGTAGGTTTGACCTGTCTGTGACAACTTCAGTCATCACAACCGTTAAAATTGCGGGCTATTCAAAATTTTACCTGTTTTTAATTACACTAGTATTCTAAGCGCGTGTGTACGTGTATTCAACAATAATTTATAGTGATTTTTTGAAGATCTGACAGCGTTGTAATTTGATTTAAGACTAAACATCACAGACACAGCTTTTACCTCGGGTAAGATAACTTTCAGTACGTTCTTAAGCCCCATCACTCTCCAATTTGACTAATACATGACCCCAAAAACAAGCTCTTTTACTCTGATATACAGGTTGTCCAGTAATTCGTGTTACATACTTTGGTATACTTGTCATATTCTTAGAAAAAAATTGTTATACAGTAAGGTCCGTTTCTCAACTCTGACATCATTTTTTGACAATTTTAAAAAAAGGCTAACTTTTGTGTACCCTGACCTGTGTTAAATTCGATTTATATGTCAATACTGATGGTTGAGACCGAATTTTAGAGTTAAGATTTTGTAGAAATAGTATCCAAGTATCATAAAATGTATGGGTTTTTGAGTGCACTTATTCATGAGTTTCTTTTTATTATTGTTTTGTTCATCTGTAAAAAGTAAAGAAACTCTATGTTTTACAGGCAATTACTAAAAAAAAATTACCTCAAAGTCAAAACTTTGCTGGGGGAAGACAATTTTAATACCATTTAAAAGTGAAGATCTGGTAACCCTGAGCCTATAGGAGCCCAATTAAATTACAGTTTTAAAGATAACGCATTAAGACGTGTGCTTTTAAATAGACATGTAAACATTTAGTATTAAATACATATGTATGTAGATAAAAGTAAAAGTGAATCTCAAAAAGAGTGATTTTTTATATCTGACCTAGTTGTGATTTAATTTAAGACCAAACATCATTTGTTCATTAAAATATTACATGAACTCGGAAAAGCTTGCACATCGCATGAGATAATTTTCAGAAGGCTCTTAAACCACCATCGCCCTCCAATTTGGCTAATACATGACCCCAAAAACAAGCTCATCTACTCTAGTACATATGTATGACTTAAGTTCACAAGTAATAAAAACTTCGCCAAAAAAGAATAGTTTTCGTGGTTTTTTTCTCTAAAAAGAATTTTGTGGATATCAAAACATTTCTCATCTTGCAGCAGTGCAACATTGTGCATTGTGAAAATACTCAATGAAAGCAAATTTGTCCAACTCCAACATTCTCTATTCTTTCTGTAAAAGTGCGTGTCCATATGAAAATGAATGTCCTTGCAAGTCCCAACGACCGTTTTTTGTCATTCGCAGTGGTGTAGTATTCGTTTGCTTTCCGACATGACTACTAAATCAACTGTGTCAATCAGAGAAGTCTAAACCGATTTCACATCGATATATCAATTCTGCTGTCATTTATCGTCGGTCGTCAAAAGAACAGAGGTCCTTATTTAAGAATGTAAAACCTTTGCCTAAAGTTTCCCTTTTTTTTTCCTCTGAGCAGCGACAAAAGCCAAAGGATAGTATGTAACATTGCAAAAACGAAATGCTATCAAAGCGTTGAACATCAACAAAGTGTTTCAGACTCCAAATCCCCAATCGGAAATTACTACGAATGTCAAATGTTACAGTGGGTTTTTTTTATATACAAAGCTCTTACAACTCAATAGAGGAACCTAGTACTTGAGTTACAATCGGAGTAAATAACTTTTATGAAATCATAAAGCTTGGTGTTTTATAGAAATAATTATAAGTGTTTTTAAATTTCCCGATATCCTATTACATTGATGAAAATGTTATGATTCACACTGATATAGACATTCCAACAGACTATAACCCCGGTATGCTGATTTCAATCCAGTGGCCGTAGCAGTCATTCCGACAAGAGAATGCTGGGGGGGGGGGGGATGGGGTTATAAAGGCAAATCATGTCTCCGTCGTCACGGTTCCAAAACGAACGAGGAGCTAGTGTCAGTGGTTTTCGCAGATCATCGTCCTATGATAAGATCAAGAAAACTCCCCGGCTTTTGCAGTGTTTTTCAAGCAGAAGTACTTGCAGTCTGTGAAGCCCCAAAACATCTGGCTTAGCGAAAAATTGATCAACAAAATTATTGCCATCTTCATAAATAGCCAGGCGGCCATTAAAGCTATCTCATCCATTGTCACAAAATCCAAATTAGTAGAAAGCTGTCGGAGTAATCTAAGACTGCTCAGCTCAATAAACAAAGTATAACTTTAATTTACCGCAGCCGGTATTGAAGTGGCAGACAAACTGGCGACTACAGTTTTTAAGCCACTATAGCAAGAAAAAACAGAATTAAACGAAATTTCGGCAATGACAGATGGTCATCTTTACCAAAATGCCGGGTTTCGAAAAACCTAGGGCCAAATCAGCACATCACATCCAACTGATGTAGAAGATGCCGAGAAGAAGAGTCAGCAGATGGATCGTTCCACTTTCTAAAGGGTATTTTTTTAGAGATATAGAACTTCGAATTGAAATAAAACACAAGAAAATCAGTCATGTGGCCGCCGCGGTTGCCTCGAATAAAGGCAAGTCTAGAGGTTCAATTTCAACCACTTTTTCGACCATTTGAGGCCGTATGTCACCACGAACGTTGTCTTTTCAAGCCTTCTAACGTTTCTCGTTTGTTGACGTAGACGAGCGACTTCACATAGCCCACAAGAAAATAATCTAATTGTGTCAAATCACACGATCTTGATGGCCAATTGACAGGTCCATTCCGCGAAGTTATGTTCTCATCCGTACTTCTTCCGAAATGAATCAATAAATCGATTGTGACGAGAGTTGTGTGGCATGTAGGGCACCACATCTCATCCACATTCATGTCATCCAATTCGGGAACAAAATAGTCGGTTATCATGGCTCTATACCGGTCTCCATTAACGGTAACTAAATCGCCAGCATCATTTCGGAAGAAGTATGGCCCAATGAATGCAGCAGCCCATAGAGCGCAGCGCACCAAACGGTTTTTGTGGATGTAATGGAGTCTCAAGGTACTCTTGTGGATTCTCTTCACCCCAAATGCGGCAATTTTGCTTGTTGGCGTAACCATTAAGCCAAAAATAGGCCTCATCACTGAACAATGTATTGCGATATAAATCAGCATCGAGATCAATCTCAACTTCGCCCCATACGCCATACCCCATACACCAAAATCACGACGCATTGCATGGTCTCGATTTAATTCTTGCACATGCTGGATCTTGTAAGGTCGTGGGCCAAGATCTTTCTGCAAAATCTTCCATAAAGTTGATGGACAAAGCTCCAATTGCTGTGCACGATGGCGAATTAATTCATTCGGGTCCTCTTCAACACTTTGCTCTACAGCGGCAATTGTTTCTTTGGTGCGCACTGTTTGCCGTCTCTGCGGATGCGTATTATCACATAAAGTAAACGTAGTGAGAAAAAGGATAAATGGTTAACCGAATAAATTGCTCTGATGGACAATTGTGCTAACCATCAAATAGACGGAGATTGCGGTAAACTTCGCGAACTGAATCATTATTTTCGAAGTAAATTAGCACAATTTGCAATTGTTGTTTTCTTGTCAACCTGTTTATGATATGACGTATGAGTTAGCCGATTTGATCACAAGATGTCAGTTTTATCCCTATTCGAAAAACCAAGCAAAAAAAAAACCTGTATGTCATTGCCCTAGCTTGGCCACCGGAGAATACTTCTTTCCCGAACTGCGCGACATCTCTAACCTCCCACTGAACAGCATCTTAAAATTCATTCAAGGCTCCAAATGGTTCAGGAAGGGCTCTCAACTCCAATGACCAAGTCACCAACTGAATCCTCCCCTATTCATCATCTCATATCACCCCTTCCTCCACCTCCTCGTCCACCGCTATCCCAGGGAGCCCAATGGATTCGTGCTTGAGATCCGATCGAGGTTTTTGCCTCTTGCGGCTGCACCCCTATCCAACCAAACCAGCCAAACCGGCTAGTATTTATTTGGCGCATTTCAAACTGTGAGTATAGAGAGGTACAAATAATCCATGTCGAAAAATAAGAGAAAACTCGGTTAGACACAACAGTACGTTCCTTAATAAAATCGATTTTCACCTCTAAAATCCTTTGAAATAATTTGTGAGTGAAATAAACTCACAATTTTCTTTGGTATGTGCAAAACCAACGACTCAGGTTTTGTCATACCCAAGACCACAGTTTATTTTCATTTCTAAGTAAACCTATTGTCCAATGTCCATCACTCTATTTACACGAATAAACATTTCTTTTCATCTCTATTTGCAGGCACCACAGTCATCGTTCCTATATCGTCATTGGCACAATACACAACCGCACCCACCTTTCGTGGACCAGGATATATAATGGATCACGATGGAACGCTGCATCGGCCACCATCAGTGGCAACACCACCCAATACAACTATGGTGGCTATGTCACCACCAACATCATCATCGACTCATCGGCCGCAACAACAACAACACTGCGATAGCTTCCCATACGATGGTACCGCACCAAGGACTCTCTCGACCGGTGTCCCAGTCAACTCACAGTTCTATTATGGATGACAAAATCAAAAGGATGATAATTTAGCTTGTCCATCGACCGGTGGTGGTCCTCTTCTACAGTTTAAGCCAAATTCCAATGCGATTGTTTTGGATACAACAAAATCCAAAGATACCAAAGCAAATCAAGGCAACAAACAGCATAACAGCAACTCAAATAGTAGTAGTAGTGCATCAGAGAGGACTTATTGTTTTTAAAATCAATAAAACACACACCTCAAAGCTCACAAGAAAAGAAAAAGAAAAACTCACACAAAAACTCAAAACCAAATCAAACAGAAGCGAATTCAAACAAAACCGTTTTAAACTTGTACATAGAAATTCTTTGAGTTATTTGAATTTAATCTTAACGTTACACCTGATCGATTAAGCAACCAATTTTAAGAAACAAAAAACAAAAAAAAAAAACAAAAACGAAACAAAACTTAGAGAATTAAACTAACTATTCTTTACTCATCCTAAGTGACTACGAATGTAAGCATAGCTAGTAAGGATTAGAACATAGTGTTTAGTGTAAATTTTCATTGAAATTCCAAAACAATACACAGTATACCAGTTGTTAACGTCCCACTTTTGTGTATGGTTCCTAAATGTGTATATTCATGTTGTTATCCTGCTCCTATCCACCACTCCTTCCAGCCATACTTCCGGCCAAAAAGTATGAGAATGTTGTATTACCTATCCAAAGTCGGTTATGTTTTTGTACCTGAAACAATGAAGTATTGTAGTACTTACATAGTTCTACTGCATTCACCTAATGAGGCGAACCAACAAACCAAAAAACAGTTATGTTACATTTTATATTAAAGAAGTTTTTTGCCAAGTGAGCAGCTTGCAGTTATGTTATCTGGTATCTCCGTAGGTGTTGTCAAACAAAATGTGTCCTTAAACAAAAGTGTGAGCCCGGAAAGTAGGAGTATTTGTTACACGTGAAACGATTGTATGAATTTAGATTCAAAGACCAAACTTGTATGGAAAGGAGTTCACAACAAGGATGATCTGCTTGTACAGTCTACGCATATAGTGTAAAAAAAATTCGCGTACACGAGTTATGTATTTTATTGCACGTATCTGCATGTCCTTGTTATTCCCGAAACTGGAGTCAAGTGCATGTAAATAAGGTTAGCTTTTGTTAGAAGAAGTGATACTGTTAATTGCATCACCTCTCCATTATTCACCCCTGAACCAGGACATAGGATAAGGTTGGTAAAAGAAAATGAAAGGAATGAGTTTTGAATTTCAAGAAGCCAAGCAACGCAACGCAGCCAATATTTTTGTCTCGAGACACGCAAAGCATGCTGGGAATGTTCTTTTCAAGAACTCTCCAAATAAAAATTCGTCGTCGTCGAAAATTTCACCCCAGAATCTTCCAGAACCCTCCAGATTGTGTCTCTCGCGGTATGAGCTGTACTTCCAACTTGGTTTGACCATAAAGTCACGTTTATTGAGAAGTACCGACTGTTGAAAATGTTCCTCTTCCGCTTTCTGGATCACCTACGTTTTCAAAAAAAAAAAAATATGGCCCGAGAACTCACTCCATCAGCCATCTTTGCAAAACAAACAGCGCTTTTGGGAAGATGTAATTGTGGCTTGTGGAATGCTTTCGAACTCAAAATTTGACGTATTAATTCAAATGATTGTGTGGATTTAACAAGAGATTGCACATTGCTGCCACCTAGGCTTTACTATTTTTCACTTAGGCTGATTACAAGCTCATATGACTCAGCTGGATACAGCATCAACGTAAAGTTACGGCCAACGAAATGGTTGAAGAGCGGACCTGATCGGAGAGTATTCAAAGATGTGTAGGTGCAGACATTGTATACAGAAACTATAGTAAGTTCGAAAAGCGATTTAACAATGTTATGGTCCGTAGGAGAGTGGTGGCACAGCATTCGCATTTCTACACACAATAAAACAAAACCAATAAATAAAAGAAACCAATAAATTGGAACGGAGACTGCTAAGATGGACAGGAGAAAATAGGTTCGCCACCAGTTCAAAAGTCTACCTAATAATACTATGGTTTCTATATACAATTATGCATCTCCAACGGAAATTTATTGCACCGTGCCCGTTGCATAATTGTTATTTGTTAGCATGTCCGCCTGTTACGTTTGTGGTTCGAGTTCAAATCTCAATAAAAAACAACCATGGATATCACCTTTCGCAGGGAATGGCAAGTCCTTCGGTAGTTTTTTGATTGCCACGGAAAGTTCTTTCTGATTAGTCTTTCGGAATCGGCAAAAAATTGTAGATCCCCTCAATCCCCTACAAGGTATTATGGATATGATCTTATGATACATGTGTCAGGCCCACTCTGTTGCGTCACACTAGTTATATTATATTTATAAACTCACGAATTCAGAAAATATTTTAAAATGTATAAAATCGAGTGCCAAAGGAAAAAACGGTATGTCGAAGTACTCAATTTGTTTTCAGGTCACTAACAAATATCAGAAGTAGGTATAGGTGTAAGAAGTATAGAGAAATTATAGTAAAACCTTTTCATTGTTGCAAGAAGCTTTTATGAGTGTATAATAACTTTTCAGTCAGTGGAAGTTTTTGGAGTAAGGCATATCTCGCCAAGAGGTTGTCTTTCGAGGACAACTTGTTTTATTAGAAGGTTGTCATCGAGACCTTATTTTTCTCGTAGAATAAGTTTATTGTCAGCAACATTGCATACTGATATTTGGATTAAGAACCTTAACTACTTTAAGTACAGGTGAGTTTGGTTTTCAACGATCGGCTGTCAGTTTCAGCGAAATTTTTAGGTTGGGGAGACGATATTTTCTTTGTGTTGCAATAACTTTTTGTGCAGAAACAGTATAGAATTCATCAATTTTTATTAGATCTCGCCTAGAGTTATGGAAATACAGGGTGAGCCATTAAAATTTTAAATTTTTGAATAACTCTTAAGTTGTAGATGTTTGTGGTAACTGGCTAGGGAGGTGGAAATGAGCAGCTCGGTTCGCGGAAATTCATGTACTGTTTAAAAAATAATTTCAAAAAAAAAACTATCCGTTCAGTGCTGTTGGGCGTTAATACCGGTCTGAGTATGGCTCACACGATTTCCAGTGAAACTGTGATTAGGTTTTGGGCAGAGCTGTTAAATAATGCATTCATTTGTTAATGCATTCACATTCCTTATCACAGTACTTCAACTTACAAAAATAAGTCCCAGCCAATTTTGGTAAACCGATCGCCTAGAGCAGTCAAAGGACTTGAAATCAAAAGAATGCAATACTTTTTAAGTGGTTGAAGTCCTAGAAGTTTTATAATGGTCTTTGACGTTCTTTGCAGTCATGCAGTCTTTTGACTGCTTGAAGTCTTTTTCACTCAAAACAGTCAAAGGACTTCAAAGCAGTCGAATGACTGCATTATTGTCAATGCAATCAAAAGACTTCATGAATGCAAGGAATGTAAAAGACTTTTAAAAGACTTCCAAGACTGCAACCAGCTAAAAAGTAATGCATTTTCTTTTGACTTCAAGTCTTTTGACTGCTCTAGAAGATTGGTTTCCTTAAAGACTTAAAAATTAACTCTGAATTTTTTATTAAAGTTAAGTATACTATCATGTTAGTCAAAATACTCAAGAGATAAGTCTTTTTCATCATTTGACATCAATACAAAAAAGAGTGCATTCTTTCACAGCTCTGGTTTAATTTGTCAATTTGAGCGCAGCTTTAGGACCGAAAATTTAAATAACTACCATTTTCAAAATTAATGTTTTCCTATATCACTTGGTCTAATCAGTCGGCTTCGAATAATTTAAATCGTCACAGTCACTTAATTGTGAATGATCACCCACCGTTTTGAATGACCGCCATTTTGAATGACCACCATTTTGAATGGCTGTAATTTTTATTTCATTTTATGAAAATATGTTTGTTTATTTCTATGTAGCAGTGCTTCAACCTGAATTTTGTGATACATTCAGTCTCAGAGCGAATGACGTCAAAGATTCACAATCGTCTGGCATTTTAAAAGGCTCTCACTTTACTTTTAAAAGCAAAAAAACTTTTTAACTGTATGAAGGAATAGTTTGTGGATCAATGAATAATAATTCATTAGTCTGCCTCTCTTGGTTTAAAGTAAACGGTCTCGAAAAATCACAGTCGTCTCCTTTTAAAACAGTCACCGTTTTTAGGAAGTCATAGCCGCAGATTAGATAATACAGAGTAATAACTCGTGCCCCCTTTTTGCCTGAAAAACCCCCAAATTTTTTTTTTGAGATGAATTAAAAATCATTTTAATAAATAGCTGCATTATATCCAGCTGCAATTGAGTTTCATTATTTCCACTTTTTGTATGTACGTAGTTTTCACTTTGATGGGACGGTCTTGAATAAAGCTTTCCACATTCTCAACCGTTACAAAACCAAAAGTATCGAAAACACGTTAACATTTTAAAATTGATTTCAAACCAACCGGCACAAAAAAATGGCGACGTGAGTTTCCGATCGAGGGTTCACGGTCTAATTTAGCTTGTGGACAAAATCGCACTACCTTGCCGCAATTGACTCTCAGGTTGTACTCTGTGTTCATAGCCTTTCATGTCGATGAAATAAATAAAATAAATAGGGTCGCGCAACAGAGCGAGGAGCCCTCACAAGTCACAACCATGCCTTGTGAGGGAATGGAGGGGACCTGCAATTTTCTGCCGAATCCGAACGATTAATCGAGAAAGCGCTATTCATGTCAGTGAATTTACCTGCGCGAAAAGCGATACCCGTGGAAAAACATTATTGCCTCTATTGAGAATCGAGCCACGAACCTATGGGTTAACAGGCAGACTTGCTAACCATCACACGACGGGTACGGCATGTCGAAGAAGCTTTACCCTTAATCTCGTTGTCAGTCTCAGAGCGATTGACTCAGTGAAGCAGAAGTTTGAAGCTTCCTCAAATTATTTTTAGTTTTTCCCCGAATCTCTTAATTTATCGGGCTTCAGGATAATTGACTTTACAGATTCAAAATCGTTTGCCATTTTGAACGAAAGTCCTTTAAAATTCCGTTCTAAAAAATTTCAAATTTTAAATAAAAATTAGAGAAAACCAATTGTAACCATCAACTGTCTCCAAATTGTAGAGTTGGGCTGTTTCTAAAACACATGCCACCGCAATTAGAAAACCACAGTATTTTTAAATTGGTTTATTAATTTTTTGCTTTTCTGACGTTCTCAATGTTTCAAAACATTGAAACAGCAAAAAGATATTATGCAGAATGCTTTCGTTATTGTTAATTTATTTAGATTCCACCTTTGGAAGGCGAACATCACCTTGAGCATCCTTCTGTTACGTTACATTGATACAAAAATAATCGATTCACCAGAGTGTCCTCTAAAGGAAAACAAAAATAAAAAAGGAAAACTAAAAATACTCCCATCAGGAGTATTTGAGCATTCCTATCTACCATTACAAAGCCCAGCATACTTCATCTGCGATATGAACATTCGATGAACACAGAACACTACACCTCATCCAACCATTTACCCAAAAACTCAAGAACGGAAAGAAAAAAAAATGCGAATTAGATTAAACCAAAAGTCAAAATGAAGAACTTAACGGGCAACATAGCCAGGAAAGAGAAAAACACTATCAAACCTTAAAAGATACCCCAGAATGCGAATAAGAATGATAAAAAAAAAAGAAACTCATTTCTGTTACCCTTGAAATGGAATGCCCTCGTTTCATTTTATTGCGCGCACTCTGCACATTACGAAAAGAAAATACTCTCACAAGACTCTTCTTTTCTTTTGCCTCTATTTCATTTGTTTCATTCACAATGCTGCATCCAATTTTGGCAGAATGCGAGTTAATCCAAAGATGCGGTCACAAGCTCACAAGTCGCAACAATAGTACACTTGAGCGCCCTGCTTGCTTCCAATCCAATAAGCCGTTTGAATTTGTTCACATTTCCTTTGAATTGAATCTCTCTGATCTCTGCGCTGCTATACATAATTAAACACTAGCAAAAGGTTTTCCGGTTCATTTATTCTCATTTCGGAATGCATCTACGTGTAGGACAGACAGATCCCTGGGATGTTACAAAATTAGTTCAAATGGAAGATTTTCATACAACAAAACATTAACCTTCACCACCGTCACTCCTTATCTTCACAAATTCCACCCGATCTGCACTACTCACAACCTCTCTAGTCCTTTCCCTCCTGCTCCTCCGGCTCCTCTTCCTCCTCGAAACTCATTAAATGTTTTTAAGGAATTTTTATCTGTGATATTATTTGTAAAGACTTTGTATAAATAATAAAAAAAAAGATTAGAAACAAAATGAACAAATAATAGAGTACTTATAAATGAAAAAAAAATTGCAAAACTTCCAGACGAAATAAATAAAAACTTAAGCGAATGAAATGGAAGAATTAGCAAAAGGATTATATTTAAAGATAGAAAAATTGATGAAGCGAGAGTGCTGTTTTGGAAGGTGTGATAATTCTTAAGGGTTAAATCAGTTCAAAGAAGAAAAAAAATAAAATTTAAAAAAAAATAATACGAGTTGTTAACTAACTTAGTTTTTTAGGATCAAAACACTATAAGAAATCTTAATGAGTGATTGTAAATTAATTTTGAATTTATTAATATAACTGATTAAGTAAAAAAAATAAAAACCAAAAAAAAACAAAACTTTGTAATTAATAAATTTAAAACTAGGATAATGAAACCAATAAAATTTAATTACATTAAAAGTAAATAGCATCTAGTGGTCTTACTTTCTGGGTTAAACCACAATCGATCTGATTTTAGTTAAAGGTAAGTATTAGCTTCTGGTTGTAAGCTTTGCGGTCAATAGATTTTAATTCAGTGAGCTTGGCCGACCCACTAATGTGTTTCTTGCTAAACAAGCATGGGGAGGCAGTCATTTTGTACTCCCAAGTAATCACTTTTTAAGAATTTCCTGTTTTGGCTTGAACGAAGGATTTGAAAAAATATTTTGTTGAGCATCTATTTTCTAATTTTTAATTTTGGTGGGGCAACCGCCCCATTTATTAGCTTAATAAAAGCTTAAAAAAAACTTAAACACTAAACTTAAAGTAGTTAAAACTAATTTAAAACTAAATTGAGCTCCAAGGATGAGAAACTGTTTAAAAGGAGGTTTTTTAGGCAAGTACTTGGAAGATTGAGGTCGAAAATAAAAGGAACAGAATTAATCTTACTCATCATGCGGGTTAAGGGTTCGTTGAGACCATACATACGTACATCCGATGAGCAGGAAGCAAAAACATCCGGGATGATCTTACGTTTCGGGGACTAGTGTTGAAGGAGATGAGTTCTAACAGGGGGGAGCAGTCATTGTTCGGGTCCGAAAAAAAAAAATTTTTTGAAAAATTCCACTAGAATTTCGTCCTCTGTAAGTTCAATATGGGTATGGATATTTAAAGAAGCAAGACCATTTAGTCGTTCCTTTCCCATCGTATTTCTCAGGTAAGTTTTGATCCTCCTCAACGTCGAAAATGATCGTTCTGGAGTTGCTGTAGTTACAGGTAGTACTGGCAAGACTCGCAAAATATAATCGACATTCTTGAACGACTTGCTATTGATTGATGTTTGCATGTGTGACTCGATCCGATAAAAAGGACTTACTAGGCAAAAAATCGGTTGTTGGGTCATGATTGATTACATAAGTTCTTTTACTGAATATTCATGAAGCGCAATCAGAAATTGTAACATCGCTATTATTTCACAAAATATAAATTCAGAGAAACGATTTCTTAGATGGGTTTGAATGGTGCATCAGCGCAGCGCCTTTCAGAGCGTGCTGTGTAAGCTTTCACTTTTGCCTAAAAGGTGCCTTTTCTCGGATCGCGTCACATATAAGCATTTTTACATGTAAATTTTTGATCGAAAGATACTAACCAGTAAAGCATCAAGCGCATTTTGGATGTTCTGGCCGTGGATTCGTTGTCTCCACATTTTGACTTCTGACAGAAAATTTTCTTTCGAACAATCCGATATATCTTCGTAAAATGTGTAGAGGTCAGCGCATTTCTTTTCCTTAAATTCTTGAAACAGTTGCCCGAAGCTTTGGAAAATGGATTTGTGTTCCGAGAACTGACTTTTGAGTCGAGAAATGAACGTATCAAGAAACGGAATGTAGAAAGAAATTCTGTAGTAGTTTTCAATACTTTGTGCTTGAGCGTTGCAACGATTTTTTTGTTAATTGCAACGGCGGCAGCGGCCGGCGCGGCGCGGCGTGGCGCCGGCTTGGCAATTTCATTGTGATTTCGTACTCAGAACAAATTCTAGCAACATGCTCATAAATAACGTGGAAAGTTGAATCTGCGTTTTCGCGTTTGTACGTAAATTCATTCAAAGCGTCATCTGCCAGCTTAGTAGCCTCACCCAAATCTTGGTTTTTAGATTGCAATTCCCGACTCAAAAGCAAAACAATCGAATTAACTGATTCCATAATGTGACAGGCGATTTGGCATTCAACCGTCGAATTCGCTGTCAACAGATGCAATGCTTTTTACGAAATATGTCGATCTTTCCATGTTTTGATTTCTTCCAAAGATTCAATAACAGCCGGTTGCAACTACTTCATGAGACTGAGCCCACTTGGTAGGACAAACAGACTTCAACTTTTGTTTTTTTTCTCACTTTTGTTTGTCATTTTTGAAATTTCTTTGTGTAGAACGTCTTGTCTTTTAGGCCAGTGAAAAAATGCTTCAATCGCTCGGATAGTTCCTAACGCATTTTTGATTCCTGACACTTCACATGCTGCATTGACTGCCAAACTAAAGCTATGTGCAATGCAATGTACATAAATTGCCAGGGGGAAATACGATCTCAGATGAGCCTGTGCACCAATGAATTGGACACTCATTACCGGAGCTCCGTCGAATCCTTGGCCATACATATATAAGCAATCGACGCCAACATCATGTAAATAATAATTTCTGATCGAATCTGCTAAACCTCGTACATATATATAAATAAAATTTTGAGTAGTAGTAGCTATCCAAATGACTATGTCATATTACGAATGACTGCATGGAGAGAGGTATTTTTGGCTCAAGCGACAGCAAAGCTGTGCTGAAAAACCTACTTCACCCTCCAACTACTTCAAAAATGATTAAGGAATGCAAGACCTATATCAGAATGAGATCGGAAGACTTAATTATTTCATTCAGTCTTGTTTGGTTCCATTCCATCACATGACCTTACATAAGGCCTTCTATCAACGATTGGATCTTTCGAGACCACAACGCATGATGGCTTGCCTCGTTTGGATGCAGAGAGACAATACGCATGGTCGCAAAGGAAGCGGTAACATTTTTGATAACCCATAACAGATAATAATGGGAAAAGTTTTTTTTGCCAAGGACTCAAACTTTGAAGGCTTTAGTGATACAATACCTTCAATCGATGCAGATTTGGTGACTGATAGAATCCTTATGTGGCCCCATGGTAGCTTATTCTGATTATTCCAAACAGCTGGAAAGCTATAGCAAAAAAATGGTCGCTATTTGATATCAGAAGATGGGCCATCTGATCTATTCTTCTTAGTTTGAAACTAACAGCTCTCTCCCAATCGAAGTCTTGACACATGTCAGTACGCCCACATTCAACCAAATTAAGTTTTTCAGATAATTTTACCTTTTTCGGCATCTGATTGGTCACAAGGTCACAAGTCACACATCAAACGAAAAATTGAATATCTGACTAACAAGAGGCTGAAAAAAGTTATTGTCTGAAAAATTTGTGCGTTGAATGCCCCCAGTATTTTTTTTATTGAAAACTATTCTTCAATAGCGTTCGCTTGATTAAGGCACAGGGGGCCACCAGAGGGTTGGCCAGCTTGTAACCGAACCTTTTTGCAAGTGGAAAAATACACTGGAAATATTTGAAACTCATGCAAAATCAGGATACCTCAAACGAAATTTGGAACTGGCAGAAAACCTAATTAAAATTAAAATTAAAAAAAAAATTTTCAGACTTTTTCAGTCGATGAGCAATTGTCTTCTGAGAGAAAGAGACAGCAACAAGAAAACCGATAGAAACTAGTCCCTATCGTAAGAGGAATAATTTTTTGTGGCAAACAATAAGGCATACCCTTAAGAGGTAAAAATGATTCGGGGCGGATCCATATTACACCAGAGACTGAACAACCCCTTCAGAATGATGGTAATTTTCGAGCGCTATTGCAATATGCTGCCGAATCTGGGGACAAAGATCTTTCTGAGCAATGGGTCACATCGCAGAAGAATGCCATTTACACAAGCCCTCAGATCCAAAATGAGATAATAAACATTTGCGGTGAAATTATTCAACGTAATATAATAAGTGAAGTAAAAGAAGCAACATTTTTTTGCTATTCTCGCAGACGAGACGACTGATATTACGCATATGGAGCAAGAAAGGACTTTTCAAGCCTACAGAGACTTAAAAACTACTTGCGGATCACAACGAGTGAAAACAGACTGAACTGGCTTGGCTCTGATGAATATTCACTATGGCATAGATATTGACGCAAATGAAGTAGTGGATATATTTAAAAAGAAAAACAGAAGATTGATTCTGTAGTGCAAATGTAATCAAATGAACCTTCTTTATTTTCATATTTTTCATATAATTTAAAGGTTATTTCATGCCCTTACACTCCTCCCATACTTAAACCTGCCTACGCCCGTCATTCACTATCGGCCCTATCGTGGTAACCGTCGGAGCGGAATTCTCTCCGATCGGAGACATTTTGCTTCGTGGTAGTTCTCCGATCGGACGTTCCGTCGTTCTCCGATAAGTTTTTGTTGCGGAGATTTTAGTTTTGGGAATGCAATGCATTGCCGCATTTGTGAAAAATTTCTTACGTTGACAACTACTTCGAAGCAAAATTGAATCTCCGAAAAAAGATGCGTTGCGGAGAAAACTCCGCTCCGACGGTTACCACGATAGGGCCGTATATTCCATTTTTAAGAAGATACTTGTATATTTATACATGGGTTGCCTTGCATAATTTCAAACAGAAACTATTTATTAACTGAAATACGTACATAGAAGGATTAATTTCGAACGAACACTTTCAATTTCGTGAATATGCGAAGACTGATTAGAGCATGAAGAATAATCATCATAATTAGTCAATGACACCAAAAGTACATTGCATTACTTGAATTAAAGAAGAAAGGAAAACTAGTTGTCTAAGTGCATATTTAATTTGAACCTCAATGGAGTGTGACATGTTTGTTTTCTTCCTTGAGCAAATATTAAACCAAACAAATTCCAAGTTTCTGTTTTTGGAGGTAAAAAAAGGTATCCTTAGACTTGTGTATTAACAATTTTGCAGACTTGAAATTAGAGGTGTGTCGCGTGAGTCTTAAATAATACTGCGTTTTGAATCTGTTTGTTAATCTAGTGTAATTTAGTTTCGCCTCAACATCGACACAATGCTGGACACTACTATTGGAGCAAACGTTGCCACAAGTGCAACTCTCAAATTCATGTACTACTTTGCCAAAGTCTTTGGTGTAGCCAATTTTACAATAACCAAACACGGTCGACTTAGATCCTCGCATAAAATATTTTTTATTGTGTGTCGGATTACTGGCCTAATTTGCTACGTGTTGCTCTTGCCGAGTTATCTCACTACGCGGTATTCAAAAGAATTCATTATTTGGTCGATGAGTTTTCTCCAAGCAACGTCATTGATTTTATTCATTTTATTCAATAGCCTCTCTATCAGATTCCAAATCGTACAAAGCGCTGCTTTTATAAAATCCTTCAACAAGGCCATTGATACCATCGTTCATCTCTCCGTGCTGACTAAGGAATCAAAAATATTTGGATACGAGTTCACTGTAATATTATTTTTGCGTATTGCAAGCCATTTCATAGCGCTCAGTACAGATATTCCCAGACTTATGTTGGCCATAAGGATTAAAGACGTTTTAGTCATTTTACAGATTTCCTTTGCATATGTTCTGTGGATGCAAAATGTGATTGCAGTAATTTTTGTGACTTTTATGTTTACATCATCGGCAGGAGTGTATAAGACTCTTGGAAACCATGTGATGAATTTCGCAAAACGTATTGAAGTTTCACAAGAATTACCAATGACGGTCCATTGTCGCATGAGAATGCTTCGCGAATATTGTGACGAATTGGACGAATGCTCGGCGATATATTCAAAAACTTATAAAATCATTTCTGAATTTCAGTCAATGCTACAGTTTATATTTTTGTTCATATTCTGTTTCGACTTAATTGCTATCATAGGGAATCTGCACGTCTCCTTTGTGTTTTATATGAAAAACGGAGAAATTTTGTGGAATCTAATCTCAATGGCAATTTTCATAGCCATCGACTTGATGTTTTTGATGCTTTCGGTTGATTTGACAACTCGCCGCTCAAGAATTCCGAACAACATTTGCTGGGAAAGTTTCTACGCGGATATGGATGATCGATGGGACCAATGTGTGAGTAATTTTGCAGTTAAAAAGTAGTTTAGTAAATTATACAAAGTTTTTCTTCTTTCGGAAACAGGTTGACCGTTTTTTAGGTCAGTTACGATTTGAGGAATTGAAAATTGAAGTCTTTGGATTGTTTCGAGTTGACAATGAACTCTGCTTGAGATTGTTGTCGCTGATAGTTGCATATTTAACTATACTTATCCAATTTAGCATGACAGGAAATGAAAATGCGTCTTTTATATAATAAAAATTATTTTGAGCTTTGTATGGGTTGGACTTTATTTCCATTCGAATAAAGTTGCGAGCTTTGCTCAGCGACGATTTTTTTGTATTGTAATGAGGTATTTTCACTGCCAATAAAACTCAACAGTCGAGTATCATTCCACTCAAAGAGTAAGGAAGCGAAACAAGTGAAAGAAACAAAAACCAGTGTGAAAAGTTTCGACGTCAATCAAATTTGGCCGGCACTGATGAGACTACACTAATGCCACCTTATCACTGGTTGGGGATAGTAAAACTTGTCCTTCTACTATCCCCGACCAGTGGTAAGGTGGTATTAGAGTACTCTCAAAAATTGCTATAAAAATTGACTTAAACTCTGGACTACCTCGTAGTTATGATTGTCTATGGTGATGGTGACCTTTCGATTCGTATAGAAGCTGCTGTAGAGGAGAGTGTGGTTCTCAGACTATTAACATCAACTCGCTATCGATCTTAACAGCTCAACATTTTGCGAAATAGCCTATTAGGAGAATTCTGAGAAAAGATCTCGTATTATTCGCTTTTAAGATCCAACTGGCTCAGCATAATTGAAGGCGCAAGACATTGGAACAGCTTGAATTGGACAACGATTTTGAGCGACAAATATTCTTTTCTGACATTGTTTTGTGGTGAAATAGTTAGCATATTTCCCTGTTACCTGGGAGGTTCAAATCCCAATCCCAGAAACAAAAAAAAAGGAATTGACAGATCTTCGCTATTATCGCATCTTGGGCTCAGAGAATCAGCACGTTGTAATCGAGAAGCTAATGCGTCCACACAGAATGACAGTTTGGTGCGGGTTGTGGAGCGTTGACATTAGATAGATAGATATTTATTTTTTTCGTATTCACATTTACATATGGTATGGTAAGCTACCGCACAGTATATAATACAGATGTTTGATATATTTATATCTTTCTACTGAAGCATTATCTATAATTAAGAAGAAATTAGAAAATCAATGGAAAAAATTACTTTGAAGGAAAGTACAAATAAAACCTTCAATACAAAAAAAAAAAAGAAATGACCATAATTAGATAATAATAAATCAAGGCAGGTACATTTCTACTTAAAGACTATGGTTAAACTTGAAGTTAACCTTAATCAGTATTGCACAAAATAAATATATTTATGTATTTATTAGTATTAAAATATCAAACTGACAAACAAGTAAATAAATAAACAAACAAATAAATAATTAAATAAATAAATAAATAAATAAACAAGTAATAGTCCGGTCAAAATAGACATTCAAGGTTACATTAATTCGCACCTTGCTGAAAATTGGCATATATGTTGGGAACCCTATTACTTACAATTTGTCAAAAATCCCCCTCAATCCGCCGCTTGGAAAAAAATTTATTCAAGGTCAAATGTTGCAAACATCGGTTTTATGAGTTTTCCAGCTAAACGGTAAGTTTTACCATAAAAATAGAAAGGCAAAAATTATTCACCAAGCAATTATCTATAAAAATTGTAAAAACACTTTTTTTCCTAAGTATCACCATTTCGGAGATATAAACTAGTGGAAAAAATTAAAGGATCAAAAAAAAAATCCAATTTTTTTAGGGTTTTTCAAGTGGTTGCAATTCTCTTAATAATGGTCGTACAGGAACTTCAAAAAAGCATTTTGAAGTTCAAAGCTTCTAGTTTTGAGATCTAATGACAAAAAATTTTTTCAAGCTACGTAGTTCGCTCAGTCCTAATAAATACTGAGAACAAATTTTTTTCGAAATTTTTTTGGTTCTTTTTTTTTGGTGTATGAACTTGGAAAATTTTTTTCAACTTAACCACTATATGGACTGGATAGCTTGTTTGTTTGGCTTGAATTTGCTTTTTTGGAAAGTTCGATTCGACCTTTTCTCATTGAGATATATCGATTTTTGAATGAAAAAGGGTCTGTTTGTCTTTAACCATCAATATCTCAGCAACCGGTGATTGCACAAGAAAAACATGGAGAGTTTTGAAATTTTGAATAAATTTCCAACAAAAATCATTTTGGTTTTTTCGAAAAAAAAAAATTTCTTTCTAATCCTTACATTAATTTAAAAAATTAAGAAAAATGGGCTTTTGGTGTGTTTTGGAACAATCAAGCACCAAGTTGGATCTGTTAAGAAAACCGGTCATGTTGAGCATGCCTTTTACAGTTTAATATGCCCACAAAAACCTCACAAAGTTTCGATTCAATACATCAAGCCGTTTTTTTGTTTTATTCGATCAAATTTTGGAAAAAAAATTAAAGGATCATGATCTTAGTAATCTTAAAAAATGCAAAAAATGATTTTGCACTTCTTTTATGGATTTTTACTGATAAAAATGCTTGAGTTTATGGAAAAAAAAATTAATTTTTTGAGAAATTTTTGGAATCATAAAAATTTTTTTTCAATTTCTCAAAAAATTAATTTTTTTTTCCATAAACTCAAGCATTTTTATCAGTAAAAATCCATAAAAGAAGTGCAAAATCATTTTTTGCATTTTTTAAGATTACTAAGATCATGATCCTTTAATTTTTTTTCCAAAATTTGATCGAATAAAACAAAAAAACGGCTTGATGGATTGAATCGAAACTTTGTGAGGTTTTTGTGGGCATATTAAACTGTAAAAGGCATGCTCAACATGACCGGTTTTCTTAACAGATCCAACTTGGTGCTTGATTGTTCCAAAACACACCAAAAGCCCATTTTTCTTAATTTTTTAAATTAATGTAAGGATTAGAAAGAAATTTTTTTTTTTCGAAAAAACCAAAATGATTTTTGTTGGAAATTTATTCAAAATTTCAAAACTCTCCATGTTTTTCTTGTGCAATCACCGGTTGCTGAGATATTGATGGTTAAAGACAAACAGACCCTTTTTCATTCAAAAATCGATATATCTCAATGAGAAAAGGTCGAATCGAACTTTCCAAAAAAGCAAATTCAAGCCAAACAAACAAGCTATCCAGTCCATATAGTGGTTAAGTTGAAAAAAATTTTCCAAGTTCATACACCAAAAAAAAAGAACCAAAAAAATTTCGAAAAAAATTTGTTCTCAGTATTTATTAGGACTGAGCGAACTACGTAGCTTGAAAAAATTTTTTGTCATTAGATCTCAAAACTAGAAGCTTTGAACTTCAAAATTCTTTTTTGAAGTTCCTGTACGACCATTATTAAGAGAATTGCAACCACTTGAAAAACCCTAAAAAATTTGGATTTTTTTTTTGATCCTTTAATTTTTTCCACTAGTTTATATCTCCGAAATGGTGATACTTAGGAAAAAAAGTGTTTTTACAATTTTTATAGATAATTGCTTGGTGAATAATTTTTGCTTTTCTATTTTTATGGTAAAACTTACCGTTTACCTGGAAAACTCATAAAACCGATGTTTGCAACATTTGACCTTGAATAAATTTTTTTCCAAGCGGCGGATTGAGGGGGATTTTTGACAAATTGTAAGTAATAGGGTTCCCAACATATATGCCAATTTTCAGCAAGGTGCGAATTAATGTAACCTTACCCCTATTTTTGAAGTTAATTTGACCGGACTATAAATAATTCTGTAAATAAATTAATTAGTTAATACATAAATAAATAAATAGGTATTTGAATAAGTAAATTTAACTAAATCAGATATGTTTAAATATCTTTAAACATAGTTATTAAAAAAAGGAAAAGGATAATAAATAAATAAATAAATAAAAAAATTGTGCGTGGAGTCGCTCCGCGCGGAAGAAGTGAAACATCCTAATGTGGAAATGAAAATAGGAAATGGTAGAAATTGATTCTTAGTGAACTCATGTGGTTTCTTTAAGACAAACTTTATTAACATTGGTTACAATTCATTACTGATCGTATCTTTTAATTATCATTTTCGAGTTGAGAAATATCAAAATCTTTAACATTTACAATGGGATTATGATAACTAAAGTAAGATGCGAAATGTTTGAGTTCTATTTTTTCAATATTTCTTGCAAAAACTGCATCAATGGTAGTTCACCTTTTGGTTGTTGGATCATTTCTACCATTTATCATTTCCAACCCAAATTTGTCATTAAGGAAGTTTAATAATATTTCAGCTTCTGGTAACGAGAAACTCACATTAAAATCTCATCAAATCAATGTATTAATATATATTACTAGCTGAGCCGCCCGGCTTTGCTCGTTGCTTTCCTAAGTTTCCGTTCCCAACCCCGTTCCTGTGGGAATCTTCTGTTCCCATGGAAATATGTGAATGAAATATAAGTCTAAGTCACTGAGGGATAATGTAACATCCTAGAGTTGAAAGAATTTTTTAAATAGGTCAAGTAACTTCAAGGTTCCCGATCTCGTTCCCGTGTCTGTTCCTGTGGGATTACAGGAATGAAATATAGTCTAAGTTACTCATGAAGGGAGAAAATGTAGCACCCCTAGTGCTGAAAGAATTTTTGAAATCTGTGGAGTAGTTTCAAATTTTCCGTTCCCATACCCATTCCTGTGGGAATATGGGGATAGGAACCATCTCTGAACTAAACTATGTCTGCACTGAAAATTTCATAAAAATCCGTTGGGTGGTTTTAGGAGTCTACACCGGACATACATACATACATACATACATACATCCTATTTTATATGTATAGATCTTGCAAGCACACACACGATTTTCACACACACGGCACAAATTGAAAACTAAGAAAGAACAAAGAACTAGTTTCAATAATGACGCTTCATTAATACAAATTTTATAGCAACAAATTGAGAGCAGTGCCAAAAAGTATGCAATCGATAATATTCCGTGTTAAACGTATAACGCTTTCATGTTTGCAAGTCGCATAAGAAGTTTCACTTCAATAAATAAATAAATAGTAAGTAAATAAATAATAGAGAAGTAATGAATAAATAAATAAATTTGTTAATAAATAAAGAAACTTATAATTAGAATGTTTACCAAGAAAAACAAAAACTGCAATCACTAAATAGTTAATAGACTAACATTTAATACACATAAATAAAGTCGATAGGCAAGGACATAGGTAAATATTATAATATCATTCAAAAACAAGAGTACTATTCAATTTAGAGAAATGGTTAGGATATCTTACTTACTTACTTAAGGTGGCGCTACAGTCCGGGTCGGACTAAGGCCTCAACCAACATGCTTCTCCAGCCAGCTCGGTCCCTAGCTAGCTGCCTCCAGTTTTGCACGCCAAGTTGGTTGAGGTCCTCTCCTACTTGCGTGCGCCACCTGAGTCGCGGTCTTCCTCTACTGCGCCGTCCCTCGGGATTGGATTCGAAGACTTTCCGGGCCGGAGCGTTGGTGTCCATTCGCTCTACATGACCCAGCCATCTAAGCCGCTGGACCTTGACTCGTTTGACAAGGTCAGTGTCGCTGTACAGGCCGTACAATTCGTCGTTAAATCTTCTTCTCCACTCTCCATCTATGCAGACGGGACTAAAAATCACCCGTAGAATTTTTCTCTCGAAGCATCCCAAAGCGTTCTCGTCTGCCTTTGACAAGGTCCATGCCTCTGCGCCATATATAAGAACCGGGATGATAAGTGTCTTATACAGGGACACTTTAGTTGCTCGAGAGAGGACTTGCCTTCCTAGTTCGAAGAAACAGCGATTGGCAAGAGTTATTCTTCGTTTGATTTCAGCGCTGGTGTCGTTGTCTGAATTAATAGCGGCGCCTAGGTAGACAAAGTCCTTAACTAGCTCAAAGTTATAGCTGTCTATTTTGACGTTCTGTCCAAGACGTCGCGTCGGTGTTGGGTGGGTTAGGATATCAGCTGATTTATAAGTGGATTGTCACAACTATCACAGTTTTCTAAAAATTTGTTTGTAAGTTTATCAATTCTTTCAGTGATAATTTCAACATTTGCTCTTGAATGCAAATCAATCGTAGAGTGATAGCGAGAGAGGTTAAGCATCATTTTTAGTAATTTGTTCTGCGATATTTGTAATTTTTATAAATATGACATTAAGCACAACCTCCCCACACCTGACATCCATACAAAAGGATAGCCTGGAAGACAACTTTATGGATAATAATTTTGTTGGCGTTGCTCAACATTGACTTTCTATTTATAAATGGGTACATCTTGGTTGTTATGCTTACTTTTTGTAAGATTTTGGCAACATGCACATTAAATGTTAATTTTTGGTCTAAGGGAATCCCCATAGATACTTTACGCTAAAATCCCAGTTGATTCTTACTTCGTTTATGCAAAGCTGATTGGTTGGGAGGTAGCAAGATTTTCTTTTTCTGCTAAAAAAGATTGACAGACCTTTTCAACATTAAGTTTAATTTTCCATTTATTATAATATTGGATCATCTTTTCAAGCGGATATTGTAAATTTGTTTCAACACCGAGACCAAATTCATGAGATGAAAAGATGCCAGTATCATCAGCGAAGATAGCTACTTCACATTCAGGCAATCTGGGAATATCAGATGTGAAATTGTTATACAAAAAAGGACCCAGGACTTATCCTTGTGGAACATTACAGTTTGATGAACTACTATTAAAAAACACGAAAACATCTATTGGACAGAAAACTTTGGGTAATTTTTACTAGATACGCAGGGAACCCAAGATTTACCATTTTGTGCACAATTCCATCATGCCATACTGTGTCGAAAGCTTTTTCAATGTCAAGCAGGACTAGACCCGTTGATTTACCAAGCAGACGATTTTTTTGAATATGATTACACAGCTTTAAAACTTGATGAGATGTGCTATGAAACTTTCTGAACCCAAATTGTTAATTTGGTATTATTTTTTCATCATCAATTATTTTTAATATTTTATTTTTAAGAATCTTTTCAACACTTTACTCATACAACTAAGTAAGCTTATTGGTCGATAGCTACATGGATGTTTAGAGGACTTTCCTGGTTTTAAAATTGGCACAACTTTAGCTCATTTCCACGTCATTGGATAGTATTGAATTTTTAGACACGCATTTATCAAAAACGCAAGAAATTGAATTGCCCTTCTTTGGGTAGTGCTTTTATATGTATAAATATTTTTAATGCCGTCAAGTCCATCGGACTTTCTTGATTTTAGGTTGCTCACAATATCTTCCACAGCTGTTCTTGAAACATATTGATTTATAGGTGTATCAACGATCTGCTCATTGAATGAAGTTGACATTATTGGACAATTTTTCGTCAAAAATAAGACAAGGTTTTCGTCAATGATGGACAAGTTTCTGCAAAAAAAAAAATCGTGATCTGGTGAGTGTGAGACCCAATACACGAACATCAACCTGCCATAGATCTCAACAGTGTGCGTTACAGAGCCTTGTTAATTGATTTGATTGGATTTGAACCACTTCGGGTTCTCTGGTTCCTACCGGATAGCGCACCATGTCACTCAGCACATGCAATAATCGATCTTTTGTGCACCAAATTCCCAAATCATGTTTTCAATCGTCTTGGCGATGTCAATTGGCCGCCTCGGCGCTGTACTTTTTAAATGTTTTTTGAACCTTTTTTGGTGGGGGGCCACGAAGAACCTATACTATATGCACGTATGTATATGTGATAAGTGATCCGTGACCTACAAACCGAAACCATAAAGAAGTAGGTCTTTGTAAATTGGAGTGTTAGAATGCGCCACTACCAAGCCAGCCCGCTTCTTGAACGACCGACGCCGACGCGAAGTTGTGTGATATAATAATTGAAAATGATTACTATTTATGTAATTACTCAATGTTCTTACTTTAAAGCTATAATACATGAAAAAGAAATTGATTGACTATATTCTATTTTAAAGAAGAACCTTGTATACATATTTGCACATGGATTGCCTTGCATAATTTCTAACAAAAAAAAAATTGATTGAAATTAATGGAAGGATTAATTTCGAACGAACACTTTCAATTTTGTGGCTGTGCGGAGACTGATCTGAAGAATAATCATCAAAATCAGTCAATGACACAAAAAGTGCATTAATTGAATTAAAGAAGAGAGGAAGTAATTGTCTGGAGTGCATATTTAATTTGACGTCGTTGGAATAAGTCAATGGAGTTTGACATGTTTGTTTTCTTCCTAGAGCAATATTAAACCAACCAAATTCCTATAGTTTCTGTTTTTAGAGGTAAAAATAAGTATGCTATATGCTTAGACTTGTGTATTAACAATTTTGCAGAATGAAATTAGAAGTGTGTCGAGTGAGGAGTCTTTAGTAATATTGCTTTTAAATCTAAGTCTGTTGTTATTTAGTTTCGCCTCAACATCGACACAATGCTGGACACTACTATTGGAGCAAACGTTGCCACAAGTGTAACTCTCAAATTCATTTACTACTTTGCCAAAGTCTTTGGTGTGGCCAACTTTACAATCACTGGACATGGTCGACTTAGATCCTCGCAAAGAATATTTTTTATTATGTGTCGAGTTGCTGGCCTAATTTGCTACGTGTTGCTCTTGCCGAAATATTTCTCTACGCGGTATTCGAAAGACTTTATTTGGTCGATGAATTTTCTCCAAGCAACGTCATTGATTTTATTCAATAGCGTCTCTATCATATTCCAAATTGTGCAGAGCGCTGCTTTCATAAAATCCTTCAACAAGGCCATTGACACCATCGCTCACCTCTCCGTGCTGACTAAGGAATCAAAAATATTTGGATACGAGTTCACTGTAATATTATTTTTGCGAATAGCAACCCATTTCCTAGCGTTAAGTACAGATATGCCCAGATTTATGTCTGCCATGAAGACAAAAGACGTTTTAGTAATTTTACAGATTTTCTTTGCATATGTTCTGTGGATGCAAAATGTGATTGCGGTGATTTTTGTGAGTTTTGTGTTTACATCATCGGCTGGAGTGTATAAGACTCTTGGAAACCATGTTATGGATTTTGCAAAACGTATTGAAGTATCACAAGAATTTCCAATTTGCATTCGCATGAGAATACTTCGCGAATATTGTGACGAATTGGACGAATGCTCGGCGATATATTCAAAAACTTTTAAAATCATTTCTGAACTTCAGTCAATGCTACAGTTTATATTTTTGTTCATATTCTGTTTCGACTTAATTGTTATCATAGGGAATGTGCACGTCTCCTTTGTGTTTTATATGAAAAACGGAGAAATTTTGTGGAATCTAATCTCAATGGCAATTTTCATAGCCATCGACTTGATGTTTTTGATGCTTTCGGTTGATTTGACAACTCGCCGCTCAAGAATTCCGAACAACATTTGCTGGGAAAGTTTCTACACAGATATGGATGATCAATGGGACCAATGCGTGAGTAATTTTGCAGTTGAAGAGTGGTGTGGTTGTTTATGCAAAGTTTTTTTTTTCTTTCGGAAACAGGTTGACCGTTTTTTAAGTCAGTTACGATTTGAGGAATTGAAAATTGAAGTCTTTGGATTGTTTCGAGTTGACAATGAACTCTGCTTGAGATTGTTGTCGCTGATAGTTGCATATTTAACTATACTTATCCAATTTAGCATGACAGGAAATGTAAACGCGTCTTTTATATAATAAAAATCAATATTTTGAGCTATGTATGGGTATGACTTTAATTCCATTCGATTAAACTTGCGAGCTTTGCTCAACGACGCTTGGGGGCGACTTCCGCTAATTTGAAGCTATTATTAGTTTTGTGGTTGAAAATGAAACTTTTTGTGTTTCATTTTCAAACCACAAAAATCCCACCCGCACTATTTTCAATTAAAAATGCCCCACTAAAAAATATCGTGTTGTATCACTTTCATAATGTCAAAGTAAACTTTTATAAATAACTAGCTGAACCACCCGGCGTTGCTCGGGTGTGTAGTTTTAAGGTTCCCGTTCTCGTTCCTGGTGATGAAAGAATTTTTGAAATCTGTCCAGTTGTTTCTAAGTTTCCAGTTCCAACCCCGTTCCTGAGGGAATCTTCCGTCCCCGTGGAAATATTTGAATGAAATATAAGTCTACGTCAAAGAGGGATAAGTTCAATGAATTTGAATTGATAAGCTCACTTACGAATTTAATTCAGCAACAATCAGCAACTACAATTTTTCTCAAAGAACTCTTAAGCGTGAAACGTATTGAAAGTAGTTACAATTTATTATCAGATTAAAACTAAAAAAAAAAAAAATAGTACGTATACGCCAGAGTCAATAGTATACACCTAAGAAAATGTACCGAAAACGTGTTTTTTGTGTTCCGATAAATAAAAGACCTAAACTTTTGTATAAGTTAATTTTAAAACAAACAAAACGAATCCGTATTTAATAAAAATTATTTTTTTAGTGAAGCATGAAATATTATTATTATTTTCGGCACATCATGTTGCTTACTTACAAAACAGAGTTTTCCCGAAATACTGACTATTTATTAATTCGCGACGAAAAAGAAAAGGCAGACCAAAACACTCCTGGTACAAGCAAATGCAAAAACAGCAGCATTTGGTTGGCCTCAGTTATGATACAGTCTGTTAATCAATTTAAAGCTTTCTCATAAACTATATTTTTTGTTTTGTTTTGTGGTGCGTAAATAAACAAAGAAGACGGTTTTCCGACGCGCGAACACGCGACGTATAGTTGTCCATTCGCGAAACAGGGAAACTCTAAGTTGATTCCGCAAACTTCTAACGACTGCCCTTGCGATTTATTTATGGTCAAAGGCCAGACGTACTGGAAATTGTAAGCGTTTAAAATCGAATGGTAAATTCGCTGGCATTCTCGGTATTCGCGGGGTCAAGACATCCTCTCCTTTGTATTTTCCTTTTATGATTGTTGCTTCAATGATGTGATCAGATTTTTCACAGCCAGTCTTGTTCCATTGCAAAGTCGAGGTTGCTTAATGTTAATGTTAGGTTGCAGCTATTCCAGATGAGGCCAACGCTAGAGCAACATCATTTCGCAATCTGATCCTCGCCAATAGCAATGAAATTAAGAATGGTTTTCCGGTTCCTCCGGAAGCATCAAGGAAATAAATTTCACCAAATCCATTGTTCATAGCTTCAATCAAAGTTTCGTACGCAATTCTTTGTTATTGATTTAATTGTGGAACATTTGTACGAACTGTTTCGGCCAATGCTTCAATGTCGTACTGTAGACTATTTTTTCTTGATCTGTCTCTCTCTGTTCATCATCGCAGTTAGGACGAAACGATTTAAAAAAAACAAAAGTATTGTTTGAATTTCATTTTTTATTCATTTCAGTTAAGAATACAGAAATTGTTACTTTTACTTAATTCCTATTCTTTTTTTTTTATATTTACTTACCTTTTGAACCTTCCCTAGACCTCCACAAACATTTCAAGACCAAGATAAGATAAATCCGTTCAGCCGTTCTCGAGTTTTAGCCAGACTAACGAACAGCAATTCATTTTTATCTATATAGATAGATAGATAGTAGCACCAAAAAGGGGAAAACGCTGGCATTGCCGCCCATACCAACTTACAAAACTTCAAAAAGCGTATCAATCTCCATTCGTTTCGTATTTTATGGTCACCACAATCAAATTTTGACCACAAAATTGATCAAGTTTAGACGTTGGAATGTAGTGCAACATAATAATGCAAATCCGAGATAAATCTGACCACTTGTACAGTGGTGGACCAGTATAACGAATGCCGATATAACGAATGATCGATATTACGAACACATTTTTTCAAGTCCATTAGGTATTCTATAACGAACAAATAACGAATTTCAGACAAAATGGCACTGAAAACTCTAAAAAAGTCTTAGTTCTAAAAAGTTTACGGGAAGAGGCATTCAACAATAACATTCAACCCCCGAAAAAACAAATGCATATTAACGATTCTTTTCTTAAATTTGAGTACAAATTGAGTCTATTTATTTAAAGATTTCTATGACTAAAAGGTTTCCATACAACGAATCTGGACATTATATCGTTCGTTACACTGGACCTGTACTTGAGTGCTTATGTTATACCCTCCCGGCAGTATACGACGAAATTTTCATCAGGTGAAGTCAGAGATAGAATCTTATTTAAATTATCTGCTATATCCGTTTGCAATTAAGTTTCACTATTTTCAATTTTAGTGTAATTTTCATTTTGGAGAGCAAGTATTGTTTGTTACGGCGTTCTCTTTGAAAATTCTGGCATTTTTTTTTGGTGTAGTTTCCACTTTTTTGAATTACTTTTTTAATATTCTCCACTGTGACAAACCATTGTATATCTAAACTATAGTAATTTTACTGGACACCTTTTTTCATCTCCTGTATTGATCGTTAGGTGGCGCAACATCGCGTGGGGAAGCGCGAATCAGCTGATGTGGAATGTTTATTTTTAGCGTGCGTAAGAAAGAAAAAATATATATTTATATATATTTGTTTCCTGCTCTTACGCATATAATTTTCTTCCTTTTCAAATACAGTCTTGTGGAATACATTCCAACTTTTGTGGCGTAAGTTCAATTCCCACTTTGTCACCGGAACGAGTCAAAGTAATAGTACTATAGAATTTATATACAATGGACAAACTCAAAAATATACCTACAAAAAATAATGATGTCTTTTCAATTTAAATTCAAACCAACTGAATGAAC